>VZTM01002588.1:845748-870216 GCA_013400555.1 Jacana jacana | reverse complement strand
GGGTGGGATGGGGATGGGGAGAGGGGGCAAATGCGGCGAAAAACCTTACAAGTGAGGACCTTAGAGGGAACAAGATAACCCCATGCAGTGCCTCAAAGGGCAGCACCTCCAGCACAGAACAGCTTGGGAGGGTGGAAAAAAATACCCTGCAAAGAAGCTGCTGTTGCCCACCATCCCTGCATCCCTGGCACCCATGGGACAGAGCAAAGCAGCTCCTTTTTGGGAGACGGGGAGGGTAGGGTGAGCATGGTTGTCATTACCAACCCCCAGGCAGGCAGTCATGGCATTGTTCAGCTGCAAGGAAGGATTTTGAGAGGGGGGCAGAGCCAGCTGTAGGGGGTCCAGCCCTGGAGCTGCTCTGCCAGGATGAGCCTCAGAGCTGTGCCCATAAGGTAAGAGGTGAACTGACAGCTCGGGGAGGATTCACATGCTGGAAGCCCCTGGGGAATGAGGGTTTGGGGAGCTGCTGGTTCCCATTACCAGAGCTGCTGCTTCACCCTCGCTGACCCACCCACAGCCCCTTCCCACCCCTATCTCTCTCAGGGCATGGGGACACTTAGCTGCAGAAACCCAGATTCAGAGGATGCTGAACAGGGCATTGACAGAATGCTCCCTGCACAATCTCTTGGTGCCCGCAGCCCCTTTAATCTTTTCTCTCCCTGAAGCATCGTCATCTGCTTCTGCACTGGCACTGTGTGGGGACCCTGTTCACCCCTTTTGCTTTCAGTGGCTTCATGGTCATTGCCAGGCTGATCATGATGGGGTTTAAAGTCACTGATACCCCAGTGAGCCTCAGAGGCCCCGCTTTGGCCTCTTCTTACTGGGAGGACTGGTCAGTATGAGGCAGAGGGTCATGGTGCTGCAGGAGAGGGACCCCTGGATCCACCCCCCCTGGGTCTCTCAATCCAGCAGGGTTTTACCTCTTCTCCATCAGGAAAGAGAGAGGAAAGCAGGAAGGAGACTGAGAAACAGAGAAAGAGGAGAGGGAAAGGAGAAAGCCTCCTGCCAAGGCGGGAGAAGAGAGAGAAGGAGCTGGCAGGGGCCCCAGAAGGAAGGAAGCAGCCATAACATTGAGGTTTAGCTCTCTAATACCAAATGCCTTGGCAGTGCTCGAGGAGCCAGGAGTAAAGTCAGAACAGGCTTTAACATTGGACCCTAAATTGTCCTCAACTCTCTACTTTTTCCACGCTCACAGCCCTGGGGACCAGCTGCACCATCCCCAACAGCTACTCCTGAGCCTGAGCTCGGGGACCACGTAGCAGCTACGAGATCAATCTTGGGGTGCAGAAGCAAAACAGACACCCCTGGGTTGACAGTGCTCTGCAGCCATTCAGCCATTCATCTCAAAAAACAGCACCTGCATCCCTGTCCCCAGCAGGGGCCACCTATTGTGTCACCATCGGGGACAGAACAGCCAGCTCCTGCAGATGGGGACAGAAGAGATGCCACCATGGCCACTGAGCCCCTGTCCTGGGCTGGGTGAGATTCCTCAGAGAGCTGGAGGGACCAACACAGCTGGGAAGAGGGAAGGAGGAAAGCAAAAACACTCAGCTGGCTTTGCCAAGCTTTGGAGATAAAAATCAGCAAAGACACAAAAATATCTCATTTCCTCCTATTTTGGCTAAGAGATTGCTCCAGACGGCAGCAATTTAGAGCTGACACTGAGACGAAGGGCTTGGAGCTGCGCAAGACCTGGCAGGAGAAGACGAGTCTCACAGGGTGGCGTGAGGATCACTGGGTGCCTTTTATTTAATAAAACGCTCTGGATATAGGATTAATGTCCTCCGTTCAGTATTACTGTGCTTGATAAAGGGGACAGGGAGGGTTTTGTTATGTAGCCCCCACAGCATCCTCTCCAATGTGCTCAGAATACATTTGCTTTCAAATTTGCAGCACTGAGAAGGGTCACAAAACAGTGCCGGCACCGAAAGCAGGGGCGATAGGGGACAGACCTGCCCGATAAATGCAGGGCACGGAGGGTGGGCACCATGGACTCACCTTCAGGGCGCTGGATGCAGGTGTGTTGGTTGTCACTGAGGAAGAAGCCCTCCCGGCAGAAGCACTCATAGCTGCCCATCATGTTGACACAGGTCTGCTGGCAGCCACCATTGCCCTCCGAGCACTCATCCAGGTCTGCAAAGGGAAGGTGGCAGGGGGTGAGGGCAGCCCTGTGTCACGACAAGGAGATGGGCAAGCAGGCTGGACAGATTGGCTTAGGGAGAAAATGATTTCTGCTTTATGCCCATAACTCTCCAGCTAGGAGAAAGGGGGATGCTTTAAGGGCTGTGGGGGATGAAGGCAAAGCACATCAAGGGGTGAGTTCCAGGGCCCACGCAACTTCCCCGGCTGATAGGCAAAAAAGGTCCAGCTTCATTTTACACAAAAAAAGGGATTTTCCTTGTCTGGGGACCCCAAAACCCCCCAGATGCCAGCTGCAGCTGTCCCTGAGTCCCAGCTCCTCTAAGCCCATCATTGTCTGGGGATGCCTGCACTTCATTAGGAGGAGATGAGAAGCCTTAGCTCCAGAGCTGGGCTAGTTACTTGTTAGAGACTCAAATCCCCAGCAGCTCTGCTTGCTGCCCTCCTGCCTGTAAAGCTAGAAGGAGCTGGAAGCGCACACACAGGGCCATGGTGATGCCCTCACTGCTCCATCCCTGTAAATCCCTTTTAATGAAGAGCAACAGCCCATTTCTCTCTCCAGAGGGTTTCTGGGGACACTGTCACAAGCTGAACCCACCGGTGCCAGAGCAACTGGGATGTTGGGCTTGGGCAGAGCAGCAAACCCTTGCCACAGCCACCCCTGTCCCATCCACCCATGGTGCTGGGGCTGGGTGACAGTCTCAGGGCTCAGCACCAAAGAAAACCTCTGGTCAATTCGAGCGTTGCTGAGCTGGCAGTGGAGGGGAAAGCTGAGCCCCACCAGCATCAGAAACCCTGGAATATCAGCTCGGTGATGGCACATGCTGAGAGGGGGTCTCCCAGCTCTGCTTGCCCTGCCCCCAGCACCAAATGACATAGCACACACTGAAACGCCTTGGTTTTGGGCAAAGAGATGGATGGATGGATGGATGGATGGATGGATGGATGGATGGATGGATGGATGGATGGATGGATGGATGGATGGATGGATGGACGGATGGATGCCCCAGCAGCCCCAGGCAAGCCCGAGAGGATGCTGCACCCCTCAGGGGGTTCTCAGAAATCAAAGCAGGGGCTGCAGCTCCAGCTGGAGACTGCCACGGGATCAGAGCCCAGGAACACCCCAAAAACCCACCTCCTTGGAAAGGAGGTATTGAAAATGTCATCTCAAACCTGGGCCCCCACAGGGCAGGCTAGGGCTGACAGTTGAGCTGCAGCCAGACACGAAAGGGACACCCTCTGCGATGACAGGAGGCCTGCAGCTTCCTCCAAGGCTTGTCCCAGCCCAGTTATGTCCTGCAGATGTCAATAACTCTCCTCAAATCCCTCCCACTTATAACAAAGGCTTAACATCTTGTGACTTTTCCTTCAAGCTCCACACAAAAAATGAGGAGGCAGACTTTTGAGGCTCCGTCACTCTAATACCTGTTTTATTAAATACGAGGGAGATGGGCAAAAGCCAGTAGGGCCCATGTCAGAACGGGGGCTTGAATTCCTGTCCTGGTTCAAAAGGTCACCTAGGGAGGGCAATGGGGGGTGGTCAGTGGGTGCATACCCCAACCCACCTCCAGTTCGGCCAGTGCCCACAGTGCCAGCAAAGCCATGACCCTGCACTTTGCTCTGTTTCTCCTTCCCTTGGCTAAGCACAGTCAGGATTGGGGGGCAAGGGGAAGGTGGATGGGAAAAACCCACTGGGGTTCATCCCTGATGCCCCCGAAGAGCAGCCGCTGTACAAACCCACCCAGAGCACAGAGGGTGTCAACATCCTCATCTGTAAAACAGGTTCCAGGGGATAAACCTGCACCGTCCCTACGACAAAGCAATGGAGTTGAGACACTAGGATGAGCCAAGGAAAGTCTTGAGGGAGAAGATGGGGTGCCCTCTCCCCCCAGGGTTCCCTCTCATACAGCTGCTCCCCAGCCACCTCCATCTCCTCCTACCCAACTCTGTAAACACATGATGTCTGTGGCTCACCAAGCCCAGCTTTCCTTTCTTCTCCTTGGGCTCATCCTCCCCCGGGAGAGGAAGGCAGAGCCGCCCACGCCTCCTCCCAGCTGTGTAAATCTCCCCCCCTCCCTGAGGAGGAGGCTGCAAAGATCCCGGTGATGGTGCTTAATGCAAAGCGTATGTGTCCATAATCCCTTCCCCCTCTTCCTCCTCCCAGTGATGAGCTCATTAATGATCCCTCTGCAGACACTAATTAGAAAATAGCATGAGCTCCAGGCAGAGGAAGGGAGGGTGGCTGGCCCTGTGCCCCTGAGATCCCACCCGTGGGATCCTGCAGGAGGAAGCGGGTGCCAGGGTGCGGGGAGCCTGGCCGGCCCCAGGGCTCTGCCAGGAGCTTTGGCTTGGCTGTGGCCGGATAGAGTTTGGGGCAGTGGGAAGCGGCAGGGAGGATGCACAGCCGCTCCGTAGGCAGATGCTGGGTTTGTCTTGGCCCAGGGATTATTTACCTAGTCCCTTCACTGGTTCCCATCCCCACCATATTTGCTATTAACTCATCTATTTTGGCAGGTGCAGGGCTGACCTCAAGCACGAGCGGAGTGAGTGGCAGGGCTGGGGTGAGCCTCATCGGTTGGTCCTGCCTCTGGCAGAGAAGCAGAGCTGCTGGCCCCGGCCACTCACTGGAGCAGGACGTGGCCACAGCGAGGCTGTGACTGGCACCCAGTGTCCCCCAATCCAACCATTGCCGTCCCCAGCATCCCCCAGGCTATGGATGGACCCAGGGAGCAAGTTTTTCTCTCCACACAGAGCATCCTTCCCCAGCATCACCCCCACACAATGGGGAGCAATCCTGTCCCTGGCAAGCCATAGCGGCATGGGACATGGCTGCAACTGGCTTGCCACCATGGCAGTGCCACCACTCTGCAATGGCTCAGGGGGTGGGGTCAGGGCTTGGGACATGGCCATTAAAAAAGCTGGTGGGCTGGTCCCAAGGTGCCAGAGCTGCCAAGTGGCTGTGACACCCAGCATCCCACCCTGCTGCATGCTGAGGGTCTGTCCCTCACCTAAGCAGTTGTGGCCATCGTGTGCCAGCCGGAAGCCATCATAGCAGGTACAGCGGTAGTTGCCGGGGATGTTGACACATTCATGGACGCAGCCCGCGTTGTCTTCCCGCTCGCACTCATCAACGTCTGTGGAGAGAGGAGGGCAGGAGAGCTGTGGGACTGCCCTGGCTGAGAACAGCCAACTCTACAGGTGCTGCTCCCCTTCTCCAGTGTCTGCGACCTGGCTGATATTGTGCCCTGGAGTCTCTGCTTATTCCAGCAAGTCTCCAGCTCCCTCCAGTATCCTGTCCCTACAGCATCCCTCCACACCCTGCAAAAACGTCCCTGTCCTCCACACTCTAGACTCTGGACTTCCAGTCCTGTCCTGCTGTCTTAAACCTATGCCTAGCACTGGGAATCACATGGGATTTCCCGGTGGCAGTGGGCAGAGCTGCCCATCTCCACAGCAAAGCCTTGCTGTGCCTAGAGTGCGCTTCAATCCCTCTGCTATTTGTACTCAGCCCATCCTGACCCTGGACCTGCTCTGAGCAGAGCCAGGAATCTCTCACCTGCCCCATTCCTGCTTTCCTGCTGCCGCTCCCCCAAGGAGCCCATTTTCTTTCCATGCCCCACTCAGCTACATATACCTCTACCTACACCTACAGCCATATCTACAGTTACATCTACATCTGGATCTGCATGGAATCACAGAATTGTCCAGGTTGGAAGGGACCTTTCAGATCATCAAGTCCAACAATCAACCCAATACTGACAAACCCATCGCTGACTATCTTTGAGCACTACATCAACCCGGCTTTTCAATTCCTCCAGGGCTGGTGACTCCACTGCTTCCCTGAGCAGCTCATTCCAAGGCTTCATAACTCTTTCCATGTAAAAATTTTTCCTAATATCCATCCTAAACCTCCCCTGGCACAACTTCAGGCCATTTCCTCTTGTCCCATCACCTATTACTTGGGAGAAGAGTCTGAGCCGCCCTGGCTACACCGTCTTGTCAGGAGGTTTACATCTCTGTAATTTATAATTACATCGATATCTATTACATTTACATTTATATCTCTATGTCCACATCTTATTTTGAAGCTTCTCATGTTTTAGCTGCTAACCTAGTTATGCAGCCTCTGGGTTGGAAATCCTGCAGGAAAAAAAAAAAGTCCAGAATGTTTAAAACCAGCCTCAGGTGACCCCAGGTGGGTTTTTTCAGGGCAGGGGAGGGAGCACAGCTGCCACCAGCAAGGACAGTCACATTCCTCTCCATCCCCATGCCCTGCAGCATCAACAGGCCAGGAGTTTGGGGCAGAAAAAGGGAGAATGAAAGGTTTGCGAGGGGCTGGGGAAAGCAGGCAGCCTTTATGCCAGGACAGGGGATGTTGCTGATGAGTCACCCCCTGCCAGGGCTGTCACTGGGATGGGTTCCAGCTCTGGTGGCTTGGCCCTACCTTTGCAGTGCTTCCCGTCGCCAGTGTAGCCAGACTTGCAGATGCACTTGTAGGACTTGGGGGTATTCTGGCAGATGGCGTCGATGTGGCAATTGTCAGTGCCCTCCACACACTCGTCGACATCTGCAAGGGGAAAGAGAGGGGGGCAGTGAGGGGGAGAGCTGGGGGGAGCCCTCCCCATCTCCCCACAGGAGCCATCACTCAAGGAGATGAAACGGAGCAGCCCTCTGGCTTTTCAACCCACACAAGGACCAGAGACACAGGTGCTTTGGCCCATAGTGGCTTCGCCACACCCAGCCCTGACACAAGGGTGATGGACTTGCTCCCAAACAGCCCTATCTATCTCCCTGCTCTTACACCAGCCACCCTGAGACTCCCCGACCCTTCTGCCTGCCTGATGATTGGAAATGCCGCTCCAGCGCCTGTAGTCCAAGCTGGAGCCAGCCCAGGCAGAGGTGAAAGTCTCTGTCTCCAATTAGCCATTTCCTGAGCCGACCAGTCACCCAAATAATCGTCATTGCTTTCTATTCTTAGGCGTGGAGGAATGTGCACGAATTAGCGGGGACTGCACTAAATAAACCTGGGAGCCAGGAGCGGGAAGCAGGAAGGAGAACTGGGAAAAACATTAAGGCTTCCTTGGGGACACAGCCAAAAGCCACGTCCATCTGTCCCCGTCCCCCCCCCATTCCTCTTTGCCCATCAGCCCACCTATCTGAGATGCAGCACTGTGGTACCCAGGACATGGCGTCCCGAGCATTGTGTGCTGGTGAGGGCCTCACGCAGTGATGCCCAAGGGGTTTGGCCACGGCAGGAGGCCATGGGAGTGAGGGGTTTAATGGTATTTGGGAAATGGAGAAGCCTTGAGCCCATGGGGAGGAGGTTATTGAGCAAAAGGCTGCCCACCTGGCTGCTCCCTGCCTTCCCTGCATGGGCAGTAAGGGAGATGTGGTGCCCCGGAGCAGGCACATCCCTCTCTCTGCCTGTGGATGCCTTGTGTGAGACAGCTAGGTGTCCTCGGGGGGGTGAGGTGGGGGCTGAGCATTGCCCGCGACCCCCCAGGGACAGGCAGAGCACCACAGGCTCCCCACTCTGACCCCATGGGCACATGGGCTGCTCATGGAGCAGTTCACTTCCACCACCTCCCATGAGGATAGGGGATGGTCCCACCAGGGAAGGGGGATCTGAGGGTCTTTCCAGATTCCCCGTAAAGAGGAGCCTGAGGCTGCAAAGCTCTTGGCTGCCTTTAAAAAGCTGCTTTTCCGCAACCCCAAGAACAGAAGTGCTCTGGGACGTCCCTGAAGACATGAAACATCCCTGCAAGCCACGAGCAGGCACAGATCCTTGCCAGCCCTGCTGGGATGGGGGCCATGGCCATGAGAGCACTGGCCCAAGCCCTTTCCTGGCCACCCCAGTGGATTTTTGCTGGGAGATGTGCGTCACCCGGCCGGGGGGAGGAAAGCTTTGCCTTTGCACCCGGGAGGCGGCACGTGCCTGCACATTGCATAAATATTTACAGCCCGCATTCATATTTGTTATTTGACATTAGCCATGGCCCACGGCCACCATGGCCTCCCTTGGGCCATTAATCACCAGCTGGAGGCTGACCCACCGCGGCGGAGATGATGGAAGGACTGCATGGGGGACTGTCACCCTATTCCCCACCAGCACCGTCACCTCCAGTACCTACAGTACTGGCCATGGGGCCACTGTGGTGTGACCACCCCAGCACCCCATGGCACCCCCGGGGAAGCAGCTGGCAGCCCACCATGCTCTGGGGTTTTTCTGGGGGGTCAGGGAGGGGTGGGGGGGGATCGGGGCTGTTGTCTCCTCTGGGAGCTGAGCAGGGCTCAGGTTTGGTTTCTGCCCAGAGAAACTTCACTTTGGCCACAAACCCCATCCCCGTCCCCAGATGCGCAGCAACCCCACCGCACCCCTGACCCACCTACAAACCTAAAATCGTGTGCAAATAATCACCGGTGGGGAAAAAAATAGAAACTGTAAAAGCTGCAGGAGCACAGAGCTTCCTCCTTCTCATCTTTGGGCACGGGAGAAAGGCCCCCATCACTGGCAATTGGGGCACGGCAGGGAATTCACCTCCATTGGAGCGTTGCCTCAGCATCTCTCGCCTGGGCTTTCCAGGGTGTGGCACCAGAGCTGATTGGGGCAGGACACATTGGGGACATCGAGCACTGGCCACTTCACAGGCAGCAATGAGTGTGGGGACATGACAGCAACGACAGTGACACTGAACCCTGCAAATCCTGGGCCTGACCCTGCGTGGGTTGGAGCCCTTCCTCAGCAATTCCCCTGTCCCCCCAAGTTATAGATCACATCTTAGTGCTTCAAGGTGACAGTGCCCAAGTGAGAGTTGCTGGGTCCCAGCACTCCAGGCACCCACCCTGGGGTACAAGTGGGCACCAGCACCCAAACACTTCAGATCATCCATCTGCTGCTCACATCCTTCCCCTAAAAACACCCAAAATGTAAAGCATCCGTCACATATCACATCACCGAAATTTTCCCAGCCTTTTGCCAGAAATCTCACTTTTGGGGGGTGAGGGGGTATTTTCTATTTCTTTTTCCTTCTGCACCTTCAAGCTCTAGACAATGAGCAATGTCTGTGTGGCACTGAACACAATGCTGTGCCTTTCCCACTCACACATGTATATTATTTTTTTTCTATTTTTTTTTCCATTCTGTAACTTCAAAACTTCTCTAACTTTGGAAAGATTATACAGCAGCAAAAGTACAAAAGAAAACATTATAAAATTGCCACTCTCTAATTTTTCCAAAGCTGGAGACCTTCTGAAAGGTTACGGGATTATTAAAAAAAAAAAATTATATAAAAAGAGTGGGGAGAATAAAAGCGTGTGTGTGTGTGTGAAGAGTGACTAAATACCCTCCTCATCACCCCAGGAGTCATTCTGAGATTGGCAAAGATCCTAATTCCAAAATGCAGAAATTTTAGCTCCTAAGAAGTACCCTTCAGAAATGATGGAGTGAGTTAAAATAAATAAATAAATGCCCTCCAAAAAAACATTTTTTTTGCATTTTTGTCAATGCAAGTGGCATTTTCCCACAAAAGGGAAGGTTTGCCACTGGGACAGCCCACTTTTCCTGCAGGAGAATTTTCTCCATCCCAAAAAACTGCCTGTGGCCACACTACAGGTTCTCCCAGCCGCCGCCAAAGCGTGAGAGATTTCATTTTCAAGCCAAAAGAGGAAACTTAAAAAAGAAAAAGAATCCTTATTGATGCTCCCATCCCTATTTCCTCTTGCAAAATCTTTGCCCTGCTCTTCCCCCTGCTCAGGGGGACCTTTTGAAGCCCAGGTCCCAAAGCCAGGTGGTGCTTTTTTTGGGTGGGGGGAAAGAGGAGGGGTGCCAGCCAAGGACTCCCTGCAGACCTGCACAAATAATAAAAGATGCCCTTTGTCACCCAAAGTTGCCTGAAACAGGCCAAACTGGACTGCGCAGATGGACCCAACATGCCCTCCATCCCCAGAGCTGGTGAGTTTTCCTTTTTTTTTTTTTCCTTTTGATGAACGATGACTAATTTGGATGAATATGCTGAGTCCATCGGGGGAACCTGAGGTCTTGCCCACCTCTGGGCACCCCGATCCACCTCCCCTGTCCCACCAATGGCTAATTAGGGCTGGTCGGAGGGCAAGAGCATCCTCAGCATCGTGGTCGCAGTGCTGGGGGTGGTTGCGGCAAAGGGCAGGAGGCTGCGGTGCTCGCCCCGTGCCTCGGGCCATGTTTTTTATTCCGTTGTGGGTGGGATTTTCCAGCGCTGGCTGTTGGGCCCCGTTCCGCTCCAGCTGCAGCTTTATTCTCCATTTCAAAGACAGCGGAGGCAGACGGTTTCAACGCCACTGCCATTTCGAGCCTGCCAAAAGCGGGGGGGGGGAACCACCAAACCTCCCCCCAGCCCCGCTGGGGAGGCAAAGGTCTTTGACCAGGGCCATCAGGGGGGAGGCGGTGGCAGAGCCCATGGGGCACCCAGGTCCCACACATGTGTGTGCCTTGCCTCGCAGCATCCCACTGCTTGCCATACGTGACAGTCTGGGGGAGATAAAACAACACCTGGCATCTTTTTAGAACTGGGATTGAGGCTCTTTCTTCACTTCCTTACTTTGTTTTAAGAGAGAAAATAAATAATAAAAGATGGTTTTGTCCATAGGCCCAGAGTCCCAATAAATCTGAGGAGGGAGATGAGAAAACCTGCCAGAAAACCCCTAAGCAATCCAACCCCGTCTTTTTCTCTCTTCTGCAAGCGCTTCAGCTTTTTATTTCAAATTAATTTTATTCTTTATTTTTATATAGGCATATATATTAACAGCCTGTCTGTATAGGGATGTATGTGTAGCTGTTGGCAGACATGCGGAGTTTCCACTCAGCCTTAATGCCAAATTAAAGCTTTATAACTTCAGTAGCTCTTTTTACCAGGGTATTAATAACCACCTCAGACACTGTGGTGCAGTTTATTAATCATTTGTTCGCCCGGGAATTGCTCATGAGGGCGACAGGGCATGGCCACAGGCAGCTCCAGCAAAGCTGATGCCATCCTACAGGGAGGGGATGGAGCCAGGGGCTGACAAGAGGGGAGAAAGATGCTCTGAGAGGCAGCTTTTTGTAAATTGGCCAAAGATGCATCATCTAAACTCGAGAACCTAACTCAAGTGCTCAGCCATGAGGTGTTGCTGGGATGGGGATGGTCCCTGGGTGGGTTCCCACACTCAGCTGGGGTCAGAGGGGATGTCTGCATCTCACTGCATGAGCCCAATGCCCCACGTATCACCCAGGTCTCCTGAAAACCATCACAGTGCTTGGTGCCACGGAACAACAGAGCAAAGAATGAAGGACACGGAACTACAGATCACAGCGAGGATCTGGGGGGGTTCTCATCCTGACGATCCAATCGTCCCATGCCCAGACCCTTCCCTGCACCCCTCACCCTGGCTTTGGCTTCCCTAAAGCCCCCAGAAGGGGCTTTTTCCCCACCCCAAACAAACACTTCCCAGTCTCACGAGGGCAGAACTGTGTTGAGTTCCCCAACCCCTGCACCAGCCTGGGTCATCCCAATGGATCCCAGATCCATCACCAGATCCGGCCTCCCCTGGGTTGGAAACGCTTCTTCCATCCCCATTCCACTTCCCTGTGCCAACTCTGGTGGCTTTGGCTCAATTCAGCCACAGTTTCTCCAAAGAGGGTCGGATGCTCCACAGCAACAGCACATTCATCTCCCTGGGAAGTTGCCCTTGCTGTTGTTGTTCCTTTGGCTTATCACCCTGACCAAGCCTTAAAAAAAAAAAAAAAAAAAAAGTGTTTGTTTGTTTTCTGCTTCAGAAGCAACAATCACAAGATCTCCAGAGGGCAAGATGGCCTTGCCAGAACGCGGTCGGCCGGGTTTCCTCAAGCACTGCGAGACAGAGCAAACTTTATTTGCCATCCCAGGCTTCTCCTAAAGCCTCTCAGGGGACATATAATTTTGAAAGTGAAGGTTAAGGTTATTCATGCATATTTTTTTCCTAAATAGATTACTCTGGTGTGACTGTCTGCAAAGGAAAAATCTATATAAAAATAAAATAAAATTAAAAAAAAAATACAAACTCCTGAGCAGTTTGGACCCGGCAATACATCTCCGGACTGGAAGACTCGAGGTGTCTGCGTATTTATACTCCTGTTGGCAGTTACAAAAAAACTCTTCTTCCCTCCTTCCTTACCTCTACCCACCCTCCTCCCCTTTTTAATCTTGGTAGAGGCATGTTAGACACCCTCAGTCAAAGATCTCCTTTGAACTGCTGTATGTTGAAATGTTTACAGTTTTACATTTCATATTTCAGAGGGGTGGAGGGGACAGGCACAACAGTCGCACACTGTGAATGCATGAGGGAGGAAAGCGGAGGCCAAGGGGGAGGAGGTTCGGCGGAGATGGGAGGGGAATCAAACAGCATCTCCCTGCTGCAATTGGAAAATTTCACAGAACTAATAAATAAATAAATAAATAAATAAAATAATGCCTGCTGGTGTAGGCTCTGCAGGTGCATCCCCACTGAACCCAGCCCTTCATATGGATGGTGGCTCCAGCACCGGCTGGTTTTACCCAGGGGTGACCATGGAGCTGGGCTGGGGCCATGGTCCTACTCAGGACCCTGTACTGGGTGGACAGCTGGGACCACGGGAGTGCCAGGGGATGTAAACTGGGGTCCCCCAGAGAGATGTTGCAGCTCCCTCCCCGCCCCATTCCCCCAGCACCATCCAAGGGCAGAGGAGGAAAAGGTGGCGAATCCCGCGACATGTCTCTGGTGATGGGGGTGCAAAGCTGGATCTGGGAACTCCCTGGTGCAAGAGGCCCAGGAAGGAACCAGTGCTGGCAGATGATGGGCATGGACACTGCTCCGTCGAGAGTGGGAGCTCAGGGAAGGCTCTTCTGCCTGGCAGGCTCTGAGATGGACTGACGGACAACGGGGTGGCATTATTTGTCCAAAACCCAGGAAAACCACGGGCAGAGCAGCAGCTGGGCACAGGGAGACTTCATCCCAGCTAAGCACGTGTCAGGAGCCTCCCAGGGGTTATTCGGATTTATATCATCAGTTATCCTTTCCTAGAAAGGTTTCCTAGCCCTAAAGTGACCCAATAAACCCCACAGACAGCCTGGTCCTCTGGCAAACACCCTCCAGTCCCAGAGGGTGGCTCTGCTAAATCCTTCCTTCCCAACAGACTAAACTTTTCAGAGTAATTCAGCCTGAGAAATGAGAGCCAGCAAGCCCTACCTGCGGTGCGATGCTATCGCAGCGCAATGAGCCCATCTGATGGGAGAGGAGCCATCCCTAGCCAGTGACAGTTACCTGGCGAGGATGGGTGTCCCCCAAAAGGGCTTTGGTGGGGGCAGAGAGGTGATGTCTCACCCTTTATTTGAGGCATCATCCCACCAACAATTGGTGTTTTTCAGAAACATCCTATTAACATGTATCCCGGGTGCACAGGATGGCTTCAAAGAGGTGGACGATGCTGGCGTATGGAGTGAAACAGGTGATAGTGGGTTCCTAGGAAAAGCACATTTTCTATCTGCCGATGACGCCAGGTCCACAAGTTCAGCCTCATCCAAAAAGGAGCGGGTCCACCCTTCCCAGAGCCCTCACATCCCCACGGGCACCAACCTTCTCCACTCTGCATCTGCCTTCCTCTCATCACCCCACAAGACATCCCAGCAGTGTCCTTGGGGATTAACTCTCCATCCCAAATGGACCCCCCAGGTCTGTTCAGTGCTTTCTTGGGGGCCGGGAGTAGCCAGCACCGTCCTGAGTGTACGGCAGGCAATTTACCCAGGCGCAGGATTGAGCTCACCTCTCTCCACCCCCACCCCACCCCTCTCCTTCCCCGAAGGGATCTGTCAAGTCTCTGCATGATGGAATTTTACTTTGCTATTTTAATGCAATTCTGGCTCAGGCTTAAATGGAACTGGAAACCAAAAGGCCTTAATAAATAAATATTATGATAAGAAATGAAAGCAATGCATACACTCAAGATAATTTGAGGGGGGATAAAAACCTAAGCATTCCTTTCTAAGCCCAAAGCATAAAGCTTCACGTGAAGCTGGACGCCTTCTCGCCAAACCTTTGCCCTGGAAAATCTCCCCCGTGCTTGCCCAGACTGCCCTCCCGAAAAGTCGCCTATTGTTTTTAAAACATTTTAAGCCCGATAAGACAATAGCCTTGAAATTCCTTCTAACTTTGCCGGTGACAGGGCTCGGGGCACCCATGTGCGTGGCTGAAATATGCCTATTACTAAATGCCTCCAAGAGATCTTTAATTATATCCTGCGGTCCTATATTTCATTCACACTCTATTTAATCTCGCCTTACGCATAAACACGCAGCTACTACAATAGCAAGAACCAAAGCTGGTTTTAATAAGTCTTACATACTGTGAAGTGCTATGGAAAAAAAAAAAAAAGAAAGAAAACCCAACAGATTGTAGAGATAGCTGTGAATTAAGGAGAAAAAACCCCTTTGAGACTGCCAACAGAATCATGTACACAGGGCTGTGTGTTTGTGTGTGCGCGCGCACTCCCGTGCGTTTGTATAGAGCAAAATCTGAGCTAAATATAGAGGTGCTATAGAAAACCTAAGGTATAGATAGTCCATACATAAAGCTACATGTGTGTGTCTGTGGAGGGGGTACTCTGGCTCAGCACAGGAGCTGGGAAACAGCCGAGCCTGAAGCTGATAACACTGGGACGCACCTCTCTCTTTCCCTAGAGATAGGGAAAGAACTCCTGTGTTGTTCAGGCTTTGCTGTGTTCAGCCCCTCCACACACACCACCCCCCCCAAAGTTTTCTGCAGCCCACACCCCTGTAAGCACCCCCTTTGAGACTCAACCCACGCCTCTGTAAAACCCACCAAAGCAGATACAAGCTCCCGGCTCTGCTGTCCCGTCCCTCCACCCCAGCCCCAAACCGGCTCTCCTCACCCACTCTACTGGGGCTGGTTGCCCCATCGCCCAGGCACCCAAATCCAAAAAACAGAAAAGCCCTCCAAAACCCCTCCGAACAGCAACATTTTCCTCCTCTGATGGGTGCAGACCTGTTTGCCCACCCTAATTTTCTGCCTCTGCACCCCCTACCTTAAGATAGAGTCCAAACAAACAAACAAAATAAATAGTAAAGTGCAAGAAATGCAACTCATTCAAGAGTTTGCAAAAAAAAACCCAAACCCAATACAACAAACCAACCCCAATCAAAGGCATCAGGCAAGAATATCTGCAAGCAACATTTTAAACCCATTCCACTATTTGTTGTTATTGCTGCTAATTTCTCCAGTCTGCTTATAAAATCCCAGATCTAAAGAGTAGGTCTGGCTGCCTAAGACACATATCAAACAGCAAACCTTCGAGCTGGGAAGAGTTTTTTCTCTTACCTTGACTGGCTTTATTTGCCAGCGTGCTTCCAGGGTGGTGGAGGAAGAAAAGGATGGAAAATCCAGCAATCTGCAAAGCTCCCATGGCAATCCCAGTCTGCATGGAGGAGTGGGGGCAAGAAGGGGGGATTTTCTAGTGCTTTAAGGGAAACAAGAGGCTGAGCATGAGAAGGGAAATCAAGAGGAGGAAGGGGCTCTCTCCTTGCCGTCTATGAAACAGAGGGAGGGAAGGGAATTGAACTGATGGGAAAAGCTGCTCTGGGTTCAGTTTGGGGCTCTTGGTGTTGCTGAAGAGGAGAGAGTGCGGGAAGGAGACCCAGGGCAGTTGGAGGAAAGTGGACTCTATCGCCCTCTCTCTGGCGGCTGCTCTGATCCCTTCTTCTCCTTCTTGGGCTGGTCTTTTTTTTTTTTTTTTTTTTCCTTAAATAATCCCAGCCAATTCCAGTTTTGCAAGGGAGCGGGAGCAGCAGCAGGAGCAGCAGCGCTGGAGGGGGGGAAGCCGGCGCCTTGCCCTGGTGCTGGGGACCTGAGAAAGGGGAGTGGAAAGGAGAGCCCCATCCAAGCAACGCCCTTTTTCTCCCAGCCTTTCTTTCTTTTCTATTTGGCTTTGGTTACTCCTTCCCTGGCTCCCCCCCTCGCACCCCCAAGGCTGGGCTTTGCCTGCAGGAATTTACAGTCTGCGCTGGAGGAGAAGGGCCAGTAGCCATGGAGACTGCTTCCCTGGGAGCAGGGAGGTCAGGCAGAGACCATGGGCGATCAATGCATCAATGCAAAGCCCCCCGCAACCCCCAGACCTACCCCGCACCTCACAGCCCCTCGGCTAGCCCAGAGCTTGGGGTGGTGGTAAAGGGGAGGCAGGGGCAGGGGGAAGGCAGGGGGAGTCATATGGGAAAAGGCAATGGGGGTTAGAAAGAANGGGGGGGGGGGGGGAACGACGGGGAGAGAAAATAAGAGTTTGCAGATGGCATGACCTGGCTGGGCTTGGTGGCTGTGGGGGCGACTTGGGGTGCTGGGCCAGTGGAAAGCAGGATGGAAGAGCAGCTCTGCTGTTTGCAAGGATGAAGTGGGGAGGGGGTGTCTAGAAATAACAGTGGAAGGAGAAGAAAAAGACCTTTCTGACATATTCAATGGGTTTTTGTTTGTTTGTGGGAGCCTCTTGCTGCCTGGCCCCCTGCTGCAGGTGTCCCAGGGGTGCAAGGGGACCCCTCTGTGCCCTCCCTGAAACTGGTCCTGCACTAAGAGCTGCTGGCACAATCGCTCTTCGGGGGTATTTCTGCTCCCTGAGCATAGAGAGGCATCACCAGCCAGGAAACTTCAGTGGGAGATGAGGCTGGGAGCCAGGAGCAGGGCCAGGAGGAAGGTGTGCAGTGATTCCACCTGTCTGGGGATGTAGGATCCCATGGTCCCAGCAGTCACCCTGTCCTTCAGGTCATCATCCTGCCCATGGGGTCCTCCCAGCCCACCGTGCTGCCCCTGCAGCATCTCCTATCCCCTTCTGTCATTATTAGAAATGAAATTAGAAACAAAATTCCTGTGAAGATACAATAAAGGGGGCTAGAGGTGATGGAGAACATCCAGCTTTGCCAAGGTACCCACTGTGGAGAGGAAGGAGCAGACTGCAGCTGGACAGGAGGATGCTGGGAGTCCCTGGGTCTAGTTACGCTTTTCCTACAAAAACACACAACCCTTGGACCATCTTCACGGACAGGGGCCTTCCCTGAGGGAGGGTGTTTGCAAGAGCAGCTCTGGTGTAGACAGGACACACACAGCACAGACAGCCCAGGACAGAAACACGTGTGGAAACCAGGAGCTCATCCTCATGCCACATCTTTCCAAAGGCAGAAGCCAAGGGCAAAGCTCTCCCTCCTGGCCCCACAGAGCTGTCCTGCACCCACAAAACTCTGCTTACTGCCAGTGGGTCCCCACGCAAAGCATTGGCATCCTAAACCCATGTGGGAACAGACCCCTTCCAGGGTAGCAGGAGACCAGCATCAGCTGAGGGACAGAAGGACAGATGTGCCTATTACAGCCAACACAAACCTCCAATGTTCAAATTCACATTTGCACAGTGAACCTGGAGCCAGGGGAGTCTGCGTAACTCTCAGCTGCCCAGGTTCAGGGCAAGGCAGTGTCTAACTCACAGCAGCTACAAGGGGTGTCTCAGTATGGCTTTCCCGTAGCCCAGTTGAATATGAAATCCAGCACAAAAGCACTTGCACCAGCACAAAGAACTCACAGCACATCTTGATACTGAATCAATCCAGCAGTGCAAAGCCACCCCTGGCACCCAGGCTCCAGAGCAGCCTGGGAAGGGGCAAAGGGGGAGAAATTATCCTTAAAGCTATAAAATAATTTTCTGTATAAAAATGTGAATGCAGATGTGTCATCGATAGGACATATTGGGAGAGGACCAACACCTACCGGTGGGAATGTGCCATACAGTTTGGCACGGTCACTGGAGGAGGCTCCTGGCTCTCCTGCCAGCCCCAGTCTGTGCCAGGAGCTCTTAGGGATGAAGGCTGCTCTTCCTCACGCGTGGTGCTGAGTGGGAAGGGACTCTTGTCCTTACAGCCCATGTCCCAGCACAAGCCACGAATGTCACTAGTGGGATGCCACCACCCTCCCGTGAGCATGTGCTCAGCAGCCATGGCACCATTTCTCTTTCCAGGCTGGGATTTGCCATGTAAACACAAGTCTTTCTTATGGCTGTCGTAAGAGCAGAGTCAAAAGGGAAATTCTCTGCTCACCCACGCCACAGACCCTGTGCCTGGCCACTGCACCTTGGAGCAGGACATGCTCCCATCCCTTCCCGCCATCCTTTATCATCATAACCAGAGGAAAATGAGACAGTCCTCTTCCTTTTCTTCCACCCACAACCTGTCTTCTAAATCTGGAGACTGATCTGAAGGCACAAGGGACAAGACCTTCAGTGATGTTGATTTATAACCAAGCTTCTAAATTACAGCTTAATGCATTAGTATAAATACCCATAAACCAGTCTTAAATACACAGTATCATATGTAATCAAAACGCCAAAACATGGGGCAGCCACGTGATAGCATGAGGGGGAGGAACAAACTCCTCGGTCTTACCCAGAGTTAAGCACTCCCAGTCAAACCAGTGCCTGGAACTGGTGAGTGGGTCCTGCCATTGAAGGCAGGTCCTCCAGCAACAGCAGCATTGCTCACACCAGTGGGAGTGAAGGGGTTGAGCCCCATGTTTCACTCCTCCAAGGGGGTTGCAAAGCACCACAGAAAAGCAGTAGGGTTGGGGTGAGCCGCTGATGTTCAGAAACCTCATAAAATTATATATAATGTTGCCTTTCTTTTTTCTCTCCTAAAACATGCCACCTGGTTGAGGGAAAGCAGGGCTGATGGAGGTCCCAGAGCTGATGGAGGCTGATGGGTGCCCCTCCAAGAGCCGGGCTGCCTCCCTGCCCAGCACAGATGGGGAAAGTCAGGCAGATGGAGATTCCCAGGATCACACAGAGAGTCTGGAGGGAGGGCCATGAATCACACTTAAATCGCCTACAAGACAGCCCAGTGCTTTGGCCCTAGTGGCTCCTTACCAGCTCCTGCTGCGGTGGTGTGGGGCTGGCACAGAGCCGTCCCCAGGAGTCCTCTCCAGAGCCCTTCAAAGGCAACCCTGCCAGCCTGAACCGTGTGTGCACACGCATGTGTACGTGTGTGCCTGTCCCTTTTCAGGCCGTGAAGGGAGGTGGGCAGGACTCTCCTCTCCGCTGCCTCCACTCCCCATTGTGCACTTCTGGGCAAAATCCATTTGCTTTGGCTTCATGTAGGGCCACAAGATTCAGTCCATTGTGCTGTGGCGCTGAAGAGCCGGCGAGGAATTGTCAACCATGCTGAAATGGTTACATGGGGAGTAATGAAAATTTACTGCACCCTGCCCCAGTCTCTCGCCAAGAAATAAAAGCAAATAATATAAAATTAAAAAAAAAAAATCACAACAGGCTTTTTTTTTTTTTTTTTAAGCAAAAGTAAAAAAAGAATGGATCTGCACTTAGAAAATAACAACCACATCCACAGATCAAAGCAGCTGCTCTCTTCTCATTTGGGGTTTTAAGAGGTTTCTGCAGCTACAGGGATGTTTACACAGGGAGAGAGAACCATACATTGTGCTGTCTTGATGCTGCATCTCCCCCCCACTTCATCTGGCAAAACATTCCCTGGGAGGCGATATGAGGTCATTCCTAGACCCTGCGTTGTTTTCCTCAAGCTGCAAGGCTTCGGGGCAAGAGGCAATTCATTTCCCATTAGCGCACACACATTTGCACTTGGAACCCTCCCATGTTTTGCCAGGGGAGCTCGGGATGGATGGTGGGGCAGGGGGGATGGGACGGGACATGGATACAACAGCCCTCACCAGCTTGTTACTGTGTTCCGGGAGGGAATTCCAGCAGCTGGAGCTGGCGGGAAGGTCAGCAGCTCCAGCAAAGCCACTGGGAAAGCGATATGGAGCTGGGAGGTGGACTGGCATCTTCTGCAGACCAGCCGTAATGTTTCTGTGGCTTCCACCACTTTTATTACAAGAGGGGCCGGATAGCTCTGGGGAGCACTAATGGGCTGTAAAAAGCTTTTTTCCCTCTGCCTCCTTGGCTCCAGCCCAATCCAGAGCGGCAGCAAGCCCCGCTCCGATGCTCAAACAGGGACAGATGTTACGGGAACACACCAGGACAGACTCTTCCTTCACTTCTTGACATCAGCACGTCAGTCCATCCACTCCATGGGCAGTGCCCACTTCGGGAAAGAAGACAAATTCTGGCTTGTGAACCACCCTGCACTATCTCTGCAAATGAGGAAAAAAAACCCAAACAAACAAACAAAAAAAACCCCAAAACAAAATCCCAACCCAACAATTCCCACCCCGACAACCTTTTGAAATTAGACCTCCCCATTTTTAGCATCAATTTGATGCCGTGGGCATTGAACGAACTGCATCTTCAGCTCTGATCATGCATATTTGCATGATGCTGGAGTCAAAAGGGGTTTCTGAGGCTGCAAAAGAAGCTGCCAAGAAGTCACAGGCAGAAGCAGAATTCCTGTAGAAGGACCTTAGGGTTTGCAGAAGCAGCTGCTGAATCAGACAGGGACACTGGAGGAAGAAGCAGCCACAATTCTGCAAATCAGATTTCCTTCCCCCTCTGCACCACCATGAGCACACACACCCCTGACAGTCCAGGGCAGGACCCAACCCCTTCGCTCCATCCAGAGCGCCTGGTGGTTGGGGTGATGGATGCTGGTACCATACCCCAGCAGCACAGGCTGGGAGGAGCTGGCTGGAGAAAACAGCAGCTGAGACATTTCGATGCCCCTACGGAGGGGTGTGGTCTACAACTTTAAAGAAAATAGACTATTTTTAAAAACAGAGAGGAAAACACTGTATTCCCAGTAATATGCCAATGGCCCAGGCTTGAGCGACTCAGCCAGTCCCCATTGCCAGCTCCTGGCTACATCCTGCATCCCCCCAAACCTACAATTTCATCGAGGTGCCTCCGAGGTGTGTAGAAAAGCACCGTGTCCCACTAAATGACTGCCTGCCATCCTCTGACACCTTTTTTCCAGTGTCACCGAACTTCCCAAAAGGCTGCCTGCGGAGAAAGCCCTTGTTTGTAATTCCCGGTCTGCAGGAGGAGGTGGTGACACACGCTGAGGTGAGGTGACTTACCCGGCGTCACCGGGAAGGTCGATGGCAGCACCAGGAATAGCCCCGTTCCCAGCTAACCACTAACCACACTTATCCCAGAATAAGGGTCCCTTTTTCCAGCTCAATTTATATCAGCTTTCCAAATGACATAAGCTCTTACAGAAATAGGCTGGCTTTTATTCCAGAATAATTACTGGGAAATTGTACTGGAGCGTATATAATTACACCAGTGTCGCTGCTGCTGGTGAGCCAGACCCTGGGCCACCGCAGACCTGCCATAGGGGCTTTTATCTTGTCCTGCTTTTCCATGAGCATCTGTCCCTCAACTAGCAGATTGTTGGGATGTGGGTGAAGGAAGGGGTTTCAGGTACGAAGGAAAGAGGTTTAATAGAGTTTAAAAAGCAATGTATCCATCTCCCATTACAAAAACAAAACAAAACAAAAAAAAACAACAGAAAACCAAAACCCTGATAGTACATCTGGTGGCCACTGAAGTCAAGAGGAGCTTTTGGGGTGTGCTGGATTGCACCTCAGATGGACTCAGCAATGCTCCATGCCTCTGCTTCAGGTCCACCCCAAGCTAAGCTTGAAAGCAGGTGTTTTATTTTAAAGGAATTAAAAATAAATGTGTTTTACATCCCACACAGGTAAAATGAAGCTCAGAGTTCAGGCTGAGCCCTGACCCCCCTTTACGACATAAGGCATGGGAGCACATCGTACTCAATTACCCTTTGAAAATAAACTCTAGCATTTATCAGGTGTTGATTTGTCTGTATATTCAGCAAGAGCTGCTATTTACCATGAATGGGGCTGCCTGCACTGCCTGCTCTTGAACCCAGGGCCGCCACGAGAAGGCAAGGGTTAACCCAGCACCAGTGACACCGCTTTAACTCCAGGACCCAGACGCATGCGTTTAAAAGTAGCACTTCTCTCCTTAAAATAGTTTATGAATATTACTCGGGGATAAGTCCAACACCCCCGAGCAGAAGGAGACCTATTAATTCCTGAGTTTTTTCACACTGTAGTAAAGCAGCAATTTTATTTGCCCGCCTTGTGTAAGATGTCAGTCATTTTCCCACTTGCATTTCCATCTACAATTTAACAAGGCAGCAGTTTATTTCCAGAAGCCCCAGCCAGACCCCAGCCAACTGCGTCAATATTTTGTTGCTTACACAAATGCCACCATTAGAGTCAACACCATGTTTTGGGGGAGGCTTTTTTATTCCCCCCCGCTTTTTTAAAAAAAATAAAAAAAAAAAAAAAAAAAAAGGTTCCTTCAGTATGATGTATGTGTAGCTCTTAAAATACTAAGGGTAATATAAGCCTTTCCGAGCAGCTTACCTGGGTGCCGAGGCATTTCTTTAAAGGGTGAAGCACGCTACTGGAGGGCACTGACCTGACCAAAGGCATTTGCTAATTAATTCATTCTTCCAAGAGACTTAACTGCCTCTTGCCGTGGGAAACCAAGGCCAACCTGAGCCAAATCCAAAGCCTGTCAGAAAACATGGAGAGACCCTTACTGACTGCAGAAAACTTCAGAGCCAGGAGCTGGCTCCCTCCCACTTAGCTGGTGCCAGTCACAGGGAGCCAACACGGAGCATGCGGCCAGTTTCAGCTGCCTGAGCTCTCTCTTGCACGGATTCTTTTGGGATAGAGGAGGGGCAGGGAAGCTGGCTGTGACTGGGGACCCCCACCTCCTACAAAACTGTTTCTGGGTGTCTCCCCTGCAGCAGGACAGGGGCTCACCCTGGTTATCACTTGTTTGATGGATGCTCTGCTGTCCACATCCTCCTGTTGTCTTTGGCACACTTTCCCAAAAACCCTCAGAGGTTTCCTGGTCCAGCCGGTTCATCCTTCCACCCCAGCATTCCAACAGACGTGCTCCTGAGCCACAGGGGTCTCAAGATTCCACCCTCACCCCCCCGCTCCCTGAATAACCTCCCTTCATCCTTACTCACCAGCACCCCCAAAAGTTGGGTGATTTAACCCTGCACATGGCCAAAAGGGCTGATGAAACCCAAGCCTGAGGACAAGGGGAACCCGAAGAACAAGGTTCCCCCAGCACCACCAGCTGGGAAAGCCCCGCAGGATCTCCTCCACAATCCTTGCACAAGAACAGAGTGGCCTTAGTGTGTCAACAAGCCCTAAACACCCAAGGGCAGCTGGAAGTGAGATGCCACTATTTTTTTTTTTTTTCTTTAATTTAAAATGAACTTCTTAACCTACAGAAAAGCAAACGTTCTTCTAGGATAGCCAAGAAAACCACACTGGGATTTTCCAAATGGGTATGACTGACTGTTTATGAGCAGAGGCTTCCAAAGGCAGAAATAAATGGCTTGCTCTCAGCAGGTTTTCCTTTCTATATTTACCCTCACCTGAAATGAACATTATTGCACACTGCAACATTTATTCCCTCTGATCAGGGGAGCGGGTGAAGAAACTAACCAGCCACAACACGTCAAATAAATTGTTAATCTGCTGTTTGCGCTGGGGCAGGGGGAGGTGGGAGGGAGTCCTCTGGTTTTTGGGGCAGCGCCCAGGTCCCGCTTACAACTTCCCTTTCAGCTCGGCAGGAACCCTTCGCTTCACCCACTGCTGCCTCTGGCTGCCCAGAGCTGGGGCTGAGTCCTTCATGGGGCTGATCCACGAGTCCCCAACGGGTCTCCGGCCACCTCCCTGCGGGACCTGAGCATCCTCGATCGCCCCCAGTGGAAAGGATCGCTCCCCCCATTGCATGGGAGGAACCAAGCTCCAAGGCACAAGGACCTGCCTGAGGCTGCACAAGAGCACTTTTTTGTGCACCTGGATCGCAGGAGAACACGCAAGCACGAGACCACTCTCTCCAAAGTGCAGGGCTTTGCCATCCTCTTCCACAAATCCCATTTTCCACACTGGGTGTTCTCAAGGTGGGACATCCCTAGGGATGCCAAGGTGCAATCCCTCCCAGGGACAGGTCCCTGGCAGGCACAAACTGCCCTGCTGACATACAAAATGGCCATAAAAGACCTTAAAGGTCTTTTCCAACATGAGGCCCAGGGGGCCGAGCCATTGCAAACCAAATCTTAACATGAGGCGGGCCACCCAACTATAAAATCTCTTCTAATCCCAGCCCTGGGGAAAGGAGAGGATGAGGAGATCACCTGCTTCTCCAGGACGTCACTCCCATCACATGGCTCCTTGGGGTCACGCTGGTGCCCACCACCACCTTCAAATCTGGGCTTGACCGCCAATTTACCTTGAAGCGCACTAGCTAATCATGCCAACCCCTTCGGCACACCAGCCCAAAAAAGGGTTCACATCCCC
>VZTM01002588.1:799643-845723 GCA_013400555.1 Jacana jacana | reverse complement strand
CCCCCCCCCCCCCCCCGGAGGGAACCTGGGGGGATAAACCCTCCACCAACAGCTGGGGAAACTACTCAGTCACTGTGGTCTGCTATGAGCCAAGGACAACCCCTGAAGACACCCCATGGATTTTGGGAGGGGGATGAGAACAGCCTTGTTCTGTTTGCAGGGTTTGCACATCCTCCTCAATGCCAGACAGGACCTGGGGTTCTTTGGTGTTTTAGGGGTTTTTTTGTTTGGTTGGTTTGGTTTGGCTTGTTTGTTTTGTTTGTTTTTTGTTCTTTTTTATTTCCCCCAGCTCAAACTTTTCATTTTTGGGAAAGTCTACCCTCATCAGAATAGCCGAGTAAACCCTTCCCCAGCCAGCCGTTCCAAGAGCCTTTGTGTTAATCCAGATTAACGAACAGAAAGCAATTTAGATAAACCGCATTAAGCCAAAAACACCTTTGAACTTTTTTTTTTTTTTAATCAAAATCCCTCTCCAAGCACTGTGTGTGGTTTGGGCCTCCCCGTACTGCAGCTTTGCCAGAGATGAGCTCTCCACCAAGCAATAATTAAGTAAAGTCAGCAAATATAAAGATTACCCAGAAGCGGCGGCAGTGAAATGGCGCTTTGCATGTGGAACACCCCCCTCCCTCCTCCCCACCCCCTGCCAAAACTGATTCCACGTTCAGGGGGTTCAACAGAGTGAGATAGCACCAGGAGCATCTCCCCTGCTCAAGGCATGCCTCCTAGTCACCATACCTGGGCTGCGGCCAGGCTGCCTACGTGACCATGAGCCATACCCCTCCAAGCCTCAGTTTACCCAGCACCAACCCACCCCCTAAATGAGGGGATGACGGGATGGGTCTGTAATGCCCCAAGATGGGACACTAGCCACAGGAGACTGGGCAGGATGGATGATGGTTTGTTCAAAGTGGCCAGTCCCCACGGCTCAGACACGTGCACCACAACCAAGGTGGCAACAGCCAGCTCATGCCTATGGGATACCTCATGGAAAAGATCACATACCAGATTAGCAGAAGGGAATTAATAAATACTGTAGCCATTGGTGGAGTATGTGGTGTGCTACAGCCACACACACACACACCATTTACACACCCACCAGAGCCGTCACCACAGTAGACACTCGTCTCTCCAAAGGATTCCTAGACCAAAATCAGGGGCTACAACAGACCTGATATCAAGACATCCTCTCACCTTGTAGAGACTTCATCCGTCTGTAGGGAAGCTGTGAGTTCCTTGGAATCCCGCTGCCTGCCCACATATTCACACCAGCATCCAGCACAGAAACAATCCTGACTTTGTCTGGTGCCCAAGGAGCTCTTGCAAAAATAGCTTTCCTGGCTGATGGGGCAGAGGAAAACTCTTGACTTCCTCAGCTCTCCCCTCCACACCCTCCAAAAACACCTGCTGACACTTTCAACCCTGATTGCCTTCCTCCTGGAAGGAGAACTTCTAACAAAGCCAAAGCTGTAGTTTGTAGGCTCCTAATTCCCCCATTATTTGGAAGTAGGGTGGGAGGCTGTAACACCATCTGGACTTTGCCTCTCCTATTAGGACAGGGTTTGCATTTTTGTAAAGAGAATCTTCCCCGGCCAGGCAGCAGCTCAGTGCTTGGCGCTCTGTACTCGTTAAGCTTCATTCCCAGGTGATTTGGATCAGGACACACCAGGAAGTTTGCTTTTGACTGCCTCAGTTGGTGCATGGGTGTGCAAACAGTGACCAATTTCACTGCCAGTTCAACTCCTTTAAATGGGGACTTTCACATTCATCAGGCTTATAAAAACAACACCATCTTTTAAACAAAAAAAAACTGTTTCCCCTTCCACCGGCTGCTGCCAAACGTATTTCTGTTTGAACAAGCCAGCCCTTCCCACCCATCGCTGCCTCCCTGTGCCCAGTGGGATCATGCTGGTGGGTTTGCAAAATCACAGCCATCCCATCGGTGAGGATGCTCCATCCTTGGAGCTCTCTCCATCCTGCTCCTGACAAGAAGATGAGGGAGGTTTTTTGGAAAGGGTTTTTTTGGAAAGCTGAGCCTTCCCTGACGGGCTGATTTTAGTCTCTTGGGGGAGTTGCTTGAGACGCAGCAGAGTAGAGATGCCTGGGGTCTCTGCAGCATAGGGTCCACACTGGTGGTGATGCAGGCAGGTTTGCAGCTCGGCAGGTCCCTTTCCAACGTGATCACCAGCTGAGGCAATAAAAGGGCAAATTGGAAATGTCCCCATGGAGTTTGCTACCTGCCACTCAAGCACTCACCCTGAAAGACTCAAACCCCCAGTTTCCTCTGTTGGCATTTCAGCTAGATGGCTTGGCTAAAATAAATGAGATTAATCTAATCAGAGAGATGGATGGAGCTCATTAAAACAGTAGATTAAAAAACCCACCCTGCCTATTACCAGTGCTCCTGAGGTCTTCCGCCTTTGTGGCAAGTTAAAGGCACCCAGGAATTGGATTCCCTTGCAGAAATCTGCAGGAAATGCATTAAAAATACATTCTGCTATTACAATTCTTCATGTCACTTGGGAAAGGAAATGAATGTGGGGCAAATGCATGTATATTTAAACACACACCATTGCCTCCTCTGGGATCAGGATCTATAGGCTGGGGGAAGTGAGCTCTACTCTGAAACAGAGAGACAAGAGCAAATTGAAGTCACCTCAAGAGGCTGTTTTATTCTCCTTTTATTCAGCTTTACTGGTTTTATTTCTCATGACCAACTGCCTTCCTGCCCACAAGCCCCCTGCCTGCCCCGTCCTGTGGCTTTGAGCAGAGCAACCACCTCCCAAATCCTCCTTGTGCCGCCGTTTGTGGGTGCAGGAGCTCTTCGGGATGAACCCACTAGGAGGATGCTCCTGCATGTACAAACATGACCTTCACACCATGTACCTGGAGAACCCTTGCTTTCTTCTGGTGCCGAGTTCTCCATGGAGGAGCTACTAAGAGATGCTCCAGTTGATGGAAAATTTTGCACAATAATTGTCACCCTGTGCAGGACAACTGTGTCTGCCTGTCTACAGAGTGCAAAGAAATCAGTGTGAAGGACCATGTCACCAGAAGACTCAGCCTTCAGCTCCAGAGGAGGTGAATTTCCCCCCGGGATAAGTGTCCTGACAAACCCTACACACTGGATGGTCCCTGGGATGCTTCAAGTGAGTGAAGGAAAGGTTCATGCTTTGGGGCGGCTGGTTTTCCCAGCCCCAAGCCCAGGGCCGGCCGCTATTCCATGTAACTGGAAATGCTGCCCCAGCCAAGCCATTTGCCCTTATATTGTTTTTTGATGGGACAATTCTTAAAGCTCCCCAGGGGCCTGAGGAAATCACTGTCTCTAAAACAGCCTTGTGCTGCAGACATTCAGTGGAACAGACGTGGTTCCAGGCTATGGCTATCCCCTGGCATGCAGTCATTTCTGACAGCTAAAGCAATTACAACTCATCAGCTGAGCTGTGTTAATTGCACTCATGGCTTGCTGCACACCCAGGGCAATGGTGGCATCTCCAACCCGCCTTTAAACCCTACTGGGAGCCTTTCCTTTGCAAGAAGAGCAATCTGAGGGAGCTGTAGCCTTCTTCATGCAGCCCAGCTGTGGAATCTAATCAGGGGTGGTAATGAGGTTGTCTGTCCCCACATGGTGTGCCAGCCCTGTGCCTTTCATACTCCACATTGCTCCGGCCACAACACCCAGGCTTCTTATGCCTTTCACTGACTATGGAGGACTAGAACTGGTCATGGCTGTCCCTCACACAGGATGGGGCTGAGCACAGGTCACCATCTCACAGAACTGTCAGAGTTGGAAGGGACCTCTAGGGATCCCCCAGTCCCACTCCTGCTAGAGCAGGGCTGCCCAGAGCACAGCACTCAGGGCTGCATCCAGGAGGGGCTGGAAGGTCTCCAGAGAAGGGGACTCCACACCCTCCCTGGGCAGCCTCTGCCAGGGCTCTGACACCCAAACCCCAAACAAGTTTTTCCGCATATTTGAAGGGAACTTCCAGCTTGTGTTCCAGCTTGTGCCCATTGCCTCTCATCCTGTCACTGGGAACCAATGAGAAGAGTCTGGCAGACCCCGAGTCCCCTGTCCCCTGCAGCCTCCCAGCTCCAGCATCCCATGGGTGTTATCAGGGGCTTAGAAAATAAATTAAGAAGGGCAATAAATGCTGGGAGAGAAAAGAAAGGCAAAGTGTTTATTGGTGCTTAAGGAGCCTGACCCCAGGCTGTGTGTTTTGCCCCCAAAGATTTAATCTCCAGACCTGTTGAAGTCAAAGCAGGGTTACAGCAAATGGGTATGTGGCTGGAGTTGGCCACTGCTTTCTGAGCCCACTTGGAAGAGACATGGACAAAACCAGATGAATAAAGTGAGGAGAAGGAACAACACATCTACTGCACACCCAGCTGCACTCTCCAGAGCCTTCCTGGCCCTGCAGAGTCGCCATTTTCCCTTCATGCCCTCTGACAGGTCTGAGGGCGACAACCTAGCAGCTGATAAGGACTAAAGACCCTCACTTGCCCGATAGCCCGACGAACAAGATCCCAAGCGCAGCTTGAAATGCCTCACGGCCAGCCCCGCCCGACCGCCACCCCTCTCCTCACACCCGCCCACACTTCGCCACCCTACGCGCCCCCCCCAGTCTCCCTTCCAATAGGAGAGCCCGGCCGCGCCGCTTCAGCCCGGCGCCTGGCGCGTTCCATTCGCAAGGGAGGCGGGACGGGATACACAGGACCCCCGGCCGCACGCGGGGCGGGGCGGCCCATCGGCACAAACGGGGGAGTGCTCGGCCTTACGGTCTCCGTCAGCGGGGCCGTAACCGGGCAGCAGGCGTCTCTGCACAGCGTCCCGAGGAGAGNCCCCGCGGCGCGGAGCTGCCGGGCCTCTGGCCGCCGCCCGGTACGGGGAGGCGGCGAGCTGCCGGGGCCATCCTACGTGAGGGCCTAAGGACTCGTTCAGCAGTATTTTAATAAGGTTAAATATTAATATTTGACACTGAGTGAGAGGCAGCGGTGCTTCCCAGGCGGGCAGCAGCGTTCCCGACGGTCACTAGGTGTCAGCCGCACTCCGTGGGACTGATCCGCGGGGCTTCGGCCGTCCGCGGGTGGGCGGTCGGTGCGAGGCAAGGTCCTTTTACACGCACAGAAAGTGCGGTGTATTGTCTGTGCACCAACCCGCACGTTTTCACTTTGTCACTTAGAAAGCTGTCCAGTTTGGTTTGTTTTGGTTTGGTTTTGTTAAACCCTCTTCTCTCGCAGGACCACGGGTAGCAGTCCTGTTCCGCTTCTCTGCAGCCAGCCCTCCGCAGGCTCTCTCCGTGCGCGAGCTACAGCACATAACTGATGAACCATTGTGCATGAAATTGTACTCGACAGGGACTTCCAGCTGCAAGCAGCCAGCTTCTCCCCCAAAAGGTGCATATTTATGTTTATATTCAGGCTTGGCTTCTTTCTGTCACATAGAAAATGTGAGACTGTGGGAAGGAGGTGGGTTTGGATCTGACTTTAGAAACAACAAGGAAATAAGGTAGCTCCTGAAATAATAATAAAAAAAATATGTTGAAGCTTGTTTTATTTATTCATTGCTTCATGAGTTACTAACAAGTTCTTAAGTATGATGAGTGCCAGATATGACTCACTAACATTGAAAGATTTAGAGGCTTCATCTGCATAAGCTGTGACTTTGATATAAACAAAGCAGAATTTTCAGTGGAAATAATCTTTGAGGTATCTGTGTTTTAGTTAAAGACCTGTTTAAGTGACTGAAAATCTCTCCTTGCAAAAACAAGCACTAGCAGGAAAAACATTCTGTTGATCTCTTCAGAGGACTTGGAGCATTCCCTTGAAAAATGCTGTGCTCTTTTTACCCCTTAGTTAAGACAGGTTAAGTCCTGCTTTTTACAAACAGGGCTGAAAGAAAGGAGTTCTGCTGTAGAAGAAAGGGAAATTTTGGTTGAGAGAGCTTTCCATGAGCTAGAAAAAGGTGAGGTGTACTGCTGCCAGTAAAGACTAGAAGAAAACATCCAAAGATATGAACTGCAATGAAAGCCAAGAGGAACAGTCCCATTGAACTGAGAGGTTGTGTTTGATATTAATATAAAACCTCTCGCCTCTCTTCTTTCTTAGCCTGGAAAACAGAGTGAAGGAGCCATTGCACAAAGCCTTTTGGAACAGCCTGGAGGAGCAGCTGTCCTTTAGTCCCCCAGGCTACCCTCGGGGAATCCAGCTGCTGCAGGAGATCAAAGAGGTGGGCTGTTCCTGAGCCAGGGAAGATGGTTACCTTAGTCTTCTCTGAATCATCACCTCGCCAGTATCATGCAGTATTCCTATCTGAACATGTGTAAGAGAGAGGAGAAAAAAGGCTTCCTTTAGTTTATAGGGAGACACAAATTACACAACTGCACCTTCTAAAACCTGTCTGAGGAGACTCATTCTCTGGTCAGAGGTCTTTAAAACATACTCTAGCAAAAGAATGTAAAGCCTTTCTTTGAACTTTTGGCTGTAGTAACAGCCGTAGGCCATCCCCAGCATAGCATCTGCCAAACAAAACTTGCAAATTTCTATATAAGAACATCTCTTTAGGTATCTGAGGAGCTGTATCTACTATTTAAGTGTACAATGCAGTGAGTAAGAATGTGGATTAGCAGTAAAAGGTGTATGTTCTTAGCAGGGCATGAAGTTGCCTTTCAGTCTGCTTTCCCATTAGGCTCCAGACAGATAACTCCCTTTTTATCATGCATGACAGCAAAGGAGGTTTTGCAAGATTTGAAACAGTAGCCAGCCATCCTGAAGTGAGCCATATGGGATGTGCACTCCCTTAAAGCAGTGGTGTGCTCCAGCATTTGTATACTGAGCAGTTAGCTTAGTCTCAACGCTAGGCTAGCCTTGATTCCTGTTGAGCAACTCTGGAAAACTGGGGAGTTCCTGGACCAGAAAGAGACAGCTGTTTCTTTGGGTAGGGCCTGCTATCACTGCCGCTCCCATGGCATAACCAACGGCGAAGCCAAATTGAAGAAGCCTTGGACGTGGAGTTGATTAGGCAGGAGGCTGAGCATGAGGCTCTGGCTATCTGTACTCTCACCACATACGTCCTTGGCACAATGGCACGGCTGTGTGCGCCTGCTCGGGGTGAGGAAGTGCAAGGGCTGCAAAACCTTACAGACCCCGCCCAGCTTCTCAGGTGGGTGATGCTGACCCTGCCTTGGTCTACACACCAGCAGCGAAGCCTTCAACCGTAAAACTCTGGGTTAAGTGGGAACTGCCCTGGACCAAAGAACCTTTTGTGCGTTCTGGACTTTGTTTTTCAGTGTAGACATATTGCCCAGTTGCAGTTTAGACAGTAGCATAGTCTTCAGTGAAGTGACACTGGTTTATTATATTTGAGAGATCACTCTAATTAGACTGAACAGCCTTTTGTGAAAAGATGGATCCAAATTAGAAGATTTGATTTCCCCCTTTTCAGCATTCTGAAATGGCCCGAGTTGCAGCATTTACTGCAGTATTAAACCTTCAATTCACTGTGTCTCATCCCAGGGAGATTTTCCGGGAGCATCCGCACCCACTTGCAAGACCACACCATCCAGTATGAATGGAAGAAATTCCAGGAACTCTTGGATAAGCTGCCTAGTAAGTTAGTGGGGAAAGGGAGAGGGGAACTGTTATTTCTACAGGAGTTACTAAAGCACTAAAATGGAACTTTTAGTATTCCAAAGCTGGCGCTTTCATCATACATTCAGTAACAGATGAGAGAAATGCTTCTAAAAGCTGAAGGTCTCCTGGTTCCCTTCCTCAAGGATCTTCACTTACGTACCTTGCAGAAAAGAGGTTGCTTAAGTGTGCTTCAGCTTCTGCTGGCATAAGACAGAGCTAATGGCTTTCTCATGAGGAACTGTAAGTTCTCATGAGTTTGAAGTGCGTTGAGATCCTCAGAGGAATGAGCTAAATGTTGTTACGAAGCATATTTAATGAAGAAAGCCTGCATTTGATGTCAACATCTCTTTTGCACAGCTGTAGATTTTTCTCTGGTTGTCTCTCTCACAGAATGATATGGGTCTGGAATGGACCTCTGGAGATCATCTAGTTTAACCCTCCTGCTGGAGCAGGTCCACCCAGAGCAGATTGCACAGCCACGTGTCCAGACAGGGTTTGAATGTCTCCAGAGACAGAGACTCCCCCACCTCTCTGGGCAGCCTCTGCCAGGGCACTGCCACCCTCAAAGTGAAGAAGCTCCTCCTCATGTTTAGATGGAACTTCTTGTGTTCCAGTTTGTACCCGTTCCCTCTTGTCCTGTCCCTGGACATCACTGAGAAAAGCCTGGCCCCATCCTCCTGACACCCACCCTTGAAGTATTTATAGGTGTTGATCAGATCCCTCCTCAGTCTTCTCATCCCTAGATTAAACAGACCCAAGTCCCTCAGCCTTTCCTCATAAGAGAGATGCTCCAGGCCCTTCATCATCTCTCCTTCCTCACTCCATTAAAGGTGCTTCCTGGAGACTGAAACCCTCTATGAAATACAGTGTTCTCTGGATACCAGTCTTAGTAGCCTAACCCTGTGCCCTGGCAACAGGACATGGATATTGTGTGTTAGTAATGGTGTAAGAAGTTCTCCAGTGTTTCAGGAGCTACCACACCACCTTCACCTTCCAAACACTCCTCCCCTGCAACTTGCACCATGGCATACCTACTTCTTACTGACTTAGCCCGGCCAGTCTCTTCTTGCAAACATCTATTTTTGTCACCCCAATGCAGATAGTCTGGAACACACAAGAGAGTGGCTGCGCAAAGCAGCGGCAGAAGAGTCCTTTTCCTCTCCACAGCCACCACCCTACCCTGCAGGCGGTGGCACCTCACCAGGGGCTGACAGCCATGGCACAACGGTGCCAAGTCTCATGTCCGTGCTAAATGGAGGGTACATGAATCTGCTCTGCTGGGAGCCTAGGCTAAATGACCCTGAGGTAGGAGAAGGACTTGGACGATTTTAAGCTTTTTCATAAAGAAATACAAAATGAACAAGTACTGGTTCTGCATCTTGTGTAGAAAGAACGTGCCAGGCTATCTGTTCCCTCTGCACCATGAGTTATTGCACATGGTTTGTCCTTATGTGAAACAAATTGGATTTTCCACAAAACTAAAGCTTCCATGCTACCAGGCAGCTGCCTTCCACGCAGCTTCCTGGGGATGTTACAGCCCTGCTTCATGGCCTGAGATCTGCTCGTTTATCAGCTCATTTATTTGGTTCACCTGGGTTTGTCACTAGGCTGAAATGGGTAACAAAAGCCCTCTTGGAAGGGCTGTCCTCTACCAGGTGGGTTACTTGGAGTTTTCCAGAAGAGGAGTAAGTATGCAGACACTGGTTGGTTGTAGAATGAACAGTAGGAATCTCCCCCAGGGGTGGAGGAGGTTCTGAAATCCAAATAGCAGCCAGGTCTACTGCAAGAGGAAGAGGAAGCAAGCCAGCATTTTTAGCTGGGAGTTAAGTCTCTAGAGCTATAGTCCCTTCTTGATTAGAGGGGAAAATTAGTAGTCCTGATCACTATTTCAGATGATCTGCTGCAGGGCAGTTTCCTGCTTGCCACAGTGGGGAAGGGAGGCTTGGGTCACTTGCAATAGTCACCAGAGCTGTGGGTGAACGTTGGCTGTCCTGTGCTAGTTGGCTGTGATGACACTCTGAGCATGTGGAGAGACTTCCCTCCCTTCCACATCTCTAGAGGGGTTCAAGGCCAGGCTGGATGGGGCTTTGAGCAACCTGTTCTGGTGGGAGGTGTCCCTGCCCAGGGCAGGGGAGTTGGAACTCAATGATCTTCAATATCCCTTCCAACTCAAACCATTCTAGGATTCTGTGCTCTGTGCCTGCAAACCCCTTTCCCCGACCAGAGTGTGTCATGGCCGCAATGCAGGTACCTTTGTATGATTTAGGTATGAAGCAGCTTTAGAAGACATCAGTGACCAAGTGCTCCAGGAGGTCAGCAGGACTTTGGCACAGCTGGGTTACCCTGCTTTTACCACTGACAAATGTTCTTCCCTGAAAAGCCAAATAAAAAGCATCACAGACAAGGGCAATGCTGTCTGGCATGTCATCGGTGGGTCCCTGAGCTTACATCTAACTCAGCCTTGAAGGCACTTTGCACTTATGTAGGCCACAAGTTGGGTTTAGGTTGATGACCCTGTAGGACAGGCTTAGGATCGGTCCCAGCAAAGCAAACTCCATGCACGGAGCTTGAGGGTGGCAGTAGAGTTTGGTGTCAGGCCCCTCCACATGTTCTGCACAGGAGAGGAGGGTCAGGGAAGCTAGATTGGAAACTGCCTTGATTTTCTTATTCCACCCTGAAATGTTCCCAGACAGTAAATGCTTTGAAAAATCTCTTAAATCCTCCCATCCTTGCTAAAAGCTAAACAGACCCCAGTGCAAGGTCTGTTCCCAGGTAGTGTTGTAATCTTGAGGCTAGAATGTAGAGTGAGAGCATAATCACTGGCTGTAGTAAAGCACCATTCTAAGATCTTTAAATAACATTTATCCCTAGTGCACTGCTTAGTATTCAGCTAACCAGCTGTCCTATAATGCTGCTCCATCAAAATATTTATTCAAATGGTTTGGATAAGAGCTGGTTATTTTGACCTCTTATTAGTACTCTGAACACTAACTCTGCATCAGATTGCAGTGCCACAGGCAGTGAATACACTACAGGGAAGATTATTTCCACATGGAAGACTGGCTTTTATAAGCAATGAAAGTAAGGTGAGGTTCTTCCTGCCCACTGCTTCATCTAGCTAAGTATCCTTCCCAGCCCACGTGGATTCCACCACACTGTTTATGTGGGTTTATTCTTTCCATGTCAAAGCAAGCTGTTCTGTTTTGCTGTAATTCAGAAGGCTGAATTAATACCCTAAACCAAATGTTGCTAAACGACAGGCTGGGCAGTGTGTGATGGCAGTGACTCACCGATGGTGTGGCATCAACTAGAACAGCGTCCTCCCACCCCAGTCTAAAAGTCATACCTGTGTCTTGCCTGAGCTTTTGGTAACTATCAACATTTTTCACATACTCACTTGAAGTGCGAGAGCATCCGAAGCAGGCGGGTAGCTGAATCTCAGCTCTGTGCTCCTTAAACCTTCTCCATTTCCAAATGCTGCTGTTGGCAGGAGAGAGAAATCCCAGGCTCTAAAGTTCTATATTCCATCCTGTTTCTAAGATGCTTGACACTTCAGTGCAGTATGAAAACTCTCCAAGGGGGTGAAACATCTTTAGCATTAGGTCTGCTTTAACCTTAGGTTTGAAGGATTTCTTCTTTGCTGAGTCCTTCAGTCCAGTCCCCCAGTGATTGCCATCATTAGAAGCAGGTACCCAGGACAAAGTGAAAACAAGGCAAGTACATGTGATCCCCAAACCTGAGTACTCTGTGTCACACTGCTTCACCTCGGTACCTGTGCTGGGTGCTGCTTCGTCTGCATAGTATTTGGAAGAAGAATATGTTAATCCACTGTCCCCAAGTTGATCTAGAGCGTTGTTTGTCCACAGGTCCTGCCACAATGTGACTGTCCTCAGATCTGCTCTCAACTGTGAGGAAGCCTTTGTCTCAAAAGCAGCTTTGTTTCATTTATGTTTTTGCTTTCGTACTTTTGCTCCCTACAGAGCAGCGGATTCATTTCTTCCTCAGCCTTTTCATTGCCCCCGATGGACAGAATTCGCAAAAAGATTTCCCAAAGGGCCTCAATCCCATCCAGGAAGAGCTGCTGGAAGTTGGGCGCAGTTTTGGAAGCATGATGCACCACAATAGGCAGGTGGTTTGGACCTTACTATGCAGGAATTGTCCAAAAGGTGCTTCTCCCAAACGCAGAACCAGACTTGGACGCAGGGATGGATTCTTTCTGATCATCTTCAACATGAAACTGGGCAGAATTGGAAGGCATTCTCCAACAGTTTCTCAAAGCACGCTTCAGCTTGTAAAAATCAATCAGAAAAATCCACCAGGGCCAGGACTGCTACTGGGAAGTGACTCTTGGAATGCCAATATCTGAATAAACATCTGAACTACAAAAAGTAGTGGCTTTTTCCTCAAAAATACTATTTGGTGAGGAAGGCAACAAGATGTGGAGCTCATAAAACTGAGGTGCAACTTGGGCTTTTTTTAATTCAAGGTGTTAATTCTGCCATGGGCCCGTAACCTACTTTGCTGAAACGTTAGTCAGCCCAGGGACGCTGTTTGCATTTGATAAAGCCACATGGTATTTAAAACCATTAAAACTGCTCAATATATTTCAGTTTTCGCTTGGAAACCTGCCTTACTGAATTATTAGAAATGGAACATATGGTATAAATTTAGCAATCCCTGGTGTATTTAGTATTTTACATCAGCCAGATTTTACTTGACACGAAAATGTGAACTTTAACCTGTATTTAAACGTCTGGATTTCTTGTTCTAATTTTACATAATGAAAACGTCCTAGTTCTTGGCAAGCCAAAACGCTTTGCTGGGTGAATACAATGGCTGCCCAAACTGTTAAGAGTTGTTACAGGAGCCACCCACGTGCTGCAGGAAAGTGATTTTATTGTTTGTCATGAGGAAATTTGGGTCCTACAGTCCCCAGCAGAACAAACCCAGCAGATGTACACTAGTGGGGCTAAAACCAAGATTTTTCTCACCTTCCTGTGAAGAATGTACACAAAGCGGCTGGAGACCGTTATGCTATAGGTAGGTCTGTCTTTAACAGAACATGTGTATGTGTTTTGATGTGTAAATTAGTTTTGTCTCAAGATAATTTAGTATTTAGTATCTGGGGTCATAGTGACTAACTGCTAAAAGAGCAGACTCAGCCAAAGTGGCTGCTCGGTGGCCACACAAGCCCCTGTTTTGCTGCCAGAGCACCGCAGCGGGACCGTGCTCCACTTCCACCACCAGAGCACATCATCCCTGCACAGCCCTGGACTCAGCTAACTGAACACCAAATTAACTGCCTGCCCTCACCCCTTCTCCTCTTACCTTCCCAGGTCTGTCAGATGAGGGTGAGAATGGCATTGCTTTAACCCAGACGAGCAGGAGACTGGTGTAACGCTGAGGTCGCAGTGACAAAAGGGTAAGTGTGTGTCTAAGGTTGTTTATTAATTCAGTCTGTTCTAAGTTGTACAATTATGAAAACAACAAAACGACTGCTGGAAGCCCAGGAATATTTACAATCTCGCCTTGTTGTAGTGAGGTCAGTCTATGTCCTTGCACAGATTGGTTATGTTTGGTACCACAAGGTGTTTTTAAAATTCAGACAAATTTGAACAGATTAACAACTGTATATACAGGAAATAAAAGGAAATTCAAGTATCAAAATACAGACAGATTAAATAACATTTGTATTACAAATCAGTCCCACTGCCATACATCACAATTAGCAAAAATGTCTACATTGCAAACTGAACTAGACCATTCTCTGCCCTGTTTGGGAATCTCAGGTTATTCCATGAGTTAAAAAAAAAAAGGGGGGTTGAGCTAGATCAACTTTGCAAGAGCAGCACAGTTACTTCCTTTGGGAAAAAAAATGAAAATGCAGTAAGTAACGCCAATAGGAGACCTAAAAGGGAGACCTTTTGCACCAAAGACAGCGTTGCAAATGCAGTGCTTGCTCTAAAATAGGGATGTGATTGTGTGGAAACAATGCGAGCGGAAGAAAGCCAGGGGAAATTCTGCCGCTGGAAACTTCTGAAGTGGGGCAGGAGGAGGGTTAAAGCGACTGAGTCCACTTCAGCTGCACACAGGACTGGGGGGGCTTGGGGGACACACACACTGTTTGGCATCTGGTCTGTGTCTCAGCAGCCTGGTGAATGTACAATGGAGAAGGTGCCGTGCCTTCTCCCTGGGAGGGGGACAGGCACATACCCCACCAAAGTCACATAATTTCTTCTAAAAAGAACAATCCCAAAGCAAGTTCAAAGCTGACCAGCTAAGATTAGTCTGGTTTTGTTGGTTTTTGGGTTTGTTTTTTTTGTTGTTTTGTTTGTTTGTTTGTTTGTTTTCCAAATACAAAATTAAAAAGGATAAAGCAGCTTCAATTTGGGAAAAATAAATCATCCCCTCCTAAATATATATATATATTACTATAAAAGACAACTCTGCATCTTGGTTTAGCTCTGGAGTTCTCACCCTGGATTCATGCCATGCACCAACCAAAAAGTCTGTAAAATTCAAAACTGTCCTTAACAAGGGGAGCGAGGCCCAGGGCAGCACCACTTTTTCCCAGGCAGGTAATACAGCAGATGCGTTTTAATTCCAAGTCCTATTCAGCACCAGAAGTTTAGGGCACTTTCCTCCAGATACTGCAAAACCCTGTAGGGAGGAAGAGCCAGCACACTGTGCGATGACTGGGTATACTGGGATTACTGGGAGTCAGTAACTGGCATGGTCCAAGGTCGGTCTCCAGTGTGAAGGTACCATGAGAACCCCTTTGAAATAAAAGGGGAGATGCCTCACCAAAACAATTGCTTTGTCTATGAAGTGAGAAAAGGGAGTATCTGGCTAAAGAACTGTTGGATCACTAAAGACAACCACAGGATTACACGTGGGGCTGGGAAGGACCACCAGGGTGAGCCCAGTCCCCTGAAGATTGGAGTCTTCATCACCATATCACCTCCAAGCTGACCTTCCAAAAGCTCATGCAGCAAAACAAAACAAACCAAAGCAAACCAACCAAAAGAAAGGTGTCCCTCCTCCCAAACAGAGGTTCAATTTGCAGTCTCTCAAAAAAAGACTTGTTGCCAACACACCAAATATTTACACTTACACCAGTATGAACTGCAACATATGCATAACAAGGAATGTTAAGTTTCCTAAATTCATCAACTTTAAAAAAAAAAAAAATCTCCACTTCCCTCTTTCTACTCATTTACAGGTCTATGCCCTTGGGATTACAGTTCAGTTCTCTCCCAGTCTCACTGGCTGGGGAGACTCAATGAAATCCTCACATACAGCAGCAACTGGAGTTAAAACACTAATTATTTGGATTTGGGCGTATTGTTCCAGGAGAGCAGTGGGTAACCCCGTCTCCAGCCAGGACAAGGCCTGTGAGATCACAACAAATGTGCTGTGCTATGTTTTAGCCTCTGGAGAATGAAAAAAAAATATATACAAAAATCACAACCAACATCTCTCCCTGGAGGGGAACAGAACTGTGAGAACACAGCAGACACAGCCGAACCCACCGCTAAATCCTCTGGTAATTCAAAGAAAACCAAGCGCACAGCACCTCCGAGAGGGTGGTGGCTGGGGATACCGGGCTTTGACATCCTCAGGGTGATATGATTTATCCTCAGGTACTGACTGTTTCAGTGTAATGCCCAAAATTTAACTCCATATTTGTTCATCTTCTGAAACTTGCTTTTTGAAACATCAAAAAAGTGCTAAATCACAATTGAATATACTTTTTTAAAAAAAAAACCCAACCAAAACAAACCAACCAACCAACCCCAACCCCTGTAACTGTATTTAAAAACGAGATGGGTGCACGGGAGGCTGGAGAAGGGCATTGTCTCCAGGTATTCAGTGCGAAAACGGGAAGAAACTGTGTCCTTGCCATAGAATTGTCAAGTATTGCAACGCCAGAGTTCTCTGTAGGGGCAGCGAGCTTTGTACCGTTGGGAATACTTGGCCACAACCGCTCGGGGGTGAAAGATCCTTTGCAGATTCTTTCCTGGCAGTAATTTCCATTCGCTCTAGAAGCCTGGAGTAGTTTGGAAACCCAAGGGCACAGACTTACCCTGCAAGGCTTCTCCCGCTGGAGGAAGTTATTTCCCAGACTTTGGCATTCTCTGCTGTTGGCCCAGAACTGAAGTGGGTTTAAGTACCGTTATTGATGCGCACACCACTCCCACCGCCAAGACCTTCTACTGTGCTCCTTGCCGGACTGTGTGGATTCTCAGTAAAAAAGGGTATTTCATTTTGTTTTTCCTCACCAAAAAACCTGCAGTGCTACATTTAAACTGTGAACTGGATTTGCTCACACGTTATAAAATAACAAAAATGGGTCAAAAGACAGTTGTCTCCAACTAGAAAAGGTGACAGCTCTCTTGGAAGTCTCAACTTTTCCTTGCTAGAAATGGAGGGAGCTGCTTTTGCTCAGCCGGTGGCCGGGATCCCTCTTTCCCCCCTCTGCTTTGGGAGCCCCCACCGAGCCCCGGCTCCGAGGCAGCCCACTGGTGCCAGATGGAGATGATCTTCATGTCAGCAGGTCACTGCTTCCGAGGTCTCTGCCCCGTTACTACATTTCCGTGGTAGGAGACAGCTGCCCGGAGATCAGCTTTTCAGAGGCAAACAGAAAGGAAGATAACGGAATGAATGATGTTCTGAGTCACAGGAAAACAAGCGCTGGGGAAGAGGAGGCCAAGAGGAGACAAGATGCAACCATGAAGGTTATGGACATGCTGCAGAAGCTCTGAAGTTGGGGTAGGGCTGGCTCTGGTCACCCTTGGAAAGGCACATGCTCTAGTGACCCGGTGTGGGAGATGCAGAGGGACCTGCCCTTCCCCACCGAGGGGGGAGACACTCAGACCCTCTGAAAGGAATGCGTGGGCAACTGCACGGTCACCACTTACACACAAACCGCACCACCATCACTAGCATGATTTCAGCTTCTCTTTGAAGGATATGGAAAACCTCAGGGCACTCTTACAGCTTGGAAAGATGCTGATCAACCCCCAAACCCAACCTCTTGGGGGACACCTCAAACAGCCACACTTCGCTCTCCACTACTGCAGCACTTTGGGCATCTGCAGTGTGATCCCTGCCTCGGGGGTGCTCAGGCAGAGGAGCACTGGCTCTATGCTGAGGGCCTCCATGGAATATGAAATATATGTACTAGAGTGAGCTTTCCTTCTTTTTTCTTTCATTTTTTTAAATTTTTTTATTATTATTATTTTAAGACAATCCTTTAAAAGTCCTCTCACTCAGGTTCTCACTAGCGTGGCCCTTATTTTGAAATGAGTTTGCCGCTCAGTGCCATTCAGCCACAAATGACTTGGGAAATTAAACTCATTCTTGAAAAAGAGCTGAATAAAGATTTTGAAACATTGGATTTCACTGCAAGTCTGGGGAGACAAAAGCTTTGAGGGAACCACCAGCATAATTCAGACAAGCTTCTTCTCACCCTTAAATACTGGGTGCAAATAGCCCAGCACTGCTCTTCTGGCCAACTGGTGACCGTGAAGGGAGATTTGAGGTAAGTTCTAAAAGAAATGGAGCTTTATTGGAGATCCGAGTGCAGTCTTTCCTCTGTTGATGTTTAAGATCTCCACCCAGAGGTGAACTGCCATCCATCCCTTCCTAACAGCTCTAACACTGACCCACCATCACCACCAGTCTCCAAAACTGGGCTGTGAGGGTATTTTTCCAAGATGCCCAACCCATGGGGAGTTGAGACATTCACACCCAGGTGCAGAGGGGCTGGAGCCCCTCTCTCGCTGCCCTCTCTGTCCTGGGAGAGGGGCAGCAGCCGTTGCCTGCCAGGATGTTGGGGTCCAAGGGACGGCTTTGCTCATCTGTGCCAGTCGAGTACTGGAGCTGCCAGGAGAGGGAGGCCGAGCACCAGGGGTTTGCTGCCACGGTGTGGAAGTCGCAGAGCCTTTCACTGAAGGGTCTTAAAACCGCTCTGCAAACAGAGGGAGTCTCTCACCCCGAAAGGAGGATAAATACACCCCCATCCCGTACATGGGGAAACAGGTAAAGAAGAGGCAAAGTTCCTTGGACACACAGCAAGCCAGGGAGAAGCAGCACCAGAGCCAGAGTCCTGCCTCCCAGTGCTGTGATTCATCAGACTACCCTCTTCCTCCTCCTCAGTTTCATCTCTAAGCTTTTCCCAACTCAAGTGAAGGAACCAGGGGTAGGACGATGGATTTCTGGGGAGGGCTTTCATGGGGTCCTGAACGACTGCATGGCATTCCCAGCCCTGTCCGAGCCCTGCCCCGACCTGTTCCAAGCTACCTGTGGTCTCATGCAAGCGATTCCCAGTCATATTCTGGAATTAAAAGCTGCTTCTACTGAGATACTGAGAAATGGGGACGTTCTCCCACAGGAAAATCACACACACCTGAGAAGTAGCCAGAAAAGGCAGCAGTGCCATCTCTCAGTGAAATCCTCGCTCTCAAGGACAGAAGGCGACAGATGTTTCAAGATCCCTATAGCCCTGCGATGGTTTGTAGACTGAAAACAAGCTTTGGGATCGACAGCAGACTGATTTCAATCACATTTCTGCCTTCGGCAAAGAAAAAAGTACATCTGTGGGAAGGCTGCGGAGCACCACAGAGCTCCGACTGCTTTACTGAACCTCTACCAGTGCAGCATCCAGCCCCTCGCAAACACCCGCCCCAAAATGGGGTGAACACGTGCCTTTAAAACCTTAACCTCGTCCCAATCTGCCAAGTGAGAGCTACGCCCAGAGCTTGGTGAGTGTAAACAGAAGGACTATGGATAGGGAAAAAAAGTCCTACAAGGGACTGAAATACGTGCAACCCAAACCACCCCTTGTTTCTGGGAGGGGACAGAGCTCACAGTGGGAACAACCACACCTAGCCCAAACCAGTGCTCCCCATCAGGGCAGGTTTTCTGCTCCAGGCTTTGAGGGGAGAGACCATGGGTAAAGGGTCCTGGTGAGGAAATCTAGTGAACGTGTGTTACTTGCAGACAGCATCACAGTGGTTAGTGTCGATTTGAGTGGCAGGTAAGAAGAGGGGTGAGTTTGCTGGAACAGTACGCAGTCGTGGCTCAGTTGGGAAGAGGAGGATCAAGGAGGAGGGAGTGTGTGCACCGTAGAGACAAGAGGTCTCCATCAGTCCAAGGATAAGAAGGTGAAATAGGAAAAATAACAATAAAAAAAAAACCAAACCAAAATAAAGGCCTGGGGAGTGCCACCTTGCCCCAGGGATTCACAGTGCCAGAGCGAGGGGAAAGACGTGAAAACGGCAGGCGGCTTCCTGGATCCACTTCTCCAGTTCCCCCAGCCTGCATCCCTCTGCACCTCCCGCCTCACAGAGATCTAACAGCGTGTTACCCTTGTTTCCGAGTAAGGAGAATTCACAGTGTTCAGTAGTGATCAGGTACAAAAGCCGTTTTAAAGTCTAGAGTCTCCTAAGTGCTGCTGCCTTTGACGTAGTGCCTACGCGGGGCTCAGTGCGAGCAGCTGGAGAAAGAGGGAGTTTAGAACAGCAGAGAGATCAGATCGCAAAGGCACGGTTAGACTGGGTGGACGCGGGGTGTGTTTGCTTTAGAAGATAGTGGTCTCATACTTAGTGCTGAGGGTCCGCTTGGAGTCCTGTTTGGGGTCCACGACCCAGGAGACACTGGCATGAGACTGGGAGTCTTGGTCCGCTTCAGGGGGCTCCAGCTAGAAAAGAAGGAGAGAAAGGGCACGTCAGGTCAGCTGTGCTTCTGCGACATAATGAGCTGGGGATTCGAAGCATGGAGAGGCCACTGCTCTGCCTAATGCCCATCCCAAAACCGTGCGCCTGTGTGCGGGAAAGCAGCTCTGGCTGGGGAGGCATTTGAGTCCTTCACTGCTAAAATGTGTCTGGCCACATCAGTCTCAACCCAGCACCCCGAGATGACTTCCCGAGTCAGGCCCGCGAGCCCCTATTACTGTGAGCGACAGCTTCGCTTCGTCTCGCAAACGAGCATGAAAAATTGAGCACTATAAAGATGGCACTACAATAATAAATAAAAAAAGTAAAAGAGGCAGAGGGAGAGAGAGAGGGAGACAGCTCCTGGCAGGTGAGCTCCCACATGATTTACTCTCCTGACCGAGTGAGGCTCTTTCACCTTGTCCTCCTAAATCAGGATCCTATGGGAAGGTTAACAACACCAGAAAGAGCAACGCAGTTAGTTGAGAGCTGCCACTCTCCATCAGCGGGGGCCGATCTGAGCCCTTTTTCCCTGGGGATCAGCTGAGCCCATGTCAAGGCCCTGGAAGGAGCAGGGGAAGGGAAGGCAGCGGCAAGGCAGGACACAGGGACCACAGCAGGAGAGGAGGGAAGCAGGGAGGCAGAGGGGGCCGCCCGGGTTGGTCGGTGATGGAGGATGGCAGGATGAAGGGTAAAGACCTTGGCTCCAGGACTAACAGACTGCAGCGGCAGGTAGGAGGGGCGGTGTGTTGTACAGGTGTGACAGTAACAACAGCGGGTGTCGGGAGGGAGCGGCACCTGAGCGGGGGGAGCAAGCAGAACACAGACAAAAGGAGACATTAAAGGAAGGCAAATGGCTTATGCAGCAGTCCCTGCTCCTCAGCAGCTCCAGCCTGGGCTACAGGGACACTCCCATGCTGCAAAACACAGGTTACCTACTTATTTTATGGTGGTTTTTGCGGGATTTGCACACGGAAGCTGTGCTGGACCCAGAAGGGCACTTAACCCCCATCCCACCCGGGCTATTTCCATCTGTTTGCCCTCATCCTGCCCCACAGCAGCGCCATGGACACCGCAATATCAGCAGCACCTGAAGCTACAGGCCCCGTGTGTGCGTCTGGGCTCCCACCACCACGACGAGGGAGGTTTAAGTGTGCGGTGCCCAAGAGAAATCCCAGCTCAGCCCAGGCAGATGGTGCCTGGCCCTGCACATACGTACTGCAGATTTCCTCATGCCGGCTCGCGGCTTAGGCACCGGTTTGGAAGATTTCGTTTCAATCGTTTCTCCTGCTGCAGCGCCCAGGGGCTTCGCTCGCTGGGCTTGGAGGGCCAGCTGGTAGGCGACCTCGAACGCCTGCCCCAGCGTGAGGATGATCTCGTACGTCAGGTTCTTTGGGGAAACCAAAGAAAACACAATTGTTAGACACCTATGAGCCACCTCATCCTGTGCAGAGCCCGTGCGCTCAGCAGCTCGCTCTGGAGAGATGCAGAACCTTGGAGAGCCTGTCGCCTTTCCCTGAGCAGGTCCCGCCCTGGCAAAGCTGCTGAGCTCCTGCCCTGTGGGGTAGCTGGTCCCAAGCCACCTCCATCATGCTGGCCCAACCCCAGCTTGTGGGACCCCCTGCGAGTCCCCTCCAACATCACAGTTTAACAGCGTTTTGCACTGTAAAGCAAAAAAAAAAAAAAAAAAAAGCCCAGATGTCTCATACAGCCCATTCTGCCCAAGAATAAAAGTAAGTTATGCTTCCACGCTCTCAGTGAATTAAAAGGCTGTTAAATCAGCCTATTACGCTCAACATAATTGAGAGCCTATTAGGGTTTTCTTCATGGCATATTCCCCAAGAGGGAAAAAACTCCTGCCCTGCTTTATTCAGCACTGGAGACCACAGTAATGACACCAGACAAATATTCTGTATGTCGACAGAACTCCAAAGCAAAAGCATTTTGAGCCAAGACTCAGAAAGGCATCTTTTAGGGTAGAAACAGGTAAAAGAGCCCCAGAAGGGACCAGATCCTGTTCTACCACGCACCAATACAGCTGAGAGATGAAATAAATGGCTTGCAAAGGACCACAGCACACTGGGGGACGAGATGCCATCACCCACTCACCACATCCACGGTGCTGAAGACATGGCAGTAGTGGTGGCTGGTCTGCAGGTCCTTAGTGATGTAGGCGAACGTGCAGAGATCCTCGGGGTCCTGGGCGGCGCAGGAGATGTTCCGGATCTCATGCTCAGCAATGACATTCTGCCGGGGTCAACCACAACCACTCATCACCCTTCTGGGGATGGCAAATGCACCCAGCAAATGGTGGTCGTGGCAAGTGTGTACTGGGGACAGGGAGCAGGGGGTCTCCCCGTCAGACCAGTCCTAGCTCCCTCCCATGGCAGGAATAAATGGCAAAATGTTCCACAAGCAGCTGGTTTGTCCAGGCCTTGGCATTCAGATAACCATGGCCACCCCTGTGCTCTCCTGTTGTGCTGAGGAACTGGGCTCCTCCAGATCAGCCGTGGCTTCTGGAGCCTCTAGATGTAACCCGCAGCCCCCCAGAAGGTGGGACTGAAAGTCTTGGCCCCCCAGACACCAGCTTGGAGGCATTTGAAACTCACCTTGTTAGAGGCATCGATGAATTTCACTCCCTTGTACGTGATGGACAGTATTATGGTCGGAATCTTCTTCATATGCTCTGTGGATTTCTTCAGAAACAAGAACATTCAAGTGGTCAGTTGTGAATTACTGGTCCTTCGTCACCACCGTCCCAGCCCATCCCAGAGATGCCCCAGGGGTCCTGGACCGGGAGGAGGAAAGCTGGCTCTTGGTGGAAGCAGAGGGAAAGGGTCAGGGATCTGAAGCAAATTCAGCAATTTCAGCATCACCCAGAACCCTTCACCAGTGAGAACACCATTGTCCCACTGCACAGACCTTCCAGCCATGGGAAGAGTGCTGGGGAGGGACAGTTCACCAGTGACACAGCCTTTTACGTGGCTTGTGCCCCAGCTAAGCACGTGGGCAGCCTTCATGGTTTAGGGAATCACAGCTTCACCGAGACCCCCCTCAAACCTCTCTCCACATCATGCACTGCAGGCTGTGAGTGGATCCCCCTTGTTCCCGTGGCCACCGTACCCTCATCTTGGCGCAGGCGTCTTGCGTAGACTCTGTACCGCGAAGGTCTTTGATCAACATGGAGCCCAAGTACTGTTTGGAAGAGAGAGAGATGTTCAAGGTGGTGCCACAGCCCCAGCTGAGGAGGGACAGGTCACCCAGGGCGGGGAAGGAAGTGTGACAACCCCACATGAATCGACCTGACCCCAGAGTCTCCTCATCCTTGCCACCCTGACAAACCAAAAGCCACTTACATTGGCCTCATACCCGCAGGACTCGAAGATGAGCTTCTCTGGCTGATGCTGCCAGTTTTGGACTGGGGCATAGGGGGCAGCCAGGCTGGGGGGGCGCAGGGTGAGCTTTGACTCCCGGCGGTCCTCCTGAGAGGGAAGAAATATGGATGTGAAGCCACAATAAGGCCAATCTGGATTGAAACACAGATCTCAGGAGAGCTCTTTGGGGTTATGTATATGAGGTTTGCAACAGCCACGGTCCCACAGGGGCTGGGAGGAAGCAATGAGTGCTGATGGAGGTGGGAGTCACCCACTTTCAAGGTAAGACTGAGACATAAACAACGTGCTGGCTCTTAACGGCTGAGGGAAGCGGTGTCTGACCAGCTCTCTGACCCTCCACGCATCTTCCTAACTCCTTGCTGGCTCCAGAGAGGGGGGAGCCTGCACTGAACTGCACAGAGGAGCCCCCAAAACACATAAAACCACCCACTGACCTGTGCTTTGTAGCGCTCAGTTCTGGCATAGGGAGTAACCTCGGTGCTGCGGTCATGTTGCCGCTTCCCGGTGTCCCCGGAGGGCAGCAAGAGATCGGCAGATCTGCCCGTGCAGGAGTCATTCTGGCTCAGGGGTGACGATGTCTGGGACATCAAATCCTGGCACTAGAAACAAAAAGACACCGGGAACCGTCCCAGTCAGGCTGTGCCACAGCCGTGCCCACCCCTTGCTCCCCTTCGCAGCCACCAACACAAAGTGTACAAAGAGCTGAGTTAAGGGGGTTAGCTCCTGCCTCAGTGTCATCAGTCCCACCGTTTATTTTCCCCTTGATCCCCAGATGTGCTCTGGGACAGGTTCAGGCAGGTATTTTCAGCCCTTTCTGCCGAGCACACCTCCCACGAGCAGGCTCCCGAGGGCAGGAGCCAGGCAGAGCTGCGAGCAGGCTGTTTACAGAGGAACAACCTCTGCTGAAGTGCTAAGCAAAGTACTCCAAGCTGCTGATGATCAACCACCCCAGGAACAAAGCCCCATGAGACCAGCAAGAGATGAGCCCAGATGCCTGATACCCTGGCTCTTACTGCAGGCAAGATCTGCTGCCTGGACGTGCCAACGGGCCCGGCAGACAATGCGGGAGCTCACAGCTGCAACGCGCATTAGTCCTATTCAATGGAGTTGCTTAATTTGCCATTGACGTCCTTCCGCTCCCCAGCGCTGAGCCAGGCGCTGGATGGCACCAGCTGTAGCACCAGGAAATGCTGCAAATGGCCCATTCTCTTAGGCAGCCTCCCTGTCCAGCATAGCAATCAGTTGACGCTGCACCAAAGACACCCACTCGCCCCCTTCCCCCAATCCTCCCTTTGGTCTCTTCAGTCTCAAGGGGATGTTCCAGCAAAGTGCAGACCCTCAGCTGGTTACTGCCTCTCTGGGCTTTTGCTGTGTGAAAAGAGGGTGGTTGAGCAGTAAGGAAGTGCAGGGTTTGTACATGGCACCCTTCCAGCTCCTGAGCACAACCTCCCAGTGCAGAACCAGCATGAACCCTCTCTTTTTTTACATCTGAACACCAGTTCCTTAAAAAAATCCAGTGTGAGCAAGGTGGGCACAGTAGCCCAACCCACTTTGGCTACAACTGGTTTTGGTTTAAACCCTCTGCCTTGCCCTGGGGAAGCCCCATCTGGAGCACTGGGTCCAGTTCTGGGCTCCCCAGCTCAAGGACAGGGAACTGCTGGAGAGGGTACAGCAGAGGGCTACAAAGATGATGAGGGGCCTGGAGCATCTCTCTTATGAGGAAAGGCTGAGGGACTTGGGTCTTTTTAGTTTGGAGAAGAGAAGGCTGAGGGGGATCTGATCAACACCTGTAAATACTTCAAGGGTGGGTATCAGGAGGATGGGGCCAGGCTTTGCTCAGGGGTGCCCAGTGATAGGACAAGAGGGAAAGGGCACAAACTGGAACACAAGAAGTTCCATCTCAACATGAGGAGGAACTTCTTCACTTTGAGAGTGGCAGAGCCCTGGCAGAGGCTGCCCAGAGAGGTGGGGGAGTCTCCATCTCTGGACACGTTCCTGTGGGACCTGCTCTGGGTGGACCTGCTTTGGCTGGGGGTTGGACTAGATGACCTCCAGAGGTTCCTTCTACCCCCAGGTCATTCTGTGATTCTGTGAAAAGCCGTGGGAATCCAAGGGAAGAGGGAAGAGCTCTGCAGCAGGCAGATGTTTGGGATGTAGAAACTCCAGTTTGCCCTGCTTGCCCCTCCCTGTGGCACCATCACCTGCTCCTGAGCCCCCAGGATACTGCAAGCTCAATGGGTTTTGCCAAATTCAGCTCTCAAATGCCCGTTTTCAGGAAGAATGGCCAAGGCTATGGCTCTCCTCCCAGCCAGCCCTGGTAACGAAGGGCCTGACATCCAAAAGGCTCCCACTCCCGCAGCAAAAAAAATAAATAAATCAACAGCCACAAATCACGTCGAGTGGCATTTGGCAGCAGGATCAAGAGCTCTAGAGAAGCCTGGCCGGTCCAGGGAGACAGAGTCAGACTCCCAAAGGGCGCAATCAAAACCCGGATCCCAGCTGTGTCCCATCTCAGCAGCTGAGCCGTGTCACACTCCAGCCGGCGGGAAGGCTGCCTCGCAGCTGCCCAGGGAACCAGGGGAGGAGAACTGGCTCCATGTCCCTTTCGGAGCAGGGCATGGAAGTGGGAGCAGCGCCCTGCTACACTGCAGGCACCCACCTTACATGCAGACACCTGATCTGAAGGAGCTGCCTGAGGTTTCTCACGGGGCAGGAATCCAGAATTTGACCTTAAAGGGCTGAATATTCTCTTGCCCTGCTCATTTCAGTAGCAGGGTTCTGCCTGTTGTGAATATTTGCTGCTTGGGTTGGTGGAGCCGATAAGGTGAAAACCGAACAGATACAAGTGGCCGCATGAAGGTGTCTTCCAGCACTGATAGGTTTTCACACACCTTGGCTTTGTTTTGCACAGGGAAGAGGGAATTTGACTCACAAAGAAGAAAGCTGAGAGCTGATAAACTCATAGAATGGTTAGAGTTGGAGGAGACTTTAAAGATCATCGAGTTCCAACCCCCTGCCCTGGGCAGGGACACCTCCCACCAGAGCAGGTTGCTCCGAGCCCCTTCCAACCTGGCCTTGAGCCCCTCCAGGGATGGGGCAGCCACAGCTTCTCTGGGCAACCTGTTCCATCCGCTGCTTCAGCTGGAGTGTGTCTGTCCAAACAGTGACGTTTGCTGTTTTGGGGCCCAAATAGCAGAATTTGTACAGCACATCACATCCATAATTTGTTTTAACCCTGGCCAAGTGCTCCAGGTGTTCCAGCCAAGACCAAGCCAGCTCAGCTGCTCCAGTTCCCGAGTCCTGCCTGACCAGTGGGAGGACTGGGCTCTGCCTCCTCTCCAGCAGCGGCCAAGGTGCCTCCCTGGGAATGAGTTAATGCAAACCACTGCCTCCTCTGCACAGACAGATGTGCAGATGCCTCAGCACTTCAGGAACTTTCATTCCACATCAAGTATCTGAGAACCAGGAGTAACCCAAGCTTCCAGGTCAAACAGACTGTTGCTGTTTTGTTTTTTTAAATAAGAAACAAGCCAATTGGGTTTTACCCTTTCCGTTTTTTTTTATAAAAAGCAGTGCAATTTTCAAAGATCACTCTCTATGCTTATTACTCTCAATACTTGCCTTAAAAGGAGTTTTAACTAAATTATTGATATTGCAGTGTTTTTTTCCCCTTTTTTAATTGATCTTGCCAGGCAGTTTCCTGTGCATGAAAGCAGCAGAGTAAGGCTGCACATACCTCCCCCTCCATGCCTGGATACCCACACAGTACCCGAGCTCTCAGTAACATCCTCTACAGGCCCCTGCACCCCCCAGAGGTGACAGCTGCTAATCAGAAAGGGGACAATTACTCCTGACAGACCCAGGTTTAGTTCTTCGAGAGAAAGGGAGGAAAGTGAAGGAGGGTCAGGGCAGAAGAAAGCAGCCTGGCCGCTGCTGAGCATGCTCCGCGCAGGCACATCATCAGTCCAGCTGGGAACACAACCAGTGACTCACTCTCAGCTGTGAGAACCGCGGTGGCTTCGCCGGTGGCTCCTCGTAGGGTCTGTCTGCCAGGGAGGCGATGATCCTCTTCCGATGGCCAAGGAGATTCACTTTCAGCACCTACAGGGACAGACCACGGTTTTCCTGCCCTTGGTTTTCCTGCAATGCTTCCCCTTCTGCAGCCACGCTGCTCCCACTTAACACTCATCCCTGCAAGTCACAGCCCCGAAAGGAGCGTGAGCAGGACCTTGCTGCTGTGGTAAGAGAAAGGCAATACTCACGTTCACTATTTCAAGCTCCCAAAGGTTTTTCATAGTGTCAATAGAGCTGTAGCCACTCGACAGGAAGGACTGGATGTAATCCTGCAGCCCCAGGGAGTCAAGCCAGGCAGGAACCGAAGGCTGGCTGTTCCCATCGCAGCCCAGGGGTTTCAACTGGAAAAGCACGAGCCAAAAAAAAGGAGTTAAAAGCCCCAGGGGGCTGGGATCCCAAGGCATACAGTGCCAATTCACTTAGGTTTAAAGGCCATCACCATCTCCACTAGCAGCTCAAAAGTTAAAAAAAAAAATCACTGTATAAACAGGGGGAGGGCATCAAGACCAGCAGGGGAGACACCCATCCTCTCCCCGGTAAAGTGTCATCCCATCCACATATTTGAAAGACCAATATATTCTTCCTGTTATTCCCAGAGCCCTTCCCACGGATCCCCTCCATGGGTCACAGGGACTGGCTTTTGCTTCCTCCGCTTTCACAGCTGACCCCGTCCCTGCTTCCTGCGAGGGGTGTGGGTGCTGACCTTGGGGAGGGAGCGAGCAGCCTGGAGCAGCTTCCGCCGGTGCTGTGGGTCACCGATCCCAATGTCCCGAAGGTCCTGGTCTTCCATGACATTACAGCCCTGCAGAAACAAGATGGGGTGACATGGGAGCAACAGAAGGGCAACAGAAACCACATCAGGTGTGGGAGCGGAGAAGACCACATGTGTTGCAGCACCCTCCTGATCTCACCATCCCCACAGCAGGAGGAGGGAGAAGGCTCCCAAGGACAACAGCTCTGCTGCATGTACCGACCTCGAGCACCAAGGGGGCTGACAGGAGGGGGTCCGCGGTACAGATGGCACCCGTGGGACAGAGTGGTGCCATCCGTTCCCTCCCATAGCCCCCGTGCTCTGTGGCACTGTTGGATTTCATCGCTTACAGCTGCCTTCCTGTGTGATGCCAAGATGCTTTAATCACCTCCTAATGATGCCCCAGTAAACCCTGGCCCCTCCGCACTCGGATCCTGAGAAGAGGCACTGGGCTCTGCTCAGCCTCCCTCTGTGGCCACAGAGAAATCCAGATTTCCTTCCATGAGAGCAGATAAGGTCAGATTTATACTTCATCCCGCAGGCAGGGAGGCAACCCAGCCCGCTTCGGCAAAGCTGCACTCTGGTATAGCCAATTTTCTGCCCTCCCTTCCCCCTGCAGAGCAAGAAGGCATGGAGAGCATTCAGCCCTCACCCCCTCTAAGAAGCCACCACAACCCACTTCCCTGCCTCTCCTACCTTGTGGGGAGCTCAGCAGGAAGCCTGGGCACATCTCCCCATGGTTGGAAGCGCCAGGCTGCGGTTTGACCAAAGGCTTTGGCTCCAGCCCAGACCCCCCCCCCAACTCCCTAGACCTGCCTCCCTCTGCTCTCAGGAGAGTCACAGCTGAAGGTCTGAGCTGACAGTGCTTTGCTGCTCCACATTTTGGTTTTATAAGAGAAACCTAATTAAAATCGTCTGTTGGGCAATAGGCTGCTGCAAGGGCAGGCAGGCTGCGGGAACAGCAGGGCCGAACAGCCATCCTGAATGGCATCAGGAGGGGAAGATTGCCAAGTATGCTCTTTAACGGGCAACAAATGTTTCATATTCTTTCCCACCCCACACTTTCTGTAGTATTTTTGCTAATTACTACCTGCTTTAAACACAACAGCCAAACGTGACAGCAGTGAGCTGCTCCCTGAGCCACCCAAGCATGTGGCCACTGGGACGATGCTGCCTCCTGCAAGGGCAGAGGAGGAGGAACAGCCCTTCCCACTGCCCTGGCCCCTCTCAGATGCTCCTGGACCAGCACTGGGGCCCGTCCACAGCCGGTGGGGGGCATTTCATGGAGCCAAATGCCACGATGTGATTTCTCCTGCAGCCAAATGCCGTCTGGCTCACTCCTGTTCCGCTTTTGCTCCTAATTCACTCAGTTTATGCTTGGTTTGTGCTTATTCTACACCAGAGCCCAGCTTGGGCAGCATCGCACCCACCGCTTCCACAGCTGGGTGCGGTAACTGCTGGGCAGGAGCTTCGTAACCTCAGCTGCAGAGGTAAGTGTTTGGAGAAACACAGAATTAATGCTACAGATAAGAGATGCCCGATGCAGCCTCAACGGGAAAGCTGCCCTCCGAGGCCAGAATGCGGAGAGACAATTATTTAGCAAGTGATGGCAGCAAATTAAAGCAGCGGGTGGTGGGAGGCAGGGCCCTGCAGCCACCCCGTGGCCGTGGAGGCTCCTCCGCCTCCATCCTCCCTTGGCAGGAGGGGATCCCAACGCCCTCCATTCCTAGAGGGCTGTGGGGAAACCAAGACCACAGATCTGGAGCAGACAAGCCTCAGGACAAAAGCATTTGTCTATGAGTTGTTTAAACAGCAGAAGGACCTGAGTCTAAAGCCCCCGCAGCTGATGAGGCTGGTTTTCTCTGTTTTCCAAAAGGTCAGTTTATTCCAGCAACACTGGTTGGTGGTGCCACTGCCCGCTGAATGAGCCACTGCCACCACTTGGGAGGGCACCGTGGGTGGGCGCAGCTCTGCAAGGACACAGGGATGCAGCAAAACCTGCCGCCTCTGTCTGCAATTGCTTCCCACATAGAGTCATGGAACGGTTTGGGTGGGAAGGTACCTTAAACACCATCCTGGGGCTGAACTCCCCAACTTTCTCAGCACAGGGGCTGTCCTCACAGCAGAGGGGCTCCAGCCCTCCCAGCCTCTCCATGGCCTCCTCTGCCCTGTTCCAACAGCTCCATGTCCATGCAAAACCTCTGGGTCTCATCTCAGAGGCAGCACTACACCCAGAGCTCTGCACAAGGATGTAACTATGGCACATAAGCTGCTTTGTGCACCCTTCAAGTGCACAATATTATGTTTTTTAAAAGGGTGTTTTTTTTCGTTGAAGGCTCTGAGGGTGCCCATTTGGTGGAAGAGCAGCAGCAGACTCTGCTGCATTGAGAGCAAATCCCCTGTGTGAGTAAAGTGGAGGCAGCTGCTGTCAGAGGCAGTGATTGCTCCGGCTTGTGAGCAGCATCCCACCAAAAAAAAAAGAGTAGGAAAACATCCCTCCCCTTTCTTGCTCACAAATTTTAAGCCAAAAAGCCCCATTTTATGTGTATTGCTGTAACCAGCGGGAGATCGTGTGCTCAGCGCAGGGCAAGAGGGAAAGGATTAAAGGCAGCTCAGCTCCCCCGACACGTGTCTTACCTGGCACAAGCCTTTTTGCACGCTACGGCTCTGCTGCAGGGGCTGCCAGAGGGTCCTCAGGGGCAGTGGATGTCTGAGGAATCCAGCTCCGACAGGAACGTGGTTTAAATTTAAAGGGCTTTTTTTGTCTTTTTTTTAAATGGACAGAAAAGCTCTAGAGCAAGTGATGGGATTTCTCCAAGCCTGGAGAGCAAAGCATTGCTGCCGTGCCCAGGGGGCACAAAGGGAAGCACAGGAAGGGACTGACTCACCAAAGCAAATTAATGTCACATCTTGGGTGACAGAGTCCAGCAGATTCCAACACCTCAGTCCTCTCTGCTCCCCCCAACCTGCTCCCAAATTTCTTTGTAAAGCGCTGGGTGCCAGAGCTGCAGGGGGGGGCAGGAGGAGGAGGATGAAGGATGCCTAGAGGAGGATGCTACCCAGGCACGGCTCAGCAAAGCCTTCAACACTGATGTGTAATTTTCACATAGGAATAGTAAACAAGCTTGCTGATCCTATTTACATTTTCACTCAGGTTTGTTTTCCAACGCAGAGCCCTTTGTGGTGCCAATCCCCCTCAGCACAGCAATGCCTGGCAAGTAGAGCCACGTCCCAGACCAGCAGCTCAGGCCAGTGCCAGACCCAGGGCAAGGGAATAGGTATTCTCCCACTTCTGGCATCTCAATTTCAGGAAAACTGCTTACTGTGTAGCAAGGATACAAGCTAGTTAAATACTGTAAAGCCTACAACTTTCTCCAATGCTCCTTATTTTTATGTGTCACATTAAATTCCCTCAGTGCCAGTCCGTACTCTGAGAGTACTTAACAGGGATAGACAAAGCATAGCAGCCCCGAGTAAATCATTACAGCCTATTGTGCATGAGCTTCTGCCTAGAGAAAAGTCCTCTAAACCCATCCAGATTTCATCTCCTATGAAAAAAATATAATCTGCCACTAAAACAGATAATTAAAAGCAAACACGCTGGAGATCTTCTAACCTTTGCCAACTGAGCTGTTCAAACCAGACGTTAAACCCGTTTGAATTTAACATGCTCTGCAGATGACAGCCAAGGGGCAGAGAGATGCTCCGCCTGGGCCTCTGCTGCCACCAGCCTCTGAGCCACACTCCTCCAGGGCAACTGCCAGGGGTTTGGTCTGTGCCCAGCTCTGCTCAGGCTCCGGCAAACCTCTGCTCAACCAGACAGGTTTTAGCACAAAAAGCCACCCCTGACCCGGGGGGTTCCCAGCTATGGAGCCCCAGCTGGGGTCCTGCCGTGGCTTTTGTCCTTCCCTGCCTCTCCCGCTCTCTCCCCACCACCAGCCCCATCCTTCCTGACCCCCGTGCCACCAGCTCACACTGGGCACCTGAAGGGGCTCAGATCTGTCCCCAAGGAGCGGGTGACACCAGACACATCCATACCCAGCAGCTCACAGAGTAGAAAGGAACAAGGCATTCACCGCCGGGATGACACCTCTTCATTGGAACAGGAGATTGCCTTGACGCAGGGCTGCAAAACTCCAGAAAAACTGTTGTGAGGGTTTGTGAGGGGTTTTGGGGGAGGTTTTTTTGACTCCTAAATAACATCCCTATATAAGTTTTGGTTTGCTCATTTTCAGGTTTTTTTCCTTGGGGTTTTTTTTTTGGTGGGGTTTTGGGGGTGGTGGTTTTTTTGCATTTTTTATTAAACAAAGGTCCCTTTTGGTGCTGACACAGGCCGGTGACCAGGTCGAAAGACAGCGTCTCCCTGGCTGGAGGGCAACGCTGGCAGCGGGAGCTGGGCTCGGGGTCAGGCCCTCTGTGGGTGCTCTGGGCTCAGCAAACGCCCGCGGGGGCGCAGGATGCTCCCAGGGACCCGCTCTGCTCTTACCCGCTGTGATCCTCCCGCAGCCGCCTCGGAAATGCCAATCAGAATCAGAAAGACTTTCTGAAGATGTCTTTCAGACCTTATCCACTGTGACAAGCGCTTTTTAACTTGCGTGTTTCTCATGCTGTGGGGCTGAGCAGAGCTCAGGGCTCTTGCTTCCACCCACACCAGGGACCCCCAACAGCCCTGTCCATCCCAACACCTCATCCCTTTCTTCTAACTTCCATCAGGAACTAACTCCAGTGCAGGTGACTTGACCAGGGTTTGTTCCTAAAACACACATCCCTGTGTTAATCCAGATTTGAGTACAGCACCACAGCATGCATTAATCGAGTCTTCGTAGAAAAATCTTTGGCAATTTTTTAACCCCAGAAGGGCTGGGATAATCTCTAAAAAATTCCACTAGGAAGAAGCAGCTGCAATGGACACAGAAGTACAATTTCCCCCCTAAGCTTCAGCTGCACACACTGGAAATAGGCCAAAGAAGGGGCTATTTCTTTAAAGCAAGTCCATCTGCCATGGGGAGGAATGCATCAATGTCCTCCTCTGGTCCCACCAGCAACACAAAGAGCCTGAAGGATCAGCCCAGCCCCAGACATCTTAAATTAGGCAAGGTGAATCCCACCCCACAGGTCCAAAGCGGCTGCCAGAGCGGGCTTTCATTCCCCAACTAGGCCTTCAGCTTCCTCAGAGCTGAATGGAGCCCCTCCATGGAGCCCGCCAAATACAGAGCGGCACCTCTGAACCTCATCTCTGCCCCAGAGGGCAAAGATCTGCCAGTGACCCCCATCCTCTGGGGAGCCCTGAAGGATGCTGGTGCAGTCAACTCACCTGAGGAAACACAAGATTTTAGAGAAAGGGTCAGCTTTAGTCACGCTTCACATCTTGCACTGTAATTAAACAGCCTGCGAGGCTCCAGGTTTCTCATTAAAGGGAAAAAACAAAAAGCACAGTCAGACGGTACCCCGTTGGGAAGGTAACATCCCCTCCCATGAGTGAGGTGACCCCGAAGGCGAGTGTGCCAGAAGCAGAGCTGCTGAAATCTGCCAGCCATCTTCCTCCAGCAGGGCGCTCTGCAGGCTCTTAACTACCCAATTTTCAGTTGCTGCTGCTCCTTGGGCAGAGCTTGGCTCCAGCCCATCCTCTCCTTCCAGCAAAAGGCAGGCTCCAGGCAAAGAAAGTTTCCTACAGGACAGGGTCTCACCCTTAAGCTGGCACCAGTGTTTAACCTGAGGGTCTCGTTAAGAGCCCACCCTCTTGAGCGCACCCTCATGCTGGCGCTGCCCCCACCACCAACCCAGCCTTAGAGCCAGGGACTGCAGGGAGGACGAGGACCAGAATGTGTCCACTATTAAAAACAACAGATGCAAAACCCAAACACAGCTTTTCCAGACTACAAAGGCTTCTGCAAACATCTATGGCAGAGTGCCTTCAGCTGCATGAGCCAAAGCATCCATTTCTTTCTTAGATTAATGCATACAAAGCTCTTTTGCTTCCCCCACCCCCTGCCCAGTACATTCAAGATAATTTGCATCTTGTGGAGGATTTTGCTGCCACTGTTATTGCTTTACTTTTGGCAACCAAAAGCCTGGATGTGGAAGATGGAAATGCATCCAGCTCACCACCGACCCAACCCAAACAGGAATAACACACAGAAAACAGAGGTTGTACCTTCCTTGGCCTCACCACCACTTAGATTTCCCCTTTTCAGATGAAAAAACGACCAGAAACTGTCATTTTGGTCATCTTGGATCTGGCAAGCGGGAGCCTTCAGGAGCTTAATGCAAGGATGCAGTACAGTGTCCTCAGTCCAGAAGATTGTGGCTCAATTAGGTGCCCAGAGAGGGGATCTGGAGAGCCCAGCCAGGGGATTTGTCGAGCCCCACAGAGCTGTGGTTCTGCCAGAGCTCCAGGTTATTGCCACTGCCAGGCTTGTACAAAGCCACCGGGCTTTGTTACAAGGATAAGGGACAGCAGAGAAATTCAGAAAGACGAGCTGTAACGAAGGTTCTCCTGGGAGCTGACAAAACCACCACAGCCAGTAACAAGCTCCCCGTCCCCAGATCTATTAGGCGTTAATGATGAAACACATTTGCAGGTTTGGTCTCAATCCAGCCCCTCCGAGCTCCAAATCCACCTGGGCAGCGTCAACCCCTGCCACCACTGCACAGGGACTGCAGGGATCCACGCCTGCAGAAAAAGCCCCTCTTAATACACCCTGTGCCACAGCACAAGTGCAGCTCACACCTCGTTAATGGACTAATTTATAAGCCTGTCCTAAAAACAGGCTTGTGTTCTGCCAGTACGTCTGCATTATGTATCTGTCTGTACGTCGGCTTCTTACCCGAGACCCAGTGACAGCACAGAGCATTGCCCCCTTTTTACAGACAAAACCAAAAAGCTAAAAAAAAAAATCTCAAAATAGAACCTTGATTACAGGCACCGCTGAACACCAACAGCTCCGTCAGCCACCCCTGCAACCCGCACCGGGGGCTTTTTGATCTCAGACTGGGGTGAGATAAAAGCTGGTACCTGCACACCCCGATTTCAAAGCTGGGGACCAGCCCTTGGCCACACATATAATAGCTTTGTAATTTGTCTCGTGAGCCTCAGGGTTTCATGCCTTCCCTTAGTGCTATCTGCAGTTTGAGATAGTTCAGTGGAAATCAGGGGAAAAGAAGGGTTCGTTTAGTTAAGGGCACGACAGTGAAGCCCCAGCTCTTCACAGAGCCCTGGCTGTGGAAAGGGCTCGTATACAAAAACCTACAACAAATCCTAGATTAGCACACAGCCACTTCATTTTTGTTTAATTTTCTCCCCCATGCAGACTGGCAGCATGACAATGGCAATGGAGGGAATCGGTCATGGTTGTCAAGTTCAGGCAATTTTATTGAGAGAAAAAAAAATGAAATTAACTGCTACTTTAATGGCTTTTTTAATGTTTATTGGGCCTGGAGCTACTAATGAATCAAATGTAAGTATCCTCTAAATTGCTAGTTCTAGTCCACCCACTTTGCTCCTCAAGAATCCACCTCGAATTTGCTGCTCTCTGTGAAGTCCACGTCCATTGCCTGGGGAAGGTTTCCCCAGCCAGAGACGAAATGCTCTCTGAGACCCTGGATATTCGCACATCCCTACTCTCCCCATTCCCTTCCAGAGAAAAACCCCTAATTAACCCTTAAACCCTGATGGAGAAAGCCCCGTCCTCATGAGCCACCCAAGTAGCACCGAAACCCACTAGAGAGCTGTCCAAAAAAAAATAAATCCATTTCATTGAATGGATTCCCACTCAGTCACTTGGCAAGAACACTCATGCGAGGGTCCAACTCCCCCTCTCACTGGGGGTTCATCCAGGGCATCACAATCAGTCTGGGGACCAAGGAGGAAAGGCATTTCCAGTAGGTTGGCAGCACTGACAAACGGTAGACAATACCCTGCAAGAACGCGGCTGATGTGCTCCCTGCCCATGTCATAAAAAGACGTGAAAGCCTTTTCAGTAATAAATCTTCCAGCTGGCGAGAGCCAGGCCAGAGAGATCCCCAGATCTGATTAGCAGTCGGTAAAGGGCCGATTTCCAGCACGTCTGGAGATCAGCAGTATTTTCTCTCACCCACGGCATCTCCACACACACACACTGATTCCCCACCTCGGCCCCGGCATGGTGCCACAGGACACAGCTTTGGGAAGATCAAGTACGACCAAGTCCAGAAACCGCTCAACATCTTCTGACTGGATAAACAGCTCTCTTCAGCTCGACACCAATCCTACCTGGGACAACCCGCACACGGGGGCTTTACGGGGGGGCTATGTAAAAGAAGTGTGACCAGCAGGTCATGGGAGGTGATTCTACCCCTCTACTCTGTGCTCATGAGACCCCACCTGGAGCACTATGCAGACTCCACTGAGTCCTCAACATAGAAAGGACGTGGAACTGTTGAACAGGTCCAGCGGAGGGCTACAGGGATGCTCAGAGGGCTGGAGCACCTCTGCTATGAAGACAGGCTGAGGAAGCTGGGGTTGTTCAGCCTGGAGAAGAGACGGCTCTGGGGAGACATTACAGCCCCTTCCAGTACCTGAAGGGACTCCAGAAAAGCTGGGGAGGGACTCTGTCAGGGAGTGGAGTGACAGGACAAGGGGTAATGGCTTTAAATTGAAAGAGGGGAGATTTAGATAAGATACCAGAAAAAAATTCTTTCCTGTGAGGGTGGTGAGAGCCTGGCCCAGGTTGCCCAGAGAAACTGTGGCTGCCCCATCCCTGGAGGGGTTCAAGGCCAGGCTGGATGGGGCTTGGAGCAACCTGGTCTGGTGGGAGGTGTCCCTGCCCAGGGGATGGGTGGAACTGAGTGATCTTTAAGGTTCCTTCCAACTCTAACCATTCTATGATTCTCCACTAGCTGCAATCACACCAAGTTCTCTCTCCGTTTCACCAAACGCAGAAACAGTAAAACCTTCTCCATGGTATCTCCTGGTAGGTCACTGCTCTTCACAGACCATTATGGGGTGTAAAACATTACTGGAATGTCAGTGAAGTTTTCCCCAGATGGCTACTATAAAATGACAAGTTTTCTATGAAAACAGAAGAAAAAGCTTGGGGCACACACGTTATTCTCAGAGCATGCTAAGAGCCTGTCTGCTGCCCAGGGGACCGGCATCTGCTGGCCAAGCTGAGGAGTCATGGAGGAGGATCATGCAAACTGGAGCTGGGGTTCAGCGAGGACATTGGGAGATACCCTGTGCTCTAAACAGGAGGGACATTGGGCCAAAATGAAGATGGGGCAAATGTCAGCCAGCACCCAAACCATGGGGCTCTGCGGGGCCAAGGGGACCCAGCTCTGTGTCCTGGGACCCAGGCTGGCAGCCGCTCAGGAACCTGTGCTCACACACCGAGCCAAGGCCTCTGCTCCATGGTTGTATCCACCGTTTCCTCGCACATACACACACACAGGGGAGAGAGAAGGGCTCTTTCGTAACGAAGACCACTGCAGGCTAATCTAACACGGCACCGGATTACATTTAATCAAATTAATGTCAGTACTCTAAATTATTTGCAGACACCCCATTCTTCCAATGCCATGATTTTTCTACCACTTCTCCTCAACTATAAATAAGTAAAATAAAATAAAAAACCCCACCAAAAACCAAACAGAGGAGCCCAGGGCACTCCACAAGGAGAACAGATTTCCATTTCTGACGCTGTCTCATTGAATCAGCATTAGCTGCTTTCCACACACTCCGTGGGAATTCAGGCTTGAACAATGATATAAAAAAGAAAAAAAAAAGCCATAAAAATGGTTTATCTTCTTTTACCTGCTTGTTTGTGAGTCAAAATGTCTTTGGACTGAACAAAAAGTTCAGCTACAGAATAATGGTATAATTGCCAGAGTATGAGAGGTTTGCCCTTCTCAGATGTCAGCCTGAGAAGTTCTCTGGGGCATCAGCAAACATCCAGCCCTCCAAGGGAAGGGAAAAGCTTTTGCAAACATCTCAGACACATTTATGGGATCTGTGGGATGACAAAATACTGTAGTGAGGGCGCAGGTAATGGCATTTCCTTCCCCACTTCTGCGGGGGAATTCCACCCTGAATTACCGCAATTTCTTCTTATTACACTGACAATGTCACCCTTTTTTTGCCAGAAGAGCTGAGTCCAGCCTGGCCCTTCCTTGTGGAGAATGACCACTGGGATGGGGCACTGGCATGCACTGAGCATCTCAGGGTGCAAAACCAGTTTCCCAAGGAGTTCCCAAAGGGAGCATCTGCTGCCAGGTACCAGTGATGACAGGAGACACCACGGGACCAACTCCTGGAGCAGCAGAATCCCTCTGGGTCCATATTCCTGTGAAATTTTCTCCTACTCTGGCAGCTCCCCCAGCTCGTTATTGGTCAAGGACAATTAAGTCGATTTATAGCGCGTTTTTCTGACTGGCATCGCTCACTCACTGCTACAGTTATGCTGATCTGACCTTTCATGCTCCTCCTCTGACGAAGGATGGGGCACTGGGTCTCCCAAAACCACGCACACACAGGGGCTGCGCTCCTGCGAGGGGAGGCAGCTGGGTGCTGGGGCACCCCTGGCTCATCAGCACTGTGAACATTCATCATGAAATTCTGCCGAGGACTTTATTCTACTCACAAAGCCGCATTTTTGTTCAGTTGAGGACAGCACAGCCCATGCCAGCAGTGCTCAGCCGGCAGCCTCAGTCCAACAATGTTTACCCACCACACAAATAAACCTTTCCCCTCTAATGAAAGTATTCCAGCAGGCTGCAAAGCAGAGAAGGAGAATTTGAAGCTCCATCTCCATTTTAGCTTTTTTTTTTTTTTTCAATCCCCAGCTGGCTGAACAGGCTGTTCTTCGAATTAAAGCTCCCCATTAGAGGCAGAAGTTGAGTGTCACAGTCCGATTGCCCCGAGCCAGCAGTGAAGGTCGCTCAGTGGCAAGGGAGAGGATGAGCAAAAGAATTTGCTCCCTTGGACTGGAGAATTAATGGCAAAAAAATCAGGGAAAGCCTCTTTCCTTCCATTGTATGTCAAACAGCACAACAAAGTCGCTGCAGCCAACTTAGAGGGAATATCAGAGTTTCTCCAGACACAGAAATGTGGTCCAATATGCAGATGCTAGTCTATGGAAAGAGAAAACCTGGTCTTTTAGAAAACTAAGCTACCCAAATCCATCTTTTATAGCCCTTTTCTTCACTCAGCCAAGCCAGAAGATTACACAGAATCTGAAACAGGGACTTCAGTCCCTTCCCAGAAACAGCTACTCTGGCAAGTGAGCTTTAACGTCACGTCACATCGATGTTTCACTAATCCCGCTGACTCCTGTCAGCGATACCCTCCCCTGGCTGAAGTCCATCCACCACCAAGGTCCGTCGCTCTGAACTAGTCACAAATGGTTTTGGGTTGGCGTTTTGACTGAAACAGGGCAGCATCACCGAGATGCTCTCCTGAGCCATATCAAACGCTGCAGCATTTGGGTTTATTCTGCAGATTTAGTAAGAATTTTATGTCATGGGACACTGATGGAGAAACTGCCTTCAGTGCTGGAACAAAGCAATACATCAGTGAGCCTGTCAGCGGAGTCCCATCCCACCCCGTCCTAATCCCATCCCCACCCCATCCCCTAAAGCCTGTGGATGCTGTGTCCTGTTGGGGTGACACCTGCTACTCTCTCACCCATCATCACTGGTGACTCCCTCCTCCTCACCACGCTAGGGGCGACTTGTTCTTCCCCCATAACCAATTCACAAGCCCTGAAAATCTCTGCAAGTTCCCAAAGTAGGAACATTCCCAACAAGCCCTGATGCTGCTCCAAATTGCCTGATGCTACAAATAACACTCTCTTATTTGTCCTGAATTGCCCCAAAAGAGAAGCAGCACCAGTAGAGCCAGGCAGAGGGTCAGTCTTGGCTGCAGCCACCACTTTAACCAAAGCAGAGCCAAACTGCACCAGGAACTTTTAATTTTGCTGGGAACTGAGGTGCTGATTTCACATGCTTGTGGGCACAGGGTCCTGTCAGAGCATGAGGCTTCCAGCTCCAATTGTCCCAGCTGAGAGCTGGAATGGCCAAAAGGAGAGAAGCCTGAGCTTGACATTCCCAGTTCTCTGCTAAAATACACTTCTACCTTCCCTTTTTGAAGAAAAAATGGCTGTCACCATGGTTTCCATCTCCAGCCCTGCCTCTTCAGCATGAACCTGCGGGTCTCCAGTGTCCCTTCCTGGGGATGTTGGTACAGCAGTCTCCGGAAGGGAGCAGGGTGATGCCAGGACACAGCTCACCCAGCACGACGGCCAGTCATTAGATCAGAGAATCATAGAATGGTTTGGGTGGGAAGGGACGTTGAAGCCCCCCCAGAGCCACCCCCTGCCCTGGGCAGGGACACCTCCCACCAGACCAGGGTGCTCCAAGCCCCCTCTAACCTGGCCTTGAACCCCTCCAGGGATGGGGCAGCCACAGCTTCTCTGGGCAACCTGGGCCAGGCTCTCACCACCCTCACACCAAAGAAGTTCTTCCCCACAGCTCAGCTTAATCTTCCCTCGGTCCCTGTCCCAGGAGCCAATAACCCCAATCACCTAATAATGAACGTCTGGATTTCTGCAGAAATGGCACAATGACTTCTGGAAACAACCCATGTTTCTGCCAGCTGTTAACCCATTAGTTAACAGCTAATTAAGCAGCCCAATATGTTTACAGAGCACTTTTCAAAATCACTTTCATGAATTGCTTCCCTTACCTGGGGGTGAGGGCTCTGGTAATGCAGGGGGCAAATTCACACCAGAGCCAACTCAAAACATGCAGGAAATGAGGAATTCCTGAAACTAGGATAGGCTAAAGTACGGGTGTAAGAGCACTAACAACACCATCCAAGCTTTGGCACCCCCCAGTTTTCTGCTCTTCCCCAACCCTGCACTACTGCCTGGGCAGACAAGTACATTTTAAATGCCTCTTTTTCTTAAGTACAGAACAGCAGCAAGTGCCCCAGCTCCAGCAAACGCTGGGTTCCACCCACTGCGGGCACAGGATACCGCTCTTTGTCACCCTGGTTTCTTACTCCTACTTTAAGCTCCCACCTACTGCAGGCTGGGCGCTCTCCATAAGGACATTAAAGAACTCCTGGACACTACCTCTGCTTTACAGGGGTACAGTCACTGCACATCAAACGGTTTGCTCTCCCGATGCTTTTCTCCCCCACCCAATGTACGAGCTCCTTGTTCGCTGGCAAACGGCAGCCCCCGGCAGCAAAGGGAGCATCCTCTGCACCCCACAGCATGACATCCTACACCGAAAACAAGAGCATTTCCCTGTCAAAAGACTCCCAGCTTCTTAATTTTTTGCTGCTACAACTTAATTAGCCTCACAGCCCATCTGGCAATTTGGAAATCATTACCCAGCATTCTTCGGACCCTGAAATATTCAACATAACGAGGCCCTAATAGGGACTAATCTTTTCTCAGAAAGCATTTAACTCCGGGAAAATAATGCCACTTCATTTGAAATATTCTTTGTTAGCGATTGAAAGTGGCAGTTAATAAAGAAATTGTTCTGTAAAGTAAAATAAAAAAAAGGGAGAGCCTGCCAAAAATCCAGGCCCTCTCTCCGCACTACCCAGCTGCAGTATTTACAACAGCTTTAATAATTTATCTGGGAACATCAAAACCGCTACTAAAAGCAAATTAACTACTTGTTCCTCATTTGTACCGTAGCCGAAGGTTTTACTCCCGCGTCAGAAGCTGAAGTAACACCGCAGAGGAAAAGGTTCTTAATAATTCAACTTTCCTGCTGGGCTGACTGCATTAGCTTGACATTCCCAGGACGTGAACGAAAGGATTTAGAGCCAGCTGGTGGCACCACTGCCAGAGCCTACTTCCACGGATAGGGATAAGCAGCAACACGGAAATCAGCTAGGGTTTGCAGGAAATCTTTGTGAAATTATTTGACCTGTTAAAAGTTGAGCGAGGAGAGTGTCCCACCTCCTGAAACCAGCAGAAGCTGATTACCTACACTGGGAGCTGCAACCAAGCATTGGATGGGGAAGAAAACCAGTATTAAAAAGCAACTTCTGCCACGTACAGCAGAAAATCACATTATGAGACATGGAGCAGGAGCCCTTGCTTTCACGTTATAAGTGACAAAATTCTACACCAGACAGTTTGTGATCATTGCTGTTTACTGCAAGTAAGCTCATTCAATAAAAATTCCTGGTCCAAGCCTCCAACCCCTCCCTCTCCAGGGACAAGTGAAAAGTTAATTGACTTCGTTAATAAACTTCTGTGCTGAGAGAGGTCTTATCACTGCCCTTGTCAGGCAGAGCAAAGGAGTTTTTATCTGCTAACTGCTGGAGTGACAGCAGCCCGCTGATACCATGAAGGTCAAAGACCCACCAAGCAGGGGTCTACGAGGTATTGTTTAATTTAAATTCATCGTAGCGTCTCAAGAGCATCCCCGAAGTTGCATCTGGTCACCCCAGTGCACAGGGGATGCTGAAACCTTGCATGAAGCTGGATGCACTTTAAGCTCCCACGTGGTCCCGGTGGCCAAGGGGTCCACCAGAGGGTTGGGACCAGCTGGGTGAGAAACTGAGGGTCTAGAGCCCTGGTCCTGCTTGGCTCTGGGGGGAGCCCAGGGCTTCTGCAGGGGCAGCTCGCCCCAAATCCTCCCCAGGGAAGATGGAAGGTGCCAGGAACAAGAGATGACAGAGGCAGAAGGGTGTGTGGCAAAGCCATCGCCTGTCACCAGCAGTTCCTCCATGGGAGGTGCACAAACCACAGTAAACCCCAGCTCTTGGGGGGAGCGTTGCCCCTACCAGGATAAGAGGACACAAAGGGACAAGCTGCCCTCCACAGAGGCCATGAGGTACAGCTGGATTCACAGTATTCAACTTTTCGGGGTGCTTGGAAATCCCAGGACAATCACGAGGGCATTTATCCTTTTGGTCAGGTCATTTTTTAAAAGTGTAATTACATCCTGCCTTTAAGCCCCCCCTCCCCACACAGCAGTGCTTTGCCCCCGCATCCACAATCCGTCTGGGCTTCCCTCCTCTCTCCAGCTGCCCCTCACATGCCCTCAGCACCATCGGGGTGTTTTCCGACCCCCCAGCTTTTCCCAGCTCAACATACAGATGCCAAGCACAGGGACATCACCTCTGCACCAGGCACAGCACCAAAGAGATGTCCCTGCTCCCTTTCCAAGGCAGGATGGGACAACAGCCCAAGTGACTTGTCCAAAGTTTTATATCCACTTCTGGAAATTCTTTATTTGCAAAACTTGGAGTCCACACTTAAAAATCAGTTCTTTAAGCGGTGCAGGAATAACCCTCCTGCAGCAGCAAGACTTTCTCTCCTTGCAGTTTGTTATTCTATACAAATTCTTGGATATCTACACCATAAAGCTTAAAGACACTGGTTTTTAAACATACCCTCCACAATAAGCATTACTGTCTTGCCATCATTAGGTTTCAGAGGCAATGGTGTCAATGCAATCAAGTACAGGTCATTACCATCCCGCCTGCATGCTCAGAGTGAGGATACTTCCAACAAGAGGTTCTAACCACCTCCTTCACTGTCCACAACACAACCCGCTCAGCAATTTATTCAAAACACTATGAATTCAGTCCCCACTTCTGGAGTAAAGTAGATAGCAAAGACTTAGGGGGCCGAGTCAATAACATTTTATATCCAAATACAGTGAAAAGGCTGTAACAGCTGAATTAAATACGAAGATGAATGACCCTGACCCAACACAACCCACATTTCTTTCTTTTCTCTAACCTTCTCTACCCCCCAGGATGGTTCTGCTGGGCTGCAGCCCCCAGCTCTGCTCCAGAGCTGACATGGGGTATCAGTAACGAGTCAAGGTTTGGCCGAGACATTTGTTAGAGCCCCTGGGTCCCACCCAGCAACTTACCAGGAAGCGGACATCATCAAAGCCGTTCAAAAGCAGCTTACTCTCGTATTGCTGCAGGCCGATGGACTCCAGCCACTCCCCGACGCTCTGCTCCAGCATCCGCGAACCTGACGAGAGAGGAATCGGCAGACGCTTGAAAAGGGAGAAACCGTTAAGGCGGTAGCAGCGGCACTCTGAGGAAGACAGATGGCATTGCCACATCATAGTCATTACCATAAAGAAACTCAAAAAAATTTTGCTCAGAGTACAACAAATCAGCCGACAGACAATTCCTCTGGTGTGCACAGACCATGGACAACGAGCTTCCAGCGCCTCAGCGGGCTCCGGGTTTAATTGGTGTTGGTATCCCAGTTAATACTCAGAAAAAGAAACACCTTGCCCGGGGCCAACTGGTCAGCAGCGCTCCTGGGACCACGGCATCTCATGCACCGCTTGCAGGGCACAGGGCAGCTTCTTGCCAGGCAAACACATGAAGCCCAGCCCCGTGGGGACCGCGGATCCTCTCCTTGGCTTGTCTGGAGGGGGCGGGAGGAGGGCAGCAAACTCCCCCCGCCCTTCCCCGAGGCATTCCCAGCCCCGGGTGCGAGGGATGGGAGCGGAGCCGCTCACAAGCACGGGGAGCTGCGTGGGTCCTCTGCTCCGTGACACGTCGGGTGCATGACCCTGCGTGGGCGAACGGCGGAAGGGGCCAGGCGCATCAGAGGCACAAAGCAGCTACAGAGAAAACACATCTTCATGCAGCCCAGACACAAACCAGACACGATGGAGGGTCAGAAAAGCAGCAGAAGCCAGGCCAGAGCAGCCGTCCGCAGGAAGACATGCAAGACAAAGAAAGCACACAAACTGCAGCAGAAGGAAAGAAGAAGGGCTTATACTTTTTTTCCCCCAGCAGTCCTGAAAGAGGCAAACCATGGTAAGGACTTTTTCTCCCCGTTAGGGTGACAGGAGGAGCAGAGGTGCGAGTGACCCTGAGCACGAGTCCATGAGTCCTGGCACTGTCATTTTACCACCTATCTGGACGCGTGGCACGGCAGCGTGCTGCTCGGAGTGGGCCGGCTGCACCGGAGACTAACTACGCCCCTGCACGGGCTGACAGCAAGGGAGACAGAGGAATCGGTAGGGTTTTCACCCACATTCAGTCCTGCCAGGTGCTTGGTACATGCTGGTATTTGCCCTTCCTTCATTTTCTTCAGCTGCTGCATCTGAGCCCCTCGCTCAGACAGGGAGCAGCTCTGGAGGAAGAGGAGGCATTTTGGTTCCTTGCCTCCAAACCATGGCAAAACAAAAAGAACCCCAAAGCAAGCAAGCACGCTCTCTGCTCTTCCTGCAGCAGCAGCTCAAGTCTGAGATATGCCTTGGAACCTCCTTGCAACCTCCGATAAATGAGATGTTTCCCGACACCCTACGGAAGCTGTGCAGAAAAGCTCTCCCCTCAGCCCTGGGAAGACAGTCCAGTGACTTGTTACTCTCCTCTAGAAAAGCTTCAGACCTTAAATATGTGCCCCCCCAAAAAAAAAGTTCAGAGATCTCCTTTTCATCAGGGAGTTAGCTCTGTGAGACAGGCAGAATTTTTCAGGCTTCTCAGCTCATCTGTTTCAAGGGTGCAAACAAAACGATGATCAGAAAAAACAGGTTCGCTTTCTTTGAACCTTCAGGTCAGCTGAGGCTGTTTGGTACCATCCAAGTCATCCTTCCCACCCCCACCCCTGCAATGGCTGCACAAGGCAGCAGCTCACACTGGAAATCGTTGGGGTAAGGGATCTGGTCCACAGGAGAGCTCCTCTGCCAGGCGAGTGGCGGTCCAGAGCTGCCCAGTTCTCCCAGTGCACGCTGCAGCACAAGAAACGCAGAGCACAAAAGGGCTCCGTCTCCCTTGCTTACGGCAGCCCGTGCAGAAGGGCAGCAGCTAAACCTGGAATTTATGCAACAAGGTCCCGCGCTCGTCCAGGGGTCTCCATCCTTCCCTTCTCCATCCTGCCCTGCTCCGACAGCAGCCGTGTCCCCTCACCGAGCCATCCCGTGTCCTCGCCGAGCGCTGCCGTGACGGGCTTTGTCTGAAGGCAGGGAGCTCCAGGCTCGGCGTTGCGCTGGCAGCCCTGTCTCCAGCTCTCGCATCGCCTGTCCCTCCCTTCTCCTCATCCTCTTACCCCTCCCAGCTCCTCCATCCGCACAGCGGTGGCTGCGGGAGAGGGGAGGGAGACGGCGGCTTTAGAACTCTCCAGTGGAAATTACTGACTTCTCAATATTTGCTCGAGGATGGAGGGATGCGACTGGGGTGTTCAAAAGGAAAAAAAAATAAAAATAAAAAAAAAGATGTTCCAGGTCTGCTCTGACAGTTCCCAGTGATTTGTGGCTGGCTCAGAATTAATTTATCGAGAGAGAGGTGAGGAGGCTGCTTGCTGCCTACTCCAGCATTTCTGGAACCCGGGTATTGGCAGGGAGAATGAAACCGCAGCAGTTCCTTCCTCTGAGCTCCTGAATTTCGATTTAAAAAAATTATTTACTCTACTCAGCCTTTAGTACACTCACAAATGTATTTCTGCTTTTAAAGGGGAAACCTACAGAGACACCAAGTGTGGGTTTTCTGGTTTTAAAACCACTTCAAATCCAGACAAAATGAAAGGGGGGG
>VZTM01002588.1:725568-799626 GCA_013400555.1 Jacana jacana | reverse complement strand
GGGGGGGGGGCAGGGGGTGGCACTGCAGGGAGGAGAATGGAGGGGTTTACTTCCAATAGAAAAGAGAACAGAAGCCCCCAAACATCCAAGACTGAAAAAAAGGAAGTCCAAAATACACTGAATATTCGCAGGTTACGATGATGACACGGGAGCAAATCCCAGTCCCTGTGCCCCCCAGCAACATCCTGACCTCAACCTGTGCTTCAAACAGCCTCTTAATTCTCAGCTCCATCCTTCTTGTGCTCCACCTTTTAGGAATCCCACCTTTAAAAGGTCTGTGGATGGCAGAGGGGAAACAGTCAAGAGAGTGTAGTTAGAAATAATCAGAGTAATTAGAAGGCGGAAAAAAACCAAGCCAAGCAGCTCAGTTCCTCTCGCAAGCCATTTTCCAAGAAAGACAACGTGCTTCAAGGAAAACAGGAAAGAGACAAGGGACCAGGGCTCAGAGAGGTCCTTCTACAAGTTATTGTTTCAATAACGACCTTTAGTGCAAAATTTGAGCCTGTTTGGAGGAAGAAATAAGTAGCTGTGTCACATCGGACAAAAAGCATCATCCCCCTGTTCGCTCAGGGAAACGGCTAACAGCTTAACGTGACCCAGTGTGGCCCGAGGACACACGACCCAGCTCCACTGGGAAGAAAAAACTGCAAGCGTTAATGAAACCACTGTTTGGGCACAAAGCAAACGTGCAAGAGAACCACGTCAGACAGTTAGTGCCCCAGCTGGGGAGGATCATCAGCTGGAAGTCCTTAAATCCAGTGAGGGGGACCATGAACTCCAACAGCACATTAGGCAAGATGGATGAGTGAGGAGAACGAGGTCATTAATGCCGTCAGATGCCAGAAGAAATCCAGCCAGCACCCAACTTCACTGGATCGAAGATCAATCAGGCAAATGCAGATGGCTAACAAAGCTCTCCCTCTTTCGTCAAGTAAAACACCGAGCCCCATTCCTCACGTCCCGAGTCCACAGCAGCGTCACTCGCCCACCCCAAACGCCCTCCTGCCCACACTGAGCTGAATTACTGAGCAGAGGCCACTCACCTCCTTGATTTTGGGGGACAGAAATGATACCTGACACATGGTCATAAGCCAGCCAGCACCACATGGGTCTCCTGTCCAAAGGCAACAGCAAGATGAGGGGCTGCGGTGTAGTGGGGCTGAGTTTCTGCTGCCAAACCCCGGCGCCCTGACCCTTCCGACCCCCCTCTGGAAGGGGGAGATGCTCAGAAGTGGATTGCTGGAGCTAAAGAAATGTGTGACTGCAACTCACGTGTGCAGAGGCACAGATTGAATACAAATGTCTCTTCCCAGGCGAAAAAAAAAATCCCAAACTCTCGCTTTAAAGCAAAGTCAGGCAGAATCTGGTATCCTTGAAGAGATTCCTAGATTCTCAAACCTCCACAAAGCACCTACCAACACAGACCAGGGACAGACTACTCCTCTCCTCCCATCTATTCCACCCCACTCTCAGGAAATATAGTTGAAAGATTTTACTCCAAGCTCTTCCAGGAAATGAGAGGGTTGAACCTGTTGGCCAAGAAACAGATTCTAGCTCCCAATTCTATAAAGATGACAGGATTTATCTAATTACTTTATCATCCCGGGGCCTCCAAGGTTTAATGTGCTCATATATCACACCGTGGCAGGACACAGAAGTTTAGTTTCACCCTGTTTCATGAAGGAAAGCTCAATGGTTCACAAAGCAGATATTTGTCCAGGTCTGTAGGGGAAATCTGGGGCACGACAGGGACCCGAACACCAACTGTCTCAGGGCTTGGGCTTGTTCCAGCCTGACTCCAAGGGTCCCTGCTCTCCTGAGACACAACTCTTACTCTCCTACTCTGCTGTCGTGAGACCCCACCTGGAGCATGGCATCCAGCTCTGGACCCCTCAGCACAGAAAGGTCACGGAGCTGTTAGAGCAGGGCCAGAGGGGGCCATGAAGATGATGAGAGGGCTGGAGCCCCTCTGGTATGAAGACTGGCTGAGAGAGTTGAGGGTGTTCAACCTGGAGAAGGCTCCAGGGAGACCTCAGAGTCCCTTCCAGTCCCTAAAGGGGCTCCAGAAAAGCTGGGGAGGGACTCTGGATGAGGGAGGGGAGCCCTAAGACAAGGGGGAAGGGTTGTAAATTGAAAGGAGGGAGATTTAGATTAGATACAAGAAAGAACTTCTTTCCTGTGAGGGTGGCAAGAGCCTGGCCCAGATTGCCCAGAGAATCTGAGGCTGCTCCATCACTGGAGGGGTTCAAGGCCAGGATCAAGGGGGCGTGGAGCAACATGGTCTGGTGGGAGGTGTCCCTGTACAGGGCAGGGGTTTGGAACTCGATGATCTTTAAGGTCCCTTCCAGTTCTGACCACTCTATGATTCGATGAGATGCATGTAATCACTAAGTGTATAAACAGGCTCCAAGTACACTCATCTCTGCAGTAAACACTGAAGAAGGCATTTTACCTTTGCAAATTATTGATGCCAGACACCAAACTCTTCAGGGGCCCAAAAATCCTCAAAGCCCGCTCATTTTTGAGGACATGAGATCATTTGGAAAGTTCCCTGCTGCTCCCTGCAGTATGATCTGAAGCATTAAAACAGCCCTGGCAAAGTCTGGAGGAGCAAAAGCTAAAACACTGCTAGGAAATAAAAATCTACAGGTTCCTGCAGCCCAGGGCAGCCTTCATCCTCGCAGCGAGGCGATGGGAGGGCGCTGCCCCCTCTCTGGCTCCTGTGCCTATAGGAAAGGAAGGAGGCACAGGGATTATGTCCAGAAGCTGATATGTGTGTGAGAGATCCCAAACAGAGCGTAAGGCAGCGCAGCCTGCAGGAAAACACATGGCTGAAGGACAAGGCAGCTCCCGGGGCCATTGGTTCCCAGGAATGGGTGTCCATTTTGCTGGATACTCCTGGCACAACGGCAGCTTTTGCTGAAGCGCTGGCTCCTCCTCTCCCCTCCATGTCAGCCCTCTTCAACGGAATCGATCCATTCACACGCCGCTACATCCACAGACCCGCTTGGGGAAGGCAGGGCTCATCACAAAGCAGGATGCTAAACAGTTGACATCACATTAGAGCAAACCCCACGGGCTATTTTGCATCCCTCTACAAAGGGATTTGACCCCAGGAAAACCTGAGCCATAATCAGTACGTAGCAGCCAGGGCAGGCACAAGTTAAACTTCCCCTGGGAACACAAGGTGGATTCCTCCTCACCAGAGCAAAAACCCAAGTGACAAATAGATCTGAGATAAGCTTTATTACTGCAAGCCTGAGCCATGTGTTCGGGTACCCATTAGCATCTCATCAGGAGGAGCTGCTGCCCACCCAGCGCCATTCAGATGCCGCAGTTCGGAGGTGAAGGATTTAAAAGGACAGAATCCCTCGTGGTGGCAGCTGTCAGCATCCTCCATCCACTGCAGGAAAGGCAAACAAGCTCCTGCCTTCTACGTTTGTTTTTGCTCCTGATGTAGAGGCAGAAAAGGGAATTCATGCTCAATGAAGCATCCGTCCTGCAAACAGCCTCCTTTAGTGGATATTGATACCTGGAGGAGCCAGAGGAGCTCTTGGAAAAAGCCCAGCATCACCCACGTTGAGGCACGTGGCAGATTGACCATGTCCAAAGAGCGCAGCCACCACGACCCCTGTGGCATCACGCCGGTCCCGCTCCCAGCCCAGCTGCTGCCCCAGCAGAAGTGGCCAGGGAGAACAAGCCTCCCCCCTCCAAGATATCTAAGAGGCATCAGGAGAAGATCATGTCACCAAACAGGGAGGAATATTCTTGGCTATTGGGATGGTGGCACTTGGTGACCCAGGGAGCATCCCAGGGGACAGCACTGCCACAGCTGAACTGGTCCCCCCAACAGAAAATGTTTCCTAAAATTCCAAGATGTGGATTTTCTAAAACCCTTGAGCAGTACATGATATTTAGGCACCTTCATTGGCATCTCTTCAATCGAGCTCTGTGCACTGTGTCTCACTACACACAGCTCCCTTTCAAAAGGTACCATTAAAGCCAAGTAATTATCTCCTCCTTTGATGGCCAAGGACTGGGCTCCTGAGGATCCACAGCTCTCCCTGCAGCAAGGGAGAAGTCCCTTAAACTGCTCCTTTCCAGAACGAAGCTGCATCCCAGAAAGAGAGGAATTGAAATAAACCTCCTGAGCAGCTCAGAAATATGGAAGACAGTCAGCTGGGAATGGGTAAGTTATTTCCCAGCTCTGCAAACAGCAAGGAGGCACATTTAGGGACATTTGAATCACAGAATGGTTCGAGTTGGAAGACACCTTAAAACCCCCCCAGTGCCACCCCCTGCCCTGGGCAGGGACACCTCCCACCAGACCAGGGTGCTCCAAGCCACCTCTAACCTGGCCTTGAACCCCTCCAGGGATGGGGCAGCCACAGCTTCTCTGGGCAACCTGGGCCAGGCTCTCACCACCCTCACACCAAAGAAGTTCTTCCCCACAGCTCAGCTCTATCTGCCATCTTTCAGTTCAAAACTGTTCTTCCTCGTCCTATCACTCTAGTTTTCATCCCATTCGCACCGGTATCAAAACCTCCTTCCTCTGTTAGTTCCACCTCCCCTTCACATCTACTTTCCTCCAAAGGTGACAAAAAAAGTACAGGGGAAAAAAAACCTAGTAAAACGACAAAAGGATCCTGCAGAGCCAAGGGGTAACTGCAAGAGCAGCAGAGGAAGATTTCTCACTGAGCCTTGGTTCTCTCCACGGCTCCAGTCCAGATCCTGAGCACAAACTGGGCGTGGGGTTCGCTGTTCCCCACATCCCAGTCACCTCTACTCACAGCATTTACGGAAACACCAGTGTTTTAACCCAGGATCGTCTCCCCTCGCTGTGATGCTGCATTGCAGAGATAAGAGTTCTAATATCTGCAACCATGGCTAGAGGAGGACGTCGCTCTCTTTGAGGAAAATCAATGCACTAAATGACAGTACAATTCCTTCCTCTTCATCTTCTCTTACAAAAATTACAAAAAGCACAACTAAACCATCTCACAGTATTTATAAAGTTTTACTTCCAAATTAATAAAACTACATCCTTCAAGATCACGGACGTACGTAGGTGAAATACTTAGACAAGAAGTTGTGACCATTTTCATCTGATTTGTGGCCATGATAGGGCATCTAGAGTTTTACAGGTGGAGAGTTGCAGAAGTTAAAATATTCTGACAAGAAACATTCTATGGGCTGGTTTTGGTGGAAAAAATCACTGCAGCTACTCCTGATGTGTTGTTGTAGAGGATGGGTGGCAGAAGCTGCTCTTTATGCCTCATTCTATTACAACCCCACACAAACCTGGCCCTTGGCAAGCTCCAGGTAAGACAAACTGCCTGAGCAGGACCCTTCACCCCACGCAGGCTTTGCTCAAGATATCCTGGTCCCCAAGAAACACCCCTTAACCTGTGAAACACAAACAGCCTCCAGAAGACACCTCCTCGCACAACCTGACATTCACCGACCCCCCAGAACCCCACCAGCAGTCAGACACCACCTCTGAGCCCACAGTTCCCAGAGGAAAACCAGCCCCTCCGAGATGGGTTTATTCCCAGCTTTATTTCCAAACACACCCGGCAGTGAACCCGCAGCCGGGATGGGTGAGTTTGCCATGTGGATATTTGATATATTTGGGCCACAAGTCACCCTGACCTAAGACTCCAAATACGAAAATTCCCACCCCAACCTCCCAGGGCTAAAAGGATTTTGAGAGCCTTCAAGAACAAAATACGAGAACGTGGCGGGGTTTATAAAGAGGTTCTGCTCCCAAGGGAGGGACTCACCCTTACAGAAGGGGGAAAAAAAAAAAAAAGAGCATCTTGCTCCTGCATTATGCATTTATTTGAAACAAAAGCAGGACTGGTATGGGAATTGTGAGAGACAAATCCACAGCGGCTCCATTTCAGACTTTAGGACTGCTTAAAGAAAATTCTGTTACTCCCCATCAGGGAAGAACAGAAACTTGAGACAAACATATTCTGAGAGAACAGTACAGGATCCCCACGACTTTCTCAGAGGCTATGGCGAGAACAACAGTAATTGCAGGAGCCAGCAGCAGTGGGAGTCTGTATCCCTGGGATTCTGGCTGGACTCCTAACACCGGCTTTCAGCTGCAAATCAATTTTATTTTGTATGTGCAGAAAATCTGATCTTCCTCCTGCACATTAAGTGGGGAACAGTTGTGAAGCCTGAAGGCTGGGACCACGGTGGTTATGGGCTGTGTGAGGTGGGGGGAACGAGCCAGCCCACCCCCCCTCCCCCAAGCTGTTTTTACTGCCCAAAACCCAAGAAAGTTTTCCTTGCAGAAGAGCAGAAGCATGTCCCAGAGCCCTCCCACAAACCAGCGATTCACATCTCTGTTGGGAAGGACTACAACAAGTCACTTTGCATATGGGAAGGCACTAAAATAAAAAAATCCACAATTCTCAGCAATAAATTTGTGTCTAAAGCTATTCAAGGATGCAAAACGTCGCCTCAAAATTTACCGTGCCCTAGATGGTAATACTAAGCCCCAATATTTATGAGGAGGCAGTTTCAACAAGAAACAAGACTCCCAGCACACACCCACTGCTGTCACCGAGTGAGTATTAATTAACATTAATACTAATCAAGTCTCCCCCTTTCCCACCACGCTGGGGGTCCCATCTGCAACTCTCTTCACCTGGCCCGTGTCCCCCAAAAGCCTGCTGTGAGGGAAGGGCAGCAGCATTAGAGAAAATTCAACTCATCCCACCCATGGGAGTATTGAATTGAAGTTGCTGGTATTGAGCGTTACGCTGGGAAGCCAAGGTCTGCTCTTGCTGTGCCAGAGTCCTCCCTTCCCCTCTGGGAGCCATGGCAGGGTAAAGAGCTCTGCAGGCAGGAGCCAGCACCTTTATTTTTGGACAGACAGACACACACGAGCTGGGTACGATACCTGAGATCCTCTGCTGCTCCTGAGAAAAGTCGATGCCTTCGCCAATAGAACTCATGATTTTCTCAATCTGTAAATAATAATAATAAAATTTAAAAAAGAGCACGTGCTGCATTGTTCATAAAGCCTGAGGAAAAGGTAGTGGCAGCCCCGGGATTTTACCCGCCACGTGGCTGCTGAAGAAATTCAGGAAGGGATGTTAAGATGCTTCTGATTCCGAAAAGGTGCCCTAAACACCTTCCCTGGAAACTCCCCGGTAGGGATGGCTGATTCAGAGGGGATGCAGAGAGGTTGGGACTCCCCAGAGTCTTCCCTCCACAGCTTGCCAGTGCCTGGAAACAACTCCCACCGAACCATCTCTCTGGAGCACAGGAATTTGGAAGAAGGAACCCCCAACTCCTCCGCTCACCCTTGTAGGAACATGCAGCCCCAGCTCCACCGGCAGCAAAGCCCGAGAAATGCAGCTCTCACTCTTTCACAGCAGGAGAAGGAAACTTGGCGTCACCCCTGTCAGGGTTTTGTTGGGCATTTTTTTGGTTTGGGTTGGTTTGGGGTTTTTTTTTGTTTTCCAAAAAACCCATCAGATTTGCCAGGGCTGTGCCTGGACATGCCGTGCTCCTCGCTACTTGCACCCACAGCAGCCCTGCTTAGGAAGAGCTCCGAAATAGATCTTGGATTTGCAGAAGCGGCACCATCAGAGCCGGGGGGGGGGGCGGGGGGGGCAAACGCCTTAACTCCCCGGGAGAGGGAGCTAAAGACAATCTCATCCCCCGGTTTAACCAGTCACGGTCAGTAACGCTCAAGGCAAACCTCAGGCATTTAAGGAAGAACGGTAAAAGCTACTGCCCGAGATGGTGTCTTTCCAAGTCCACTCAAGAGTTGCATATAAATGACTCCATTTGCCACCATAAAAAAAAAAAAGTAATACGTTGTAAAATTAATAAATTGTAATTCTCATACAAGCTACAGGATACTTTCTTAAATGAGAACAGAAACTCCTCAAAAACGCTCCTGGAGCAGAACTTGTAAGCGGAGGCTTTCTACGGCAGTGCTGCAGAGGGAGGACCACCAGTGCCCACCAGTTCTGCTGAGACCAAGGTCCTGATAAATTGCACCTCAGTTGGTCAATTCAGAATTACCAATAATCTAAAGCACTAAAGCTCACTATTTTCCACAGAGGCATGAGACACAAGAGGCTCAGAGGCTTACCCCAGCCTTCAATCTGTAACTGAGCCGAAAATTTTACAAATAAGTAAAACAAAAAAAAGCCCCCAGTGAAAGATTCCTGACCAGAAATCCCACAAGAAGGGGGAGGCACGTCAGAGCAGCTGCTGCTGAAGGCAAGGCCGATACATCGGCCGGCAACGGAGAATGAGGGGAAAATAAACTTTGACTCTTATAGAACTTTCTTTTTAGGGTCATTTAAGGACAGATTTGGGAAAGGGAAGGAGTCCAAGTTTTCCTGGAGCTCATCCCCAGCCGCCCTGCACTGCCTGCATCCCTGCGTGACGCTTTGCTCCGTGCGGTGGCACCAGCCCCCCCAGAGCACCCGGCTGGGGAGGGGGAAATGCTGCGGGGAGCCGGGAGCTCCACTGCCGGGCAGAGTCAGCAGCGGTTTGAAGCCAAACTCCACCAGGAAGGGCTTTTTTTTGTTCTGGTGAAACAAAAGCCTCAGACAGTCTCAAAAGGCTCCTACTGAGTTGGATCTCCAGGGAAGTCCTTCCTGTTTGCGGGGAGCAGACGGACATGCACTGGGAGAAGTAAATCTCACCAGGGAGAAGCCATTCAAGCGATCTATAGGAGAGTCATTAAAACGACCCTAAAACCCCATGAGGATGAGCACCTCTACTGGGCATGACATATAGTGAAAAAAAAACCAAAACAAACCTGGGAGATTTGAAGACCGGCTTGAAAAAATAATAATCAAAATTCAAACCACAGCGTGATGGGGGTTGGCAGGGACCTCTGGAGATCATCCAGTCCAACCCTGTCAGAGCAAGGTCACCCAGAGCACGTTGGACAGGAACATGTCCAGGTAGGATTTGAATCTCTCCAGAGAGGGAGACCCCAGACCCAGAGGGCAGCCTGTTCCAGGGATCTGGCAACCTCACAGTAAAGAAGTTTTTAGTCATGCTGAGATGGAATTTCCCATGTTCCAATTTGTGCCTGTTGTCCGTTGTCCTGTCCCCGGCACCACTGAAGAGGAACCTGGCCCCACTCCCTTGCCCCCCAGCCCTTTCACTATTGCTCTGCATTGATGAGGCCCCCCTCTCAGTCCGCTCTTCTCCAGCCGAACAGTCCCAGGTCCCTCAGCCTTTCCTCAGCAGAGAGATGTTCCAGCCACTCATCATCTTTATTGTCCTCTGCTGTCCCCTCTCCAGCAGTTCCCTCTCCTTCTGGAACTGGGAAGCCCAGAACTGGTCCCAGTGCTCCAGCTGGGCCTCCCCAGAACAGAGCAGAGGGGAGGAGGATGGCAGAAGGAGATGAGATAATTCCAGATGAGCTTTAATCAGAACCTGCCAGCTGGCTGTATGAGAAATAGGATTTGTGTTTTAAGCTCAAGTTTAAAAAGATGCCCTAAAAAAAAAAAAAAAAGCCATGTAAAAGAAAAAAAATCAAAACAAAACACCCCCAAAACAACAACAACAACAAAAAAACCCCAACCAATTCCAAGTGGACAGTGGCAGCCTTTAAAAGTCAAAAATCAAACACAGACAGGGTGGGTCATTTTGGAACTGGTCACAGCACTGGCTGCTGCCACAGATAAAAGTGACACGGCCAGTCATCGCGTCACCTTCTGATCTTGCTGTTTAGACTCTGCCTAAATCAGGAAGTCCTAGAAATGCAGCTTTGCAGCTTTTGAGAACTGCAAGAAAAAGTTGGATTGGGTTGTTTTGCCTTTGTTGTTTTTTTTCCAGCCAACCTAAGGCTCTGGTATAAATCAGCAGGCTCTGCAGTATCAGCAGAAGTGTGGGATCAGCTAAACTGGAACCAGTTAAGAGGGAAAAACTGAATTTAAAGTCTGCCTTGTGATGCTTAGCTTTTCCTTGACCCCAAATATGCCTTTTAACTGTTTCCCTCCTTGGGAGGCGCTTGTGGCAGTCACCTCGGCTCCTCTCCCCGGGCTCGCTTTTAAAGAACTTTTCCATTTCTCATTAGTTGTGACAGAGCCTGAGGGACACGCGAGCGATGCAGCAGCTTCTGCTACAGCCGGCAGCCAACAGGAAACAACTGAAAAGCACCAATTGCTCATATTTCTCAGCAGAAGTTACTGACGGGAACTCAGAGGTAACTTAGCTCTCACAACACACATTTTTGGCAGTCACTGTTTTGGCAAGAAACACGATTTTATCAGCTTTTGCCCCTCCGAAGCAGCAAACGCTCCCCAGCAAAGCCTTAAAGTTTCACGTATCACCAGTATGTAAAGGCCATATGAGACAAACTGGAGGGGAACAGAGGGATAGTGAAAATTAACATCTCTCTTCCAAACCAGACCAAGGGCTTTGATACTGACTGTTGTATCCAATTCCCCAGGCACCAAACCCGAGCTGCGGCAGGATTTTTGGGATACTGCCACAGCCCCGGGGGCTCGCTGCAGAATTTGGGTCTTGAGGTCAATTTGGTTCAAGCTCCAGAAGTTTAAGGGCATTAAGCTTTGAAGAGTTATGTCAATTAGCTTCATTACAAGGTACATTTCTAAGCTGGAGCCGCTCTTCTACCTACTGTCTGGGATCTTTTTCTGAAAGACATTCACTTCAGTGGATCTGGTAGCCTGGGAGGTTCTTTAGGCTCACGGAGCAAGAATCCCTTGGTTCCCAACCAGCTTTTCCTATAACCAACCAGTCACCAAAAGGGGAAGAAAAGAAAAGAAAAAGGAATATGTAGGGGGAGGGCAGGGCAGAGAGAACAGCACGTTTGTCCAAGCAGGCCCAGCTCCCTCTGGATCTCTCCCAGCATCAGAGGCAAAGCGTTTTGCAGGGCTCTTACTCGGTGCCAGGTCCCAGCTCTGCCAAGGCGCTGCTGGCCCTGCTGAGGAAGGCAAAGAGCACAAGAACACGTTTGCGTGGCAGGTTCAAACCCCACATTCGCAGCACCTCTTCGGCCGAGGCTACAGCTCTGAAACTCCTTGGTAAGAGCCAGGTAAGCTCCCTCCCATCAGATGCTCATTACAGGAAAAAAACAACCAAATCCCATTTATTTCCCAACATTTCGCCCTCCCCCACCACACTCCATGCCCGGGTGCCCTCTTCTACCCTCACCTGCTTGCAGTTTTGCTCTTTCACAAAGCAGGATAAAGGCTAGAGAAAGTTTTAACTTAATTTTAAGAAAAGTTGGGTGCTTCCCACTGGGAAGACACAATGCCTGCTGCAGTACCATAGCCCTGGAGGGGACGGCGCAGGATTAAAGGACCCTCCCTGTCATTTCACTTGTTTAAATGTAGACGAAAGTTTTCTAAAATCAACTTTTCCCCCAATGCATGGGGGTAACAGGTGTCCAAAAGCTGCAGACGAGGGACGGCATGAATCCAGACGACACCCTGCTGTGCCCTGGAGGATGGGAAGAGTTCTCTGCCAAGAGCAGGTCACCGTGCTCCAACACCATAAAAAATTCCCTTCCTTCCCCGCATCCCTTCTCCAAAGCTGAATTCAAAGTGCACATTAACTCTGGGTGCCTGACCAAGTCCATTTCTTTCCATTGTGTTGCCCTTCCCGAATACAAGAGGGAGCAGATGCTTTTCAGGCTCTGTCCCTAGCACTGACAGTCAAAACACAGCAGCGAGGACTTGCAGGTGCTTCTCCAGCAATAAAACACCCACGAACTTTTCCTCAAAAGCAAAGAACAGCTTTGTGCTATTTAAAACTGAATGGTAATGAAAAAATAGCATGGCAAAGGATTAACTTTCACAACCCCATCCTCTGCTCAACAACAGCTTGAGCTGGAGATGGTCACGGTGATGCACAGTCAAACCTGCATTGCAAGGAACACAAAGGGAAATAGTGCCACTTCATGGCTCTCCAAACAGAACCACTCTACTAAATCACACACCAGCTCCAACACTGGTTTATCGTCCAGCTCTGGACTCCTCAGCACAGAAGGATATGGAGCTGTTGGAGCAGGGCCAGAGGAAGGCACAGAGAGGCTGGGAGAGCTGGAGCCCCTCTGCTGTGAGGACAGATTGAGAGAGTTAGGGGGTTCAGCCTGGAGAAGAGAAGGCTCTGGGGAGACCTCAGAGCCCCCTCCAGTCCCTCAAGGGACTCCAGGAAAGCTGGGGAGGGACTCTTGATGAGGGAGGGGAGCCCTAGGAGGAGGAGGTTTTAAACTGAAAGAGGGGAGATGGAGATGAGATGTGGGGAAGAACTTCTTTGGTGTGAGGGTGGTGAAAGCCTGGCCCAGGTTGCCCAGAGAAGCTGTGGCTGCCCCATCCCTGGAGGGGTCTAAGGCCCTGGAGGGTTGGAGGGGGCTTGGAGCAACCTGGTCTGATGGGAAACCTGCCCAGGGCAGGGGGTTGGAACTGGATGGTCTTTAAGGCCCCTTCCCACCCAAACCATTCTATGATTATTGCTGATCATCTTAATTTAATTGTTAAGAGGTTGCAAAGTTAATACAGGGGAAGGACAGAAACCTAAAGAGGGAATGACTACTTTAAAGCATGCCCATTCTCCACAACTGGTCCTCAGCTGTACTTTGTGCCAGCAAGACAGGGCTGGAAGAGGAGATACCTTGAAAATAGCCTATGCTACAGTTTTTTAGGCTGCTCTTTCCCAGTGGTTAATTATTAAAATACAAAAATACCACGTTTAAATATAGCGCTGTGGTTCAGACTTAGCTGTAGCCTGAACACTTAGTTCCGATTTGTTTTGGCTTAACCTGTTTTTTTCCACTGAAGCACCAAGCATCCATCCCTGGGACAGGTTGTGGGGTGCGTTTGGGATGGGGTTTTTAGGTTTTGAGGAAGGGGGTTGTTGTTTTTCTCTATCATTTTGAGGGTTTTTTGGTGTTTGTTTTTTTACACCCACAGAAAAAAAGCCACAAAACCCTTTTGCCTCCTACATGAATACACTCATACCTGTTATTCCTAGTCTAGGGGGGTAGCTGACTCCATGCTATAAAGCTATTTTAGCCAATGAGGCCTGAAACACTACCAAGAAAGATGACAAACTATTGCACAGTTAAAGAGTTTGGGAGAAGGAAAGGCTGCGAGGGTGGGAGAGAGCCCTTCAGAGAACCCTGAGGCAAGGGCTCGAGATGGGAAGGAGCTGCAGACCCCTTACCAGCACTCAAGCACACTGATTTATTTTCACTTGTGCCTATGTTTTGCCGAAGAATTAAAATACCCCAAGAAAAGGAGCTGGGTGCGGCCGAGAGTCATCCTGGAGCTGGGGAAGTGGTAAACTCTTCCAGGCAGGCAGGCAGCCATGAAAACATAGCAACTGGCAATTTACTCCAAAACAGAGCTTTATCTTAAAACAAACTATCCCGAGCAACTAAGTTCTGATTAATGGAGAAAAGGGTATTTGTTTGAAGAAGGACAGCAAAAGCCAAGGCAGGAGGAGAAGCTGGGTGCTGAGGTTGGTTCTGCCAGTGAGGATATTTCAACCCCAGAGCCCCGCAAAGTAATTCCCCACCTCCCAGCACTCATGGGAGAAGCATCTCATGGCTTTCAACATGAACAGGATGTAGAATAACTCTGTTCCTGACACCACCCTGCAGGACACCCAGAGATGGATGGGTCCCACATCTCCCATGGAGACAGTGGTGCCAGGAGGGCATGGAAGCCTCCAGGGACCAATCTCCTCCTCAGAGAACACACATGGCCCTGCAGAGGCTCCGCTCCGCAGTCAGCCCCAACGTGCTTTATTTCCACTCCCCTGCCCTGAAGCATGCGAAACCTTGGGGTCCATATTAATCCCCCCAACACTGAAGTCTGGAGCCAGTGACTGCATTGAGAGAGGGAGAGAGTGGACGATTAAACAAGTCCCAGGGTCTCTTACCATCAAAATAAAAGACAGCTTCACGTGATAGGAGCTGGCAGCCACAGCTCATCTGTATGCGGGGAGAGGAAGCTTCATTCAGAAAGCACAAAATTGAGCAGCACCCCATTAACGTGACACTCACCTGGGTTCGGTGGGGTGTGTGTGTGTTTTCTTTATGCTACTGGAGCTTTCTGGAAGGGGCTTCGTAAAACCTCACTTACAGGGTGGTGGAAAAACCCTCACTTTTACCAGACTAAATGCAGGTTTGTGCTTAGGCTCTGCATGCTGCATCGGGGATTCCCAAGGACATAGCAAGGTTGTCCTGGGAGAAGGAAAAAAAACAAAAAAACCCATACACACACATATGTACATGCCAGCATTTGGATGAGCAGATATTGCCAAGAGATAGAGCTCTCCTACCTCAGGCAGTTTATAAGCAAGGTTTCCCCCTCCCTCCATCATGGTCAGAGCATCCAGATGCTTCGGATCCGCATCGCTGCTCTGCATCCCTGATGCCCACTGTAGCCCCCAGCCAGCTCCAGGCTCCAAGCCCCACAACACAGCTCTGTTTAGAGTAAATATGTGCTTCCTCGCTTTGCAATTAAGGTGCCCAAGCCGTAGGGGAGGTGGCCTACATTAACTGGGAGGCTGGAGGTGTGCCCGAGACTTCCATGCAGCACTCACTTTCCAACATCTCCCTCATGCACACACAAAGACACACTCCTTTGTGGGGGAGTTTATTTTCAAGAAGCCAAATACTACCATTAAAATCCCTATACGCCTTGATAGCCAAAGGAGAGCCCCTTTTTGATGCTTTTGTCCTGGAAAAAACAGCCTTTGGAGTTAACTCAGGCGCACTGAAGAATAACTCCAACAAAGTGTTTTCCCCTTAAATCACGGTAACAACTTCAGACTTGTTAAATCAGGTATGAACAGAACGAGGTGTAAGAGATCACTGTTTTCTACTGCTCTGCACAGGCCCCTCACCATGGCATCAGTCCCTGACAGGCAGCCTGAACAGGGACTAGGTGTTATCACAGGCATGATTTCACATTGAAGGTGCGTCCGTGCCTGTAAGCACATACATGAACACACATGTAACTACAGCATAAGGGGTCTGGAGAATAAATCTTACAAGGAGCTGCTTAAAGAGCTGGGGGTGTTCAGCCTAGGGAAGAGGAGGCTGAGGGGAGACCTCGCTCTCTCCAACTCCCTGAAAGGAGGATGTATCCAGGGGGAGTTGGTCTCTTCTCCCAAGTCACAGGCAACGGGACAAGAGGAAACGGCCTCAAATCGCACCAGGGGAGGTTCAGATTGGAGATGAGGAACAATTTGGACACAGAAAGGGTTATCAAGCTTTGAATTGGGCTGCCCAGGGAAGGGGTTGAGGCCTCTGTCCCGGGAGGAATTTAAAAGATGGGTTGAGGGACATAGCACTGACTTAGTTCTGTGATAGGTTTTATCAGAGCTATGTTGATGGTTGGACTCAATGATTTTAAAGGTCCCTTCCAAACCCAGGCAATTCCACGGTTCTGTGTCACCTCTGGGAACCAAACCAGCAGAAAAAAACAACTTATTTTTTTCCTTTGGGTGCTTTCTGCAGTTCAGCAGCTCATCCAAAGATGACAGCACCATCCCCGCCTCTGTGACACAGGGGGACTGTCAGCTTGAACCACCCCCAAGAGCACTTGGGGACAGTGAAATGGGGTTTCTCCTCAAAACCTCTCCTCCTTGGCTCTTCCCTTCCCTAAGACACTGTCTCTGGTATCACATGCTGTGGCCCATCTCTTCCCGAGCTCTGCACGTGGCAAGGAAAAACCCAGCCTGCAGCTGATGCCTTCTGCTTCCTCTGTGGCCCCTTCCCAAGCCCAGAAGCCTGATTCCAAGGCAGATAAACCACACCACATCTGCACATCTGACACAGAAACAGCAGCACTGAGCAATAAAGTTACTCAGAAAAAAGTCTATAATTGAATAAAACCACACAGAAACAAACGGCAGACCATCTACCATATGTACAGCATTAGTGCCTTATAATGACACCCTGCAGCGTAAGCATAATTAAGAATATCTCAGGATTCCCATTATAAATCCTTATTATTAAGGGGTTCATAACCTATTGTATAAACCCGCCTGGGGCTAGAGCTCGGCTGGCAAGATAGCAGTTCCAGCAGCGTATTTTATTCTTGAAAGCTACTTACAAAGCTAGGTTTAAAGGCTATCAGTATTTTACATTTCTGCAATTCCAAGTAAGTGTCAAAGGTTAAGACTTCATTATTTCTAACCTTTTGCAACTGAGGGACGGGGCAATTTTGGTTTAAAACTATTAAAAAAAAATAAAGCAAAACAACCCAGACAAGCTGCTTCTAGAGTTTAAAACCCCCTCTGAGTACAACAAACCCTGCCATCGACAAAGCGAGCAGCCTCACTGCAGCCTGTGGGGCAGCCCAGAAAAGCAGGCGAGAAAAAGTAAGGGTGCATGAGGTTGATGGAGGATGCTGAGAACACACAGAACATCTGCCTGAGGCTTTTATGTCACACCAACACCACGGCAACAAACCCCAAATACAGCAAAGGTAAAATCATCCACGAGGGTGGGGTTGCCTGGAAAAAGAAGATCCTCCCGCACCCAAACCCCGACTCTCAACCCTCAATATCCTGGTTGAAAATTTGTATTGGACAGCCTGGAGGTGACTCTGGCTGAACACAGGGTGATGCCAGCCATTTCCAACTGTTTTATGGATTTTCTAGTAAACAGCAGCAAGTTATTTTGGGGTTGCTGGGTGGAAAAAGAGAGGAGAGCTATTTAATCAAGACTTTGGATTTTCCTTTTTAATTGCTGACTTGTGAAATCATCTCTCGAGAGACGTGGCACACGGTCCAGAGGGGAGGGATGGGGTCAGCACCAGCCAATGACTCAAGCAACAATTGCACAACGGAGCTGAACACCAATGGGGGAACAAGGGACAATGAAAAACAACAGCTTTAACCAGCCTTTGTGAGCATCTGAAAATTAATAACCAATCTACAAGCACATGTCCTGTAAATGGCAATAATGCCCTTTGGCTGGCGATTCCACCTTTTTCTAGATTTCTCGGTAATTGCACTGCCCTGGCTCCTCCTGCTTCTTATTTCAAGTCTAGGACACCCCCTGTGAACAGACACCTCGGAGGGCTTTCCCCAGCAGCCAGACCGAGATGAAGTCCGCTGCCTTTGGTGGCATTTATTATCATTGCTGCTCGGTGTTCATTAGCGACGTCTCTGAGCGCGTGCTGCTCTCCCAGCCCTGAACGTGGGGCATGGCAAGCACCCAGGGCCACACGATGAACTCGCCGCAGCTTCCCAAGCTTTTGGAGATCCACAATAATTGAGGTTTAAGATAAAAATAGCACAGATAAAACCAGAGGCCAAAAGGCAGCTTTTCTAATAGCCTACACGAAACAGGATCAAAATACCCCATTGATTAGGGCGCTTGCAGGCAGTGGGCAAGACAAAGAGATGCTATGTCCAGATGTGCAACTGGGAGACAATATGGCAAGCGCTGCTTTAACGAGCAATTAGGCCCTGCCTGCTTCCCTGTTCATACTGCTGAGGCATGACACAAGCAATCCAAGGCACTGTCCCCAGAAAAGACTTTGATGAATAGATCCCAATACTACCAATATTGCATTACAGAATCATAGAGTGGTCAGAGCTGGAAGGGACCTTAAAGCCCCCTCAGTGCCACCCCCTGCCCTGGACAGGGACACCTCCCACCAGACCAGGTTGCTCCAAGCTCCCTCCAACCCCTCCAGGGCCTTGAACCCCTCCAGGGATGGGGCAGTCACAGCTTCTCTGGGCAACCTGGGCCAGGCTCTCACCACCCTCACACCAAAGTTCTTCCCCACAGCTCACTTCAACCTCCCCTTTTTCACCTTAAAACTCTTCCCCCTCCTACTAGGGCTCTCCTCCCTCATCAGGAGTCGCCCCCAGCTTTCCTGGAGCCCCTTGAGGGACTGGAAGGAGCTCTGAGGTCTCCCCAGAGCCTTCTCTTCTCCAGCCTGTCCCCCCAGCAGAGGGGCTCCAGCCCTCTCAGCATCTCTGCTCTGTGGCCTCCTCTGCCCCGCTCCAACAGCTCCATGGCCTTCTGATATTGGTGGCCCCAGAAGGATGCCTGGATCGCACCATCCACCAGTATCTCTACCAGGAAAGGGATGGAGTTGCAGATATGAAGAGCGGAAGGACGTGGAACAATACCTGCCGGCTCCTTAGTGCAAGTGTAGTCCTGGGTAACGTGGATCTGGGCCATGGATGTCACTTCTAGATTGGTGACAGCACATTAACCACTCCTGGTTTAGTTTATGATGCTTCGGCTCATGTTCTCCACATCCCATCCCATAGAGCAGAGCCTCATATTTCATCACTCAATGTATTCTATGCATACAGATCCCAGCCTGTGTTAGGAACTCAGCATAACAAATACAAAGGCCTGGGACATATAATGCTCGATTTATTAATCCAAACATAAACTATGAAAGCAAGCCAGTTGTTTGAGGCACACTGCGCCACTTGAACCCCAGAGTTCCCATCCTATATCCTCCTCCAGCAGCTTGTGCTTTGCACACACAACACTAGGACTCACGAAATTTGTTATTTCAATAATAATTTACATATGGGAATCAAAAGCTTCTCATTCAGAAATACCGAGTTAATACACTCAAAAAGTTAACAGAAACACACCATGTCCTGAATTGTTATATTATTCTCACACACTGGATGCACACAGAGAGGCTAATTTAGAGCCAAGTTCAGCCTGTAATTGGTCACCTATAAATGAGAGGAGAAAGAAGTCCTTGTGCTTTTAGATCTGTGTTTTCCCAAATCAAAGAACTGTCAGAGTCGGAAGGGACCTCTAGGGATCCCCCAGTCCCACTCCTGCTAGAGCAGGGCTGCCCAGAGCACAGCACTCAGGGCTGCATCCAGGAGGGGCTGGAAGGTCTCCAGAGAAGGGGACTCCACACCCTCCCTAGGCAACCTCTGCCAGGGCTCTGCCATCCTCACCCCAAACAAGATTTTTTCACGTATTTGAAGGGAACTTCCCGTGTTCCAGCCTGTCCATTGTCCTGTCACTGGGAATCAATGAGAAGAGTCTGGCTCCGTCCTCCTTCAGCTCACCCTTCAGATACTTGCGAGCATGAAGAACGTCTCCCCTCAGCCTTCTCTTCTCCAGGCTACAGAGTCCCAGCTCTCTCAGCCTTTCCTCATCAGGGAGATGCTCCAGTCCCTCCATCTTTGCTGCCCTACGCTGGACTCTATCCAGTAGTTCCCCATCTCTCTTGAACTGGGGAGCCCAGCACTGGATGCAGTACTCCAGTTGTGGCCTCACCAGTGCAGAGCAGAGGGGGAGGATGACCTCCCTCGGCTTACTGGCCACACTCTTCCCTGTGCAGCCCAGGATTCCGTTGGCCCTCTTGGCCACAAGGGCACGTTGCTGGCTCATGGATAGTTTACTGTCTACCAGGACCCCCAGATCCTTCTCCTCAGAAGTGCTTTCTAGCAGGTCCACCCCTAACCTCTGTTGGTTCCTGGCATTCTTCCTCCCCAGGTACAGGACCCTTCGCTTGCCCTTATTGAACCTCATAAGGTTCTTCTCCAGCCTGTCCAGGTCACGCTGGGTGGCGGCACAGCCCTCTGCAGTGTCAGCCAGCCCTCCCTGTTTGGTATCACGAGCGAACTTGCTGTCCCCTCATGCAGGCCATTGATGAATCCTCTTGAAAGCCTGGATGAAAGGCTTCTGCCACACACGGGGGGGGCGATAAGTCACTACACCTCACTGTATTTTTCAAATTTGCCTTAGGGACCCCCCCCCCCCACCTCAATTTGCCCTCCCGCNCCCCCCCCCATCTACATTTGCCCTTCCGACCAGGACACCAACCAATTTTACCTAAAAAAACTGGGAAATTGCCTTAATTTGGTTTGGCTTAGCTCAGTATTAATATCTAATTTTAACAGGCTGGCCATTTGCAATAGATACAAAGCAAAAAAGCTTTCCCTTCAGAAAGTTAATTAGGAAGGAGGAAATCTGTCACCATTGGGGGCAAAGAGAATCGAACAGAGGGATGATGTAAGAATTCCTGACCTTAGCACAGGAAAAACAAGAGGAAATGTTGGGATCTGGAGATAATGGAATAATCAGCCCAATAATTAAGTTAAGAACCTGATGGACATACTTGCTTCAGACAGTTGAAATCAGAACACAAATACTGACCACTTTGCATTCCCCCCTCCCCCCCCAAAAAAAAAAGTTATAAAAGATTTCAAATAGGCAAAGGGCAGACTGTAATGAGAGTTCTGAGATGAGGGGCACCTCACCTCCTGAAAAGGCCTTACCTGGTCCCACAAGCCACACCCAGGGCAAGTAAAGTGTGAAGATTTAAATGCCCGACCCAAAAGAACATAAACTAAACGTTTTTGGAGATACAGCCTGGAAGGAGCCCTGTGACCCACGGGGCAGAGACATCCTTGGGCCAGGGAAGTGCCGATAGCTGGGCTGGAGCCCACCCGCTGAGAGTGGCATCGGTACCCAGAGGCTGAGTATATTGTTTTCTCAGCTGCATTTCTCACTTGAAAACCCAGGATTTTAATCCACTGCATGGGCTGTATGGGAGCCCTTCACCGGCAGGTAAAGGTACAGCAGCTTGTCAGAACAAAAACCACTGAGCTTTTACAAGATGCAACAGGCACAAAAATAGCAGGTCTCCCCTGGAATAACAAGGGAAATATTTGCATTTTTCTTTCAACACCAGCTCCCAAGCAGCTCTGAATTTCAACTTCTGGGTGTCATTTTAAGGCAGTGGCAGGTTTTGCATTAAAAGCTTTCCTCAAAGTTTCACATTTCAATGCAAATGTTCTTAATCCTCAACTGAAATGAGGGCACTAACTCAAGGAGGTCCTTAAGCACCCACATGGTCCTGACAAGGTAACTGAGCTCAAGTATTTAAAGCCACCCCACAGCAGCCCCAGTCTCTAACAACTTGCTCCCCAGTTCTTCAAAACCTGGGATGGGAGGCACAAGATGTGCCGTTTGCTCCTGGCACCCTGGGACACAAAGACCCCAAAAATGGGTCAGAAACAGACAAAACACCACATCCACAATTACTACAAATGGGGAAGAATTCCTCTGTGGCAAGAGCAAAACACAGAGCATGGCTGCAGTTATTCGTAGGAAATTATGCCTGTCCAGTGCCATAATTAGCTACAGAATATTAATTAATTCTTCAATTAATTCACTCTGGGAAAAAAAAATAATACATCGAAGTCGTAAACTGCACATCTTCCTAAAAAGAAAAAAGCTTAAGTAAAACACATGTTTTATTCAGTTCCATAAATTTCTTTTGCAGTTTCATCTCTTCCTACGAGAGCAAAAGAGGACAAAGCAGCTCCCTCATTTTGTGAGCTCAGCATTCACCACGATTTCAGCATCGCAGCCACTTACTCGATAGCAGAGAGCTGGGAGGGGAGGATGAAGGGATGTCAGCAGCCAGGTCTGAGGTTAATTCTCAGTAGCCTGCCTCCTTCTTCACCCCTGAAACACTTCACAGACCATTTTTCTTACCTACATCTACCACCCAGAAGAGCCATGAACTCCAACAGCCCTGTGCTCAGCTCCAGACATGGATGCAGATACAGGCTGGTGACACCAGGCTGCACAGATGCATCTCCTGGACCCTACACGTACCAGGAACAACCACAAAAACCAACACGATCCTCAAAAAACCAACCCCTCCCCTGGATGTGGGGGGTCTTGGCCACACAGGTACGAAGCAGAATCAAACCACAGAGGTAAGTGAAACCGATTCAGAAACCGATTAATAAAGGCACTAAACCTAAATTCCTGAGGCCAAGGTGCTACCCAAAACCTCTACATTTTGCAAAAGCCAAAGGCCTTCCCCTCTTCCTCCTCCTCCACAAACAGAGCCCATTCCTCTGCTATTTGCATTTAGCTCTTTCCAGTCCATCACCCCGCTCGGTCCCATCAAGCACGTGGCTTCCAGATACCCCTACACGGCATTTATCAGCCTGAGAGCATGCAAGCCACACGGAGCCTCTGTCTCAGCCCGACTTCTCCTCAAGCCAATGCAATTTTTAGAGGACTATTTTACAACATCCCCGAGCCCAGCCATCGTTCCTCTGCCGCTTTCCTAGGGAGATTACATCCCTGCTAATTACTCTCACTGTCAGGAAGCTGCTTCCCCGTCAGAGCTGTGGCAGCTCAGTGCCGAACTGCGATAAAGTTTTACTTGGACTTGGTCAGGCTCTTCTTCAGCACAGCCAGCCTGATCTACCACATGGAGAAAGGGAGCTGCAAACAAACAAACAAACCAACCCACAAAAAGCACAAAGGAAGCTGGGTCAGGGACGGAAAGAACTATTTAACACCTAGACCTGGCTGAGAGGGAGCAGGTAGCACAGACTCAAGAATAAAGCAGAGCTGGTCTTTAGCCCTCAACCTTTCTTAAACAGCTCACTGCTCGCATTAGAAAGCCATAGAATGGTTTGGGTTAGAAAGGACCTTAAACACCACCCCCAGGTGCCACCCCCTGCCCTGGGCAGGGACACCTCCCACCAGACCAGGGTGCTCCAAGCCACCTCTAACCTGGCCTTGAGCCCCTCCAGGGATGGGGCAGCCACAGCTTCTCTGGGCAACCTGGGCCAGGCTCTCACCACCCTCACACCAAAGAAGTTCTTCCCCACATCTCAGCTCCATCTCCCCTCTTTCAGTGTCAAACCCTTCCCCCTCTCCCTATCACTACATACCCTTGTATTAGACATGTGTATGATGTCTTTCATCCAAAGAGACCTAGAAAAACTTATCACCGAGGGAGAAATCAGCTCAGTCTCTCCTGGATGGCATCCCACAGGAGGGGGGTTTGCTCAGCTACCAGGGACTCCAGTACCCTTTTCCACAACACAACGTTTGCCCACCTCTGGCAGGGCTCGGCCAGGAACCTGGGCAGATGAACAGGGCTGGAGCTGCTCTTCGGAGGAAGAAGGCTGAGCAGATGCCACTTAATCCACCCTGAAAAGGGGGCTGGCAGCCGAGAGCCCCCCTCCTCCTCCAGGAGCGCAAACACAGTTTATTCTCCTATACAAAATTCATAGCAAGCTGTGACTGCTGCATGCTCATCTCCTGACTGCTAAATATTTATGAGGCAATTATGAAAAACAAATTTATCACTTTAGCCCTCATCCAAGTTTGGAAGGATTGAAATATTTATGCTGACTGGGAACCATACCCCCTTGCCCACTTCCTCTCCCCCAGCTTGTTTTCCGCTCACAAGGGAGATCGAGTGTTTTCGGTCCTCACCCCCCTTTCCCTGGGCAATACCCGCTGTTTGCTGTAATAGTTTCTCTGGTTTGCTTGGACAGAGTTTTTACCCGACAGCAGCAGAGGGGGACACCGCATCCTGAAGGAGCTGGCGGGTCAGGAAGCAGCAGGGACTCACACTGAGCATCCTTTAGCAACACCGAGCAGAGCTGTCAGCATCTGTGATTTGGGCCAGGAACTTGGAGCTGGAGGGCTGCAACTGGGGACCAGGGAGGAGCTTTATCAAGTGAATCATTTCTTCCCCATCCCACCCTTTTGGCAAAGCCAGCACCACCTTCCACTTCCAACAAAGGGCATCGGCAGCGCTTGGCTGGGGAAGGGACATAGGGACATGATCCTTTGCTTCCAATGGCAGTTTGTCACTACATTCTAGATGAGGGAGGGGAGCCATGGGACGAAGGGGAAGGGTTTGACACTGAAAGAGGGGAAATGGAAATGAGATGTGGGCAAGAACTTCTTTGGTGTGAGGGTGGTGAGAGCCTGGCCCAGGCTTCCCCATCCATCCCTGGAGGGGTTCAAGGCCAGGTTGGAGGGGGCTTGGAGCAACCTGGTCTAGTGGGAGGTGTCCCTGCCCAGGGCAGGAGGTGGCACTGGGGGGGCTTCAACGTCCCTTCCCACCCAAACCATTCTGTGATTTTCCTGCTGTCCACGGTCAGCTGCACTAGTGAGCACCGTCACCCACAGCCCCAAGTGATGGTCGCTCATCCTCTGCCATGGATTCCATCTGCCCCCAGACACAAACAGGTCTCTCCCCAGGTCCCTGAACAGACACACCTACTGCTGGCAAGGCCAGCAGGCCAGGTCCTCAGCTCGCCTGCTACAGCTGTGTGCTGCACAGACCTGCACATCGTCTGCCTTCCTCCTCCGTTGCCTGCATAAAGACCATTAAAATTAACAGAATAATGCATCTAAATCTGCCATTGTTTTCCCCTCAACACAGGAAGAGCCAAATCACTGTTAACAGGGGCGGCTCAACAAGGTTTTATACCAGCCGGGGAAATTCAGAGGCTGCAAGTTGCATCTAATTCAGAGCAGCTGCACAATCCCATTCAGGGAACTAATCAAACCTCCAACAGCAGCACTACATTTATGTTTAAATCTCATCATTGCCATTATGACCAGCCAGATCAGCCCCTTTGTGCACATACAAATCACCGCAAAAGACCCCAAAATGTTCCCCACAGGTGTATCTTTACCATTTCTTACCAGTAATAGGAGTCTGCTTTAGGATATTTTATAGCAAGAACTGGCCTGACCAAATAAATCACTGTCAGCAGCTCCATTTTATGCTGCTTCTCTAGAAAATTGTTCTGCCCTGAGAACTGTGCCCCTCCTGCTGACGGCATCAAAGAGGGCAAGCATCGCACCGGAGCCAGAATGAGACCCCACGTGCCGCTATAAAGCCTTTGGAAATTAAAGAGCAAATCAAACCACAGGCACTGAATCACCAGCTGCTGGTTTGTCCCTCCTCCTATGAGAATATTTAACTTTACAGAGTGTTTTGCTGTCAAAGAGAACATTCCACAAAGAGGTTATCGCCATCTCACAGATGGGGAAACTGAGGCAGGGGGCGACACCTTTGTCTGGAATCATTCAAGATGGTCCATGACAGACATGAGACCCCCTTGACCAACCAGTGCTCCAGCCACAGCATGCTGCTACCAGATAAAAGCAATTCCACAGAATGTTTAAATCATTCCAGAAACCAGGAAGACAAATAAAACCCTCAGGTTTCGATAGTACAATACTTTTTTAAGTTAGACCTGCCCCGTTGGAGACAGATGTGAATTTTTCACATTCTTTCTCTGATTTCCTCATAGCGGGAAGGAAAAGCAGATTTTCCTCCTGTGGCTTGTTAGGCTGGCGCTGGGTGGAAATGATGCTTTTTGTTTACAAGCAGGGAAGCAGATCTGCGGGTTCAGTCCCGGGAGCAGAGGAAGCCCAGGCACAGCAACGCCTTGACCTCTGCTACCAGCAGAGCTGAGCAGCACCGAAAAGCCAAAGGCTTCTTCCCTTTTGACGTTTGCTGTAAACAGCTCGGTTAGGCAGGAAAAGCACAGTGAAAATGAGCCAGTCCTTTCAAATCATCCGTCTGCCACGGCATGCGTCACTAACAGCCATGGTACAACTTGCCCCAGTAACTAACAGCAAAGCTTCTACAACCAAAACAGCTAGAGAGGAAAACAGATATATTTGGCTGAAACACTGCAGGGAGTGAGAGTATGAACCAAAGGATGCGCTCGTACCGAGGAGGGATTCCCGATTTGCTTTTAGCACCTGTAAATGCCTCCTTCTCCCACAAAAATATGGCTTTCTCCCTGAGAAAGGACGGGAGAGGCAGCTGAGCATCAGACAGCGCAGGGAGGAGATGGCAAGCAGGGGCACGGCCGTCCCAGGAGTTCAGCCGCCCGGCACACATGGCTCCACACCCCCAGCACCACGCCGGGGCTGTAATTTCCTTTCAGTGCGCAAAGAGTGGTTCATCCGAGCTTATCTCTCGTGCAGCACCGCTGCTCTACCAGCAGAGAATCATCTCCAAAGAATGTTTCAGTAACGCTGCCGTGCTGAATTTCAGAGGGACACTTAATCTCGCCTGAGTGGTTCACTAGGGCCAACTTTCTGAGCATGAAATATTTAACTATCCATGGGCCTCCTGTACTACAATAAAGTGACTTCTAACAAGCCCCTGAAATAAACATGTGCAGAGGAAAGCGGGAGCTATTAAATACACAAAACAACCTAATTACTTCATTCCTGCCATCTCCACGAACCCTGGATGCTGCTTATCCCCCGGCTCCTGCCCCCAGCAGCAGTAAGGACTCAGAAACAAAACATCTCTGGATGCTGGGAGAGTCCTCAGGGGAAGATTTGGAAAGAGGGAGTCAACAAATATTTGTGAGAAGCACTTAGCAAACTCTCCCTTATTTTGGAGATGTAAAAATTTATCTGGTTTGCATAATAGAAATCAAGCCCTGTATTTGAACAACTTAAGAGAACTTTGAAAAACTTGCAATTCTGCTTCTCCCCCACTCCATTTAACACCTTAAAAGACTTACAAGTGAGCATTTTTGTCCATTATTGTGATGTGGCAGTTAGTAAAAGTAGTGAAACCCCCCCAGAGATCCTCTCCAAAGGGCAGCATGGTAGAGAGGAGCTCACACTGCACAGATTCACCCCTGGCACAGCAGCTCCTAAGCGAGGTCAGCCTTACCTCATCCCACTCCGAAGCAAAGGATGGGGACTTCTCCAACCTCTTCTTCCCGGTGCTGCAGTTGGAGAGTGATTCGCTCCGGCTCCCCATGGCATCGTCCTCTGTGGGAGAGCAGGTCAGGAGATCCGAGTCCGATTTGGACAAGCTGCGGCTGAGTTTGAGCTCGGCTTTGGGCTTGTTCCCCGAGTGGGCTCTGCCCACAGGTCTGTCCCCCTCTTCCTCGGCACCGCTGGGGTGCTGGAGCACATGGGGCGTGACTACAGCCTCAGGATCCGCCCGGGTGACGTGTGTGTGCTGGACAGTCGCATAGATAACTTTCTGGTTTTGGTCTGGAGAGCTGGTCCGTACTGGTCCGGGGGCAGGTAAGTCAGCATCCTCCAGCTGCATAGCAGGTGGGTGGCTCGGAGCTTCCCTCCCTCCTTTCTCCGTGGAGGAAACCAGCCTGAAAGGGTCCTCACTTATCTCACAGATGGGGGAAGAACCATGAAGCAACCCTGAAAACTGCTCTGGAACCTGGATGTCCTGGCCGTCGGCAGAGTCCTGGCTGTGGCTGCCACTGCTCCTCCTGTGGTCTTCGATGAGATGAAAACAGGAGAGGGGTGAGTGGGGAGAGAATTAAAAACATGGAAGAAGCAGCAAAATTCCAGCTCTCTCCCTGCCCTCCCTCAGCGAGGGAGGGAGAGATAAAGAGAGAACAGTTCAGTATTGTTCTGCGTACTCAACTTGTACCCAAAGTCATGGCATTTATGAAATTCCAAACACTGGCCTGATTTATGCAATCTGGCAGCTCTACTTGTTGTTTTATTCCTGTTAACACTAACTATCAGGCCTTGCTATATAAGGCTAAGAGAAGTGCTAACTATATCCTGCAGAGAGAGCAAGTGAGGTAGGAGAAGCGGAGACGGAGGCTCCTGGAACATCTGATACATTTCCATAAAGGCCAAAGTGTTATTTAGAGCAGCACTCCCTGCTCTTGGCACGAGCTGCAGGGTGGGAAAACTGCTGGACTGTAATCAAACCTGCAAGTTCCAAAATCCGTTCCCAAAAAAAAAACAAACCAAAAAAAACCCACCCCAACCATGAGCTGCTTTCCTCCCGAGCAGTTCCCGAGTTTAACCTCTCCTCCTTCCTCGGGGGAGAGAAATAAACAGTTTATGCAATAAAAACCTTGGTCACAAAGCCTCTCTCTCTTGCAAGAGAGCTGCTGAACACAGAAAGGTCTGATGGGAGAGGCAGTGAGCTGCGTGGGGTACCGGCTGTCCCCGGAACGTGACACCGTCACTCAGCCACTCCTGCACCCACGTCTTTAATATCAGGTACCAGGACCCTGCATAAATCATGAATAATTGACTGATTCTAATCACCAAGTGTGTGCACACACACGTGTGGCTCACCTCGGTCATGTTACACACGTGCATTTGAACTGGAAAAACAAAACTTTGTACAGGCAGGGACTAGAACTTGTGTTGACCAAGGATTCCTGTATCTGCCCGTAGCTGCTTGCAAACGTTACCCGCTTCCACGTACTGCTGAAGAAACTCTTCAGCCTGAGGACCAAAAACCGATGCTACAAAGGGACAACGAAGTAAAGCACCCCCATAATGTGGCTGTGAAAGGCAAGGAGGATGTTTGGGTGTGAGGAGGAAACTGCTCGCTTTGCCGGACAGCAGCTCTTGGCAGCCCAAGGCCAAGGAATCCTCCTTTCAGGGAGGCAAAATACCCTAATGAATTTTACTTATCTGTAACTAAAAGCAGCCTATTAGCAACACCAGGGAAATCAACTCCTCCCCCCCAGCATCCTCTCCAGCACTAGGCTCAACCAGATCATTTTCAAACACTGACACCCATCTGGTTTTGTCGTCTGTCCTCACACCAAAAAATGAGGCAGGAAAGGTCTGAATTAGGCATTTATCTCTACCAGGCGCTTCAGATCCCAGGGTCTCATGTGCCCTGTGTTTGATGAGCGTAGCTAGTCCCTCTCACAGCCATTTGTTTACTCCACAGAAATGCTAAAAAAGCCAGTTGCTCAGTTGGCAGCTGAGTCAGGAAAAGCCAAAGCCCGAGCAGAGGGGAACTGCCAGGGCAGCGTCGGCGGAGCTCACTCCTCGCCGGGATCGAGTGATGTGAGAGCTTAATTCATTCTGGATCCTACGAGTTAAAGATTCCAGGACAATGAAGTAGTTGTTGATGATCTTGCCCGGGCACATAAAACCACAAGTTCTGCAGCCTTCAGCTGCCGAGGGGGAGGCAGGTCCCCTACGGGCGGGTGGTGTCTCCAGCATCACTCCTAAGGCAGGTCGGGCAGCACCAACCCCAGCAGAAGATCTCAAGACCAGACTTTGTTCAGTCACTTTGCATAAACTTAGGAAACTGGAATGCTGGAGAGAAACCTTAGAAGAGATCGGATACGCTGCATTCGCAGGCCAGATGGCTAGTAATGAGAAAAAGCTACCGACCTGGAGGGAGGCACACAGCGTGGCCGGGACAGTCACATTAACCTGATGGGAAGGGAAAAACTTTAGCAAAATCAACAGCTTTTCTTCTTAACTTCTTTCCTGACTTGGAAGTAATTTCTTCCATGCACCAGCTTAACCTTTACTGTCATTTCTGCTGAAGGCAGAGAGGCAGCTGCTGAAAGTTTATGCCACGTGCTGGAACACTTGGGTCCAGCCAGAACAAAATGCTCCAAATCCAGCTCCAGAGACTCACAAAAGGGCTCCTGTTGAGCAGAAATCACAGCCACCCATTCAGCCTCCAGCCGATGAAGAAGGACTTCAAAATACAAGGCAGCTGCCAGGGAAGGAAGGGATGAAGCAAGGGCAACACCACTTGCCCAGAAGATGTGAAGAACATCTTGAAGGAGACATTTCAGATCGTGTAAGAGGCCTGAGCTGGATGCTGCCGATGGAAGAACCAACACTGGCAGGGAAGACCAATCTCACTCCTCATCAGGGACATAAAGGGCTCCCCAGGGGATCCTGGGGTTTCAACCTAAAATTACCCCAGGATGGCCAGCAAAGAGGCCAGAACAACCACGGGCCACCTCAGGAAGGTGTACTTCTTGGGATAAGTTACTAATGTGATTCAGCTGATGTGCTGATCACTTTTCTCATGGCAAGAACATGAACAGTACTCATTTTTAAGGGTACAGTGAATTTGGAGAGGGGAAATATAATCTTTAGGTGCTAGAAAAGCAGAGACCCAAGTTCTATCCAACTGTGGCACTTCAAGGGATTTGAAAGCGTCCTCCTCCAGTTACATCTTGTAACTCAGAAAGGGAGATGTCCTTAACAAAACTTCCTGAGCTCACTTTACACCCTGGCACAGACATCTGACTGGGTCCTCACTTCTTCAGCCAACACCTGATGTACCCACAGGAGGAATTTCCAACACCCAGTGGGAATAGAAACCCCTTTCTGGGTCCAGGTTGTCTGCTTCCCAAGCAGGATTCAATTCAAAGCTTCCCTGCCAGCAGCCTGACCACCCCAGACACAGAGCACTTCCCTGAACTCCGAGCACTGAGCTGCAGCCACCCCACCCTGCCTCCATCAAATTTCCTTCCCTATATGTCATCAGCAGGATTTGGTTCATGCCCCTGGATTAGGGGAACGAAGCTGTTATTGCAGCTGATTTTTGCTCAAGCTCCTCAACCTTCAAACTAGCCAGGGTATATATACACTAATCTCCAGCTTTCACACAGAAAAGGCTCCCCATGCCACGCCGTGCCAGCATTTGTCAAGTGAGGAGCATGCAAATCTACCTCCTGGGGCACAGCCAGAGAAGAGAGGGAGGCTGCTCTTTAGGGTGCTACTTTAGAAACGCAAAAATAACCTTCATCCATAGTAAAACTAACCCAAAGGCTCGTTTGCACAGCGAGGTACTGCATGTGAAACCCAGAAATGTACAGTACACTCCTATATTAGTCTTATTGTCATTTTGGGCAGAGTTTATCCTCCAAAAGCTACCCGAACTTGCACAAGCTCATTTGTACTCCCTCCCCTTCTAAGAAAGGCCAATATAACACTGTCCTAGTTGCTTGGAGAGACCACCAATGTGATTGCACAGAAGCTTCTAAATATAAAAGGGAGTTCAAGCCGGAGTTCCTATGGAAGCAGCACAGCACAACCTGGACAAACAGCAGTTTTTAAAAATCCTCAGAAGGAACCAAGTCAGTCCTACCTGCAGCTGGTTACTGAGGATGACTCTGCTGAGAAGCAAGACAAACATCAAAACTCAGAAGTGTTTTCCGTACCCATCCTCCATCAGCTCTCTGAGGGCAGCGGGAGTTGTGCAGTCTCCTCCTGGTCAGTTTGCCACTTCTGGTATATTTACAGTCCGTTAGAAGGTCTGAACGCCCTGACTTCACGCCTGTGATTGCACGTAGTTTCCTTACCAAAGGGGATGGGAAAACATTCGGTTCCAACCACTTCTGATACTTTGCCCAAAACATTAGGCCAACTTTTCCTAGTGCTCCAGCATGTGACAGCAAACTGCTGTAACCTACACAAAAGGCAACCAAAGCCAGGCGGATAATACCACATTCATCTACTCACTGGATACCAGACAACTTGCAGCAAGAGGAACAAAGGCAGCTATCGCAGATGAAAGGCACCATTAAAAACTGCAAGCCTGAAATTTCAGCCTTCCGTAGGAAATTCAGCCTTTCAGCTGCTCTGAAAAGCTCTTCTTGATACCCCGCAAGAATCACAGTCCTCCTCTCTGACCAAAGGCTCCTCCAGAACTCATCAAGTAACATCTAGAAGCCCAGGCTCTCAGATTGAGGGCCAAGAAGCAATTCCAAGCCAGGCTTCAGTCTGCTCCTTGTCCTGGGATTGAGCTGCTGCCTTCGATGCTCCAGGACCTTTCTGATCCAGAGGTGGGAAAATTCTCCAACACCCCAATTGAGGCTCCAGTCCATCACTTGTTCGACTTTTTGCCAAAACGACTCTGCTGCTGCCTAAATGAATCTTTTCCTCCACCCCCATCAGGATAAAACTTGCATTTCATCCTTGCTGCCTCTGCTTCCTCATGCCCTTCTGGCACCTGACCCCAAGTACTGCAAAAGCCGGAAACGTTTCCTTTTGTTCCAGTGCAATAAAGCGGATTTCCAAGCTGATCCACCCTTCCAGAACAGCTGTGAAGCTCATGTGCAGAAAGACATGACCCTGTAACGCTGTGTCAGAAGGCATGGATGAGCACCACAGAGAAAACCAGTTGGTGCCTCGTTTCCTACTGGGATTGAGAAGCCCCAAGTCCCTCAAACGACAAGCAACCAGTGAGAGATGACATGGGGCCCTGTCAAAGCTCAGCTGCTCCTGCAGTATGGGGAGAGCTGGGGACGCTGCCACATGGAGCACTCCAAGATGTTTGGGAGAAGAGCTGGTACCCTCTGCAGAAGGGGGACAAACAATCGTACCCCTTTCTTTAAGGTCCACCATGAAGAGCCACGGCCCTGACAAGCTTAAAAAATGCAAGAAGTCAGAAATACACCAGCTAGGCCCCTTCCCCCAAGGAGCAGCTCTTCTCCTTCCCCAGGGGGAAGGCTCCACCACATCAGTCATAGCACTAATTGCATTCAAAAGAGAGGACAAATCCTGGAAGATCAGAAAACTCAACAGCATCCCTGGGTTTCTCCCAGTACAAGAGTGGAAAGGGCTCTGGGTTTGTTACATAGACCACAAACCCTGAAATCTCACCTATTACCTTTCTAGCTGTACCTTGAGAAACAGGACTCTGCTCCGGATCCTTAATAGACTGAAGATGCTTCCTGCAGCCTCTCTATGAAGTGGGACTTGATGGGCCTGTGGTGCCGAAGTCTTCTTCAGGGGAAAAGATTTGCATTGAGACCAAGCCGATGCATTACTTAGAGATTTAATCTGACACATAATTATGATGCACCTTCACTCCTATTAATCAAGCCCAGCCTTGGTAGCCAGAGGAAGGCGCAGAGCCATCAGGAATAGCTCTCACTTGAATAACCAGCAATAGCTGCACACCGAAAACACTGCCTGAAAGCTCCTGGTTTCGGGTTCAATGGCTGTCGCCCAAGGGCTATTCCTGGCCTAGACTGCAAAGCACCAACCTGAAAAGCATTCTAACTTTGCCTCCGGCAGCAAGTGGCTTTGGCAAATCCTAGTGGGAAACCAGTGACCTCTTGTGCCACTCTATACATGCCAGGACTCGAGGAATAAAAGCTATCACACTGCAAGAAGAGATAACACAAAAACCCAACCCCAGGTCTTACAGGGCAGCCAATGAGGCATCGCATCAAGTCCACGTTATCCTCTGCTCATCCCCAAAGCGAGATGGTTTCCAGGTTTGGAAACTAACTCCTTCCTCAAATTCCTGCTCAGGACTTTCGAATAAAGCAGGAGACGTTTTCCCTCTAAACAAATCTGGTGGTGTTGTTGCTGTTGCAGGGAAGCCAGAAAGCCCAGTGATAGCCAAACAGAAGAGACAAGGTGTTCCCAGAGCCTTTGTAAAGTACAGAAATCCTGGGAGAAGAGGGCTGAACTCGGTACTTAGCCTGGCTACACAGTGGATTTTTGGTCAGCTCTAGAAAGGGCCTTGCTCCACACGTTTGTTACCCTCATTTGTTAGTTTGCACAACAAATTAGCTTTAATACACAGCAGATGTTAATTTCAAGACCAGGATAGCAGGGCAGCCTGTCTGCAGATACAAACGTGCAAGGCCAGCAGGTCTTTGAATCCAACCAGACGGGGAAGACGGCTCATTTAAACGCTCGCTTTGGTCCCTTCTCACTTGTAGCAGCACAGCAGAACCGCCCGCCCCCCTGCGCCTACTTGACTCTGCACGAGATTTGCTTTTTTTAAGTTAACAGAGCAGGTCCTTGCAATCTCTTAGCTGTCAAAATAGCAGAGCTGCCCTTCCTCTGTGTACAGGATGTACAGGAACGTTTAGATTTCTCCTTTATAAAAAGTGAAGATTACCAGGAAACAAAACAATTGCCATCCAGACCTCAGCCGCCCCACCCAGCAAGGAGTTTAACTGTCCCGGTTACTCTCTGCCCTCTATAATTTCCCTTAAATGCATCCAGGCAAACAGCTCTGCTTTTTTGGATGGTCACTTACCTTTTGTTTTCCTGTCCACCGCAACCAGCTTTTTCGTTTCTGCCGTAAGCAGCAGCTCGTAAGGGTGTTCCTCTTCCTCAGCTCCGCTTCCCTTGCTCTTTCCTCGTGTGACAGAGGCCTAGTGAAAAACAGCATCATGTAGCGCTCCACAAAGTGACACTATTGATCCCGGCAATAAAGCACAAGGCCTCTTTATGCCATGGTTTAGGCAAGGAATTGGCAGAGGCGACACCTTCACTGTGGAGTGTGATCTAGTATGTAATACTCTCCTCACTTTTTTCCCCCCTCCACTCAAAAAACCTGAAATCCCCTTTATTTTTGAGTATTTAGACTTGCTGACAGCTTTGTAGTGCCGACCAGTTGATTCCCTGTGCGAGGTCTGCAGACAGCCCAGGGGGAGGAAAAGAGCTGAGGCCGTTATTCCTGTTCATCCCGACTCAGACTTGCTGTTGCTGTTAGAATTTGCATCATCATTCACTATTTAGTTGCTGGCCCTGATAGGACATGGCTTAAAAAAAACAGAACAGAAAAAAGTCCAAATCGCTTCTACCTTCTCAGAATTCTCAGATCTCCCATTTCTAACCTCAGGATGCTCATCATATTTAAGACTAAAGAGCCCTCAGGCAACACCATATAAACTCAGTTTAACCTCAGGATGCGCAGCAGCGGATTGTGCTCATTTAAATCCCCAAAAGCCCGATTAGAGAGTTCGTAATATTGGCAGAGGCTCCAGCAAGCTGCTCTGGAAACCCACCATCCATGGGCAGGAATGAGGTCTTGAGGCAGGATCCAAATGAGTCTCGCCACAGACTCACACATGTTGGTCCACCTCAACGCCAAGGATGACAGGCATTCCTCATCCTTGGAGAGCCACCAGTGCCATGCCAGTGCTAATGGGGCCAAACTGGGCTTCATGGCACCCTGGTTGCATGGCCAGCTGCCTTTCAGCACCATCTCCTGGCCAGACCCTGACAGGTTGATACAGCCCTGTCCCAGGAGCCATGTGCTCCCAACAGCCAACGGCAGTGGGGTCAAACCCAAGCCAGAAAGGAAGCGATCCCTACTTGCTGCTGAGCCAGGAGTGGACAGGTCTGAACAAAACATTTCCCCAAGGAGGGCTCTTGCACTGCTCACAGGCTCCTGGAACTGCTGCTGTCTAGGCAGCCAACTAAGCACCACCTCCCATTTCACAGAATCATCTTGGTTGGAAGGGACCTTCAAGATCATTGAGTTCAACCATTTCTGCTCTAAAGTAAAAGCAGCAGAATTGCTTCGAGGGCAAACAGACTTTTAGACTCATAGTTTGGGTTGGAAGGGAGCTTTAAAACCCACCCAGTGCCACCCCCTGCCCTGGGCGGGGAAACCTCCCACCAGACCAGGTAGCTCCAAGCCCCTTCCAACCTGGCCTTGAACCCCTCCAGGGATGGGCCAGCCACAGCTTCTCTGGGCAATCTGGACCAGGCTCTCACCACCCTCATTCTAAAAAATTTCTTGAGATTTCATCTCAATCTCCCCTCTTTTAGTTTCAAACAATTACCCCTCACAAGAAGCCCTGCTAAAAATGACCTACCCGACTGCAATCTAGGCAGGAGCTCTGGAATCTCAGGGAGACTTGGAAAGACACCCAGGAGTCAGCAGCACAGGAGGAGTCCTGCCTTCGTGTGCTGTTTCTGTACAAGCCCAGCTGGCTTTTAAATCAACTTTCTCAATGGGAGGAAATGGGTCACATCCAGCAAAGAAAGTATTTCTTCTACCTGCTTCAAGCACAAGCCTGCAGCAGATCTGCTGCTTTTCAGGTGAAGGAGCTCAATGAGCAAATTAAGGAGGGAAAAAAAACCAAACCACCCCAACTTCTGACCAGATGGTGGCACAAAAACATCAGACTGTAGCAGCAGGTAGCAGGTTCTTGCTAGAGGTCTTGGAAAAATACTGCCCAGCAGCAGCCTGTTGTCACAGTTGTAGCCTGGACCTCAGGGCAGGCATTAGCACACTCTCAGGACTCCTGCGGGTGCCGAGGACTGTGCCGTCCTCTCTCAAGAGCACCGAAAGCATTTGAAAGCAGCTCCCTGGAAGCACACAATTCCCAGCTCTGGCTTTGTAAACTTCTATGTGTGCATTTATAGGCCCTACTTACACCATATTTTCTCCATCTCTGATCCATCTAAGCTTTAACCAGAGTCTCAGGTTCAAATGAGCTCAAAACAAAGACCGCTTTTTGCTGGAGAACCCTCCTTGCTCCGTAGGCTCTGCAACCAGGTGTAACACAATCTTCAAATGAAACTTCCCTCCAATTCATCTTTCATTTATTTACACGTGTTGTTTAGCACGTATAAATATTCGCTATTAGCAAAGCCCAGAAATCAGATGTTGTTAATAAGCAGCACGCTCTTTACAGGGCACTCAGTCGGCAGCAGGGGACTTGGAGAGACTTCTTAAAGGACAGCTCTTCCCAGTTCTCTCTCCTCCCCAGACCAGAACTGCAGATCAAACTGCTGGAACAATCCCGGCGCCTTGGCTTTTGTCTGCACTTCCCGTTAGGAGATGAGTAGTGAACAAGTGAAAGCAAAGTTTAATGTGACAGTGCAGGCTCTTACTCGGCTGCAGACCCAGAAGGTTTCAGCAGACAGCGAAGGGCAGCACTCGAGCACCTCCAAACAATCAGCTCTTTTGCCTGCTTTGTACTAATGGTTTTTCCATAATGAAAGTTAAGTTTCTTGTTTATGCACATCTGCTTTGACAGATAGTCCCATCTTGGCAATGGAATAAAAAGACTCCTTTGGAAACCAGAGTTTGGCCCAGCCCCAGAACATTCACTGAGTAACTGTCCTGGCCCTGGTGCCAGAGCAGGTCTGGATGCTGCAACCAGACCTTCACAGCGTTCCTCGAGCGTATTCCTGTCCTCGCCTGCCCAACCCTTAGAGAACATGTACCGAGATGATAAATAACAGGCAAGAGGCAGAAAAAACCCTGAGCACACCAGAAACCACAAGTAAAGAAAAAAGAAGCAGACCCAAACCTGCTGTATCGGTCCATCTAGAAAGTCATTTGCAGGCAGGGACACACACTGCCTGCGAGTTCTATCCATGGAATTGGTTCAAATCAAGATCTCCCCAGCGAGATGCTTTGTCTACAAGTCTATCTGCCAGCAAGGTTCCCTTTCATGGATCATGTTTCCAAAGCCCTTAGTGGCAGGACAACACAGCAGGTGTTTTATAATTAAATCTGGCCAGATCACTCAGCAGGAGCAGTCAAGGCACGTTTCCCTCCCTCGTGTTTATCATCATGAATGAGTTCTGCTTTCTAATTATGCCGTGACCCGTTGCCCAGCTCTGCTTTGCCCAGGACTGGCCACAAGACCGGGTGTCACACGCTGCAAAACCCTTTTAACAGCAGGAAAGGGATCAGGCCACAATTCCACATTTCCATTTCACTGTTCATGCACTGTTTGGAGCTTGACTCTCTCTATAAGAGGCAGCTCCGTTAAAGCAAACAATGTTTACTCATGTCTCGCAGAGATTTGACAAACTTCAGAAAACCGACCTACATTTACACTTTGTAAGAACTTCAGCAGATCAACACATTCCTCGCAAAGCATCTGATGAACTGGAGCCTGCTCTGACAGCGAGAGGTGGTACATTCCCCACTCGTGTTACATCCCACCTAAGGAAATCCATAAGATTTGGGTTTGCTTTGAAGATTTTCCTGGGTGTCAGAGGTTGCCAAGACACATTTGTGGTTTCACACTCCCCCATGCACAGGTCTCCCGAAGAGCCCTCACATCTCATGTTCACAGGCAGGTGAACAAAAAAGGAGCAATAGGAAGCTCATGAGCAACAACACAGAATAAAAGAGCTTTAGTTTCATCCAAAAGCAGCTCACACGCATTCACCTCTGCAGAGACAGCTTTAACAAATGCTGGGGTCAGATTCTCGGCTGGATTCGAGCCCCCAATCCCTGTTCACATCAGCAGGACCCACAAGCCCACGCATCCCCCTCCACAGCTGGAGGCTCGGAAGCAGCAGGAGCTAATGGCCCTCTGAGTTGCACTCTCAAGTGAAGATGCATCTGGTGGGATCATTACTAGTGGGCAACAGTCCACATCGCAACGCAGTTCAGAAAAATCTCTTCCTAAGGGAATTCTCAGCCAAGAATAGGAAAGTAAGGCTGGAGGTCAACAGCGAGGTGCCCTGGAAGAAGCGCACAAAGGAAGTTCCCATGGCGGGTGACAGCAGCAATGCCAGAGTGAAAGGAAATTTCCCATTCACAACCTGACTCGCGAGGGAATTGGCTGCTCCCAAACTATTAAAACTGTTATTTAAGCCACACTCATGTAAAACACCCCAGGATCAAGTCCCACATACCTCAGAGGATGCACCATGGCCTATCTTCTCCACATGCTGCTCCTCCTCTTCATCAGGTGGTGGCTTGGCAGGTGGGGGTGGACGCTCTCTCTGCAGTTAGAAGACCACTGTCAACTGTGTTGTGATAAAGCACATCCCTTTCTGCTCCCACCAACACTATGTCCACACTGCTATGAATGCAGCCTGGTATGGACCTCTCCAAATTACTCTGGATGGAGGAAAAGTTTAGTCCTAACAGCTCAGAGCTTGGTGATAGTTGCTGCTTTTCCTCCTCACAGAATGACAGCACAATAGGGGGTGGAAGGGACCTCTGGAGATCATCCAGTCCAACCCCCTGCCAAAGCAGGTCCACCCAGAGCAGGTCCCACAGGAACTTGTCCAGATGGGTTTGGAATGTCTCCAGAGATGGAGACTCCACCACCTCTCTGGGCAGCCTCTCTGGGCAGTTCCTCCTCATCTAGAGATGGAACTTCCTATATTCAAGTTAGTGCATGTTACCTCTTTGTCCTGTCACTGGTCACTGTCCTCCTCCTCCTCTCCAGCAGGACAACTGTCTGGGAGAGTCCTTTCTGCGGACTGACCCTACTGCAAACCCTGTGGATGGATAACACTGACCACCCACTCTGCTTGGCAGCAGTAACACTGCATGAGGCCAGCTCGGACCCACCTGAGCACAGACTGTGCTCTCAGGAGAATAAAACTGCTCAGGTGGAAGGTGCTGTGTACACAGATTTATTGCTTCATTAATTAAACCACTTAGTTCAGGCCCAGACTGGAAATCTCAGTGTTACACAGTGAGTGAAGGTCAGTAACCAGCTCATGCAGATGGAGACAAAGGGAAGATTCATCACTTCAAACAGTAACAGGATTCCAGAGGCACCTTTTATAGTGACAAACCCTAGAGATCGAGAGACAATGCTGCATTGCACTTCTCAGACAGCTCAAGATCTCCCCTGGGCAGCAGGAGCTGCTGCCTGGTCTGGCTGCAGGGGGAAAGATATCTCCAGGTCGTCATCTGCCCTGCAACAGCTCCATCTAATGGCACCGGGAAAGACGGCAGAGGTGGTGCACCCGCTCCAAAAAAACTCCAGCGAGTTCCTGGAGCACATCCCTCTTTCTCCTCCCTTTCCCACAGCAGTTCAGCCTCCCATTTTTCTTATTTGTGACCAAGCTGAGCTTATTTGGGTCACACCAACCCCCTGCAGCGCTCCAGGCTGGGGCAGAGTGGCTGGAGCTGCCTGGCAGAAAAGGACTTGGGGGTGTTGGTGGACTGTAGGTGGAACATGAGCCAGCAGTGTGCCCAGGTGGCCAAGAAGGCCACCAGCATCCTGCCCTGAATAAGGAACAGCCGGGGGATTGGCAGCCAGCTGCAAAGTCATGAATATGGAGGAAAATTACCCATCCTCTTAAGGCAAGCAGTGATGAACAGCCACAGCTACATACAGGCCTGACTCCCGTTGCTTTGGGTCCCACTGAATCCCCTTCCTTGTTGACAGACTCCCGATCAGAAGACCTCCCGCTGGCGAGGCTGTCCAGGGAGTGACAGGATGTTGCGTTGTATAAAGCTTCATAGGGGCTCTCCTCTTCTGGGTTCACATCAAAATCGATGATCAGTTCTGTAACCGCTTTCTCCACGTCACCTGGGAAAGGAAGACACACAAAAATACGTCATTTGGGGTTTCTGCCCTCAGAAAAAGAAGAGTGTTAGTGACTGCTGTGCCCCATGGAAGCCTACCCTGAGATACCCGGCACACGGGATCGGTGGCTGGAACACGCTGGGCTGGAACAGTCTTCTCCACAGCTTTGGCACTTTTCTTCCCAATTGTGTAATCTGCAACAAGGTGGGGAAACAGGGTTTATGTCAATCTAGTTCATTGGGGTTTTTTTCCAATCACTCTAGCATATGGTGCTTCCTCCCTTGTGGATGGAAAACCAACTGCCAGCTTATTAAATTTAAAAAAAAAACCAAACCAATCCAAAACCAAAAAACTAAAGTACATTATTAAAACTTGCAGCTAAGATGCCCAAAATAGAAGCAGGCAGCCTCTTTAATCACATGCCCAAGGTTAAGGATGGTTCCTTGAACTTTTACAGAGTCTTTAATCAGAAAGCTGCAGAGCTCCTGTACAGCCACGTCATGGAACAGATGACTTCATGGTGCAGACACAGGCTACATCACGAACCAGAGGGAGTCTGGTTGGCCAAGAAGAGAGAGCAGAGCGAGCGATTCCAGCCGCAGTGCCCTGACCACAGGCACAGCCAGGACCATCAAGCTTACACGAACAAAGCCAGACGGTAACACCTCACACAGCTGGGCTCGCTCACAGGAGCAAGCCATCAAGCGTTTACCTGCAAGAACTTCAGTTTTAAAGCTCACCTGTGTCTTCAGTTTCAGAACAGAGATAATACCTACCTACCTCACAGGCAAAGCTTAATTAAAAGTCTGCAAAGTGCCTTTGAACCCCTAAAGCTCTCAAATGCTAAGCATGAATAATGCACACCAGTTGCATACGCTTCTGATCTTCCTCCCCACAGCTGAGAGGAAATTGAGACAGCATAATTACAAGGTATGAATTTAGCTAAGATGCCACATTTCATTGCCTGTCTTGGACAGACACAATGGGCCAAGCTTCTTTATAAACCACAAGTAATCAAGGCCTTTTCTGTAAATCTCATCTGCAAAACCCGTGCCCAAGCTTCACAATGAAGCGAAGGGTCGCATGGAAGATCTGTGGGATCTATTTGCCAACACATAAAGGAGAGTTAATTCCAAAACCATTTCTAAAGCCATTACTTTGCATTGGGCAAGCAGATCTAGGCTACCCTGAATTTTAGTTAACTTCTAAAGTGAGGTAAACAAAGCTCAATTAAGCCCATTTAAACTGTAAAAGTCATGCCACACTCCTTCAGCAAAGGGAGCTAATCCCCTTAAATCCCTCGCCCCCAGGGAGCCCCCCTGCAAACGTTCAGTCTGGAGACAGTCCACCCAAGATTTAAGCATCATTCCTGCCAACGCCTGCAAGATTCTCATCAAGAGACCTGGCCCAAAGCTGCTTCGCATTCAGCACTTTCCAAGACTAGAGAATAAAAACCCACCAGCCTGATTACACCCCGAAATTTTCCCTCCTCCCACCCTAACACACCGCTCACCTTCGATGAGAGCTGCTATATGTTGACTTTTCTGAGAAGGAAGCTCCCGCACAATATCCAGAGCTGTCAGGCCTCTGTTGTCCTTTATGTTCACATCAATGCCTGCGGCAAGAGGCACAGAGAAGGCAAAAGAGAATTTTTTGAACTACGTGTAAATCCAGGTCTTTCAGCAAGTCAGATCTTTGTCATCATCACTGGGGGGCCAAAAAATGCTCTAGCAAGGCAGACCTAGAGCCAAAGGCACAGAGATAACCTCTCCTAGAATGCTCTCCAAGGAGCTTTCATAGCTGCTTGGTTGCTGTCCCTGTAAAGGGATTTCCCCAAGTTCTGGGTGAAGGAATCACCAGGTCATTGCTTCCAAAAGGGGATCATTCTCTCACCTGCAGCCAGCAATATTTGTACCACATCTGTCTTGCCAAACAAAGCAGCTTCGTGCAAAGCACTGCCTTTTTCAGTCTGCAAATTAAATGGAAAAACAGCATGAAGCTAGGGAGCAGGGAGTGAGGATGGAGGCACGTCTGAGGTTACAGAAGCAATAAATATACAGCATCATCTACAAAGTGGGGGTGACAATATCTACAACATGGACAGACTGTTGATATTATTACAATGCTGAGAATGTGGGATGGAGATGGGGTGGTCTCTTCAGAGAGACGTGCGGGCCCAGGACAGAGACCAAGAAAGGACTTTCTGCAGCTTAGCAAGAGGTCGTGTCCTGAAAAGGAGAGACAAGACCACCACACACAAGCCATTGCTGTGCAAAGAGCGTATTCACAAGCAGCTTGATAGGAAGAGACACAGTTTGCCTCCATCGTTATCAAGAGCTCATAGAATTGCCGGGCAGAACAGCTCAGGCACAGGGGCTTTTTCCCGCTCTTTTCTCCTCCCTCACTACATGCCTGGGGCTTTTTGCCCAACTAACAAGCAGGCGTGAAGCGTGCACAGCACCAGTCCCTCCCAGCAGCTTCTCAGAGCAACCAAGAGCTGAACAAACAGCCCAGAGGGAAAACAAAGCTATAGCTCATCTTCCATAAGCCATCCCTGAGGGTTAGGTGGATCTCCCGGGGTTCTCTGTCCCCCAGCAATCATCCTTTCACACACAGACACAAAATACCTGATAGTTGCTATCCATTCCAGCATCCAGGAGGACGTGGACCACTGTTTTGTGCCCGTTCCTAGCCGCCAAGTGCAGGGGAGTGTGTTTCTTGGTGTTGCAGCTTAAGAGGTTGGGGTGAGCGTTCAAGAGCATCTTCACAACTTCCAGCCTCCCATAGAGCGCGGCCAGGTCCAGAGGGGTCTCAAACTTGTTGTTGCGCATGGTGGGGTCGGTCAGCTCCTCCAGCAGGACCTTCACCACCTCAGTGTGGCCATACTGGGCGGCGCAGTGCAGCGCCGTCTCGTTATCATTGTTCTGGGGAGGGGGTGACAAATGCCAGCGCATCAGAACTGGGGGGAGAACAGAGCTGCTCCGAGCCTCACTCAAACCATTGAAGTTTAAATGCAAAAATAAGACCAAAAAAGCAGTTGGGAAGCAGAAAGCTCCATTTGAAAGGGAGCCTAGAGCAAGGTTTTAATAATTTCACTAGCCACGTACTGGGCACAGACATCCCCTCTTAAACACATCAACTGACCCACCCAGAAAAAGCTTCAAAAACTTAGGGAACAATAAGCTTTACTCAGATATGGGAAATCTGTGTGGAGTACTGTTTCCAGAGCATGGAGCTCAAAAATAAGGAACCACGGTAAAGTTTAAGGGATACAGCTCATCTGGAATCCCGTTAGCCCTGCTAGTACCTGGGGAAGGCAGTCTGGTACTTGCGAGCAGCGTCCCACACTTGGGGATGCCACAAAAATAAAAGGCTGCAAGACACTATAGGCACACGGCAGCAGGAACGCTATCTGCTCTAGCTTTCTCATCGGCATTTTAGATTTAAACTTCAATTGTTTCAAATCCTGCTTATCCTGATTATAACAGCCATCCCACCCTCGCAATTCCGAAGCTTGCAAGCCACCCGGTTTAGAGAAAGGGTGCGTTAAATTGCAGTTTGTTAATTAGAAAGCAGTGCAATTAGATCGCTCCACTAACAAGCCCACATAGCCGAGGGGCTCAGGGCAGCGGAGGGAAGAGTTGTCCAAGCGACAAGAGAACATCTCCACAGCAAAAGCCAGACCCAATTAAGACGTGCAGCATCTGCTAGGCTAAAAACCAGCGGAAAGACAAGCAGCTGAATACATTGCACTTGCAGGTGCAAAATAGGAACATTGCCAGATTCAAAAGAGCCTTTTTCTAAAAGTAAATCCACCTCAAGCTTCCAGTTTCACTACTGTGGGTTATGCACAGGGGGGGTTCCGTTAAAGCCCTTGAGAAACAAATACTTATCTAACAATTTGACCCAAGAGTCTTTAGTACAAACTGGTACTCACTTAAACTTCAGCTGAAAGAATCATTGTTGAATTTGTCACTTTAAGAACAGTGCCCATTGAAGAAAAAAAAAAAAAAAATCCCAGAAAAGGTACTGGTCTTGAAGGAGTTCAAAGTATTACTTTACAAACTCAATTTGATCAAAACATCTTCCTTTTTGCTTTGAGAATATGTGATTTTTTTGGGTGTCGGCTCATAGGAGCAGTCAGTATTTTGCACCATGTCACAACCACACTGCAGCACTTGCTCTGTTGTTCTTTAATCCTATTAACGTGGGAAGCCATTCTAGGGACAGCAGGGGCCGTGCATGCAAACTCCCCTTTGTTTTCACCTGGGATTTGCATCATTTTCCAGCCACGTGAAAAGCATAAGGGAAGCGAGGAGTCACAGAGAGGCTCTGCGGCTCCAGCTTTCATAGAAGCGAAGACTAAGGAGGCAAGAAGCAGCACCAGCCACATGCAGAAGGGAGGTATTTCAGAAGGTAAGGAAAGCACAGTGTCACGGTTAGCACCGAAATTCAAACAACAGGCTCTACACTTGAGTGGCAGAGGCAGCCATGGTGAAGGAAGGCACATACAAGTGGACAGAAGTTACTGGAGAATGAAGAAGTCTGCACATAAAATACATATACGGAGTGGGGAGGGGAGAGAAGAGAGAACTACAGAGATCACACCTGTCAATCAGCTTTAGCAGCCAGTCTCGAGGCGTTTAAAAGGTTGGTAAATGGCATTATTTTCTCCTTTGAGAGGGAAGGGAATGCAGGTACTGGTGAGCCCATGGGGCAGCAGACCCAGGCCTCAGCTTGCCCCACACCAGGGAGGCTCCTGGCCAGTTTCTACAGGAGTCAGTAACCCCAGCCCCACTGGAACCACCGGGACCTGCCAAAGAGCCACCCACGGCTCATGCCACACTAGACCTGGCTACAGGGAACTTCCACTGCCCGACTGTCCCTCTCTCATCCCTCCCTGCCAGAGACCAACCACACCCCTCAAGGGGTGCTTTACAGCAAACTCCAAACGACTGCCTGACAGCTCAGAAGTGGGCCCACAACATCCTTGAATAACATAATTGTTGAAGAATTCCCCCCATCTTCACTGCAACTTAGTGTCATAGTCCTTAAGCTGGTCAGGGCTAGGATGCTTGGGGTCAAATCTCCAGATTTTCCTTCTGCAACAGAGATCACCAGGTGGTAAAACTCCCAGAATCATTACAGTGAGTCCTTCCCCATCACAGACTGTGTATTGGAAATTCCCACTATTGCATAAGTCTTTATTCCCTCTGTTTTGGGAGAGTTTGGGACAGCCAAAAACGATAGAGCTGTCCCAGGTAAAGGGAGTTTGCCTCCCTTCCCCACATCACCTCTCCAAGCACAAACCAGAGATGAGCCTGATCACAAGTACCCAGACGTACGTACTTATTGGAGCAGAAAAAGAAAATTCCTTCCCAGCAGCCAGAAGGCACACAGGTTCAAATTTCAAAAAGAAAAATAGAGCACTCACCAGGGCCCAGGGGCTGCATTCCTGCAGGAATCCCAGCTTTCCCCCCAGTTCACAGGCGGGAAAGAGAAACTGGGCTTGTAGGATGCCCATCTACAGACCACAAACAGGAATGCCAGCAGAAATGCCTCTGCTTTCATATGGGCTCCATCCAGTTTTTCAAGCCCTGGTAAGTACATACCACAGACCACAGCCCTTATGCTCCTCCAGCAGACTCTCCAGCAGGGAATCTACAACCCCTTAAAGTCTCTTCATTTACACCCCCATCCCTAACACACCAGAACAGGGCTTCCATTGAGGAAAATGAGACTTGGTTTAAATAAGGGAAGTTTTCTAACTCTCTCACCTGCAAAGATTTGAATGGTTGAATAAGCTGCCAAAGGAGACTGAGAATCTAGAGCTGTCCCTCTCCCAGGATTTTGAAAAGCTGCCAGACGAACACTGGTTCCAGAATGGTTTAGGTGAACCTGATCCTGCCTCGGGGCTGGGCAAAGACCAGCTGGATGGAGACCCTTGGGTCTCATCCAACCTATTCCTACGATTCCTTTGTAGGATTTCTGTCTAATGGAGACTTGTCCTATCAAAAACCTGCTGTTTTGCTACTCCAGTGCCACATCCAATCCTAAAGCACGGAACAGGGATGTCCCAGAACCACACTCCACAAGGTTTCAGTTAAAGCCAGGTCAAAATAAAAGGCAAAAAAATACATTAAGCAAAAATCCAGTCTCTACCAGGAGGTGACAGCCAGGGCACACCAGGACCTCAGGCACAGAGCAGGCCAGGAGAACAGGCTGGATCTACCTGGTCCATACCATCTCCTCCCTCCTGGCTCACACTGGTGAGAACTTGCGATGAACCCAAAGGGCTGTGTATAAGCCACATCTCTCCGAAAAACCGCAGCAAAGTTCAAGAACTCCTGCCTTGTTCTCGAGAGCACTACAGCCACCCTGAGAGCTGAACTGAATTGAAAAGTAACGCACTTGGCGAAAACATAACACCCGAGACAGAACACTTCATACACAATATTCCACAAAGAAGGGAGCTCACTGCATCTTTCCATTTTACTTTCCTTCTTCATTCATCATTTTAATGCTGGAGTGTGCGAGACTTTACTCTGTTGTTGACAGTGTTTTTAGAAAGCTGCTTCCAGGCGACAGAGCTGCTCGACTACCATGTTACCACAGAAGACACTTATTCATGTAAAATTCCCCTCTGGATTTTTTGTAACACCCACCTACATGGCTGAGCTTCACGTAAATCTATTTGTGCTTAAAGCGGTATGAACTGGGGTATTTCCTGAAACAGAACCCTGCAAACCCAAACTTAACTCCCAGCGGTCAGCAATTCTCAACGTACTGCAGATCAAGCAGAGGGGAAGTTTCAACTAAACTTTGAGAAATCTGCCATGGATGGCTGGATCTGAAATCCCTGGCTGGAAGCAGCTGTGGCCACGGGCAGAGTTACCTCATTATCAATCAGCAGACGATTCTGCCATCATAAAATGAAAAAATAGTGCATGAGAAAACACCACCAGGAGCTTCCTTATCTGCTTCCCCGATGGCTCAGCATCCTAAGTGCTGGTGTCGTGCCTTTTGGTAGCTCAAGAACAACTAAAAGCGTGAGAAGAGCAAAACAGGCAAGAGCACAGGAATAGACGACGAGGGCTGGAGGGTCAGACCACGAAGACTTAACAGCAAAGAAGAGAGACTGATGCAATAAGCGGGACACAAGGACTCAGGAAGGGAGGTGTGAACGACACTGCCTTCCCTTCTCCCCACCACCACCACCAAGAGTATTAACTGTCCGTTCAAACAACAAATACATTATGCATTTCGTAGAAGAGGCATGAAAATTCACTCCAAACAGCCCACAGAGAAAAATGCATCCACGTTTAAGCAGGAACTCCCACCCCCAGTTTCCTTCTCTTGGCATTTATCAGCAGCATTAGCACATGAAACAAAACCTAAAGCATTTTTATTAAAATAACATTACCTTTTGGAAGTCATCCAGCCAAATCAAGCAAACTGACCATCACCGTGAGTCCTACAAGGCTAAGCAATGAAGGAGCCCCCAGGTAAGGAAGGAAAAGCTTCCCTTTAAATTATGTTTCTATAACTGCTTTGAAGAAAGAAACCCACAGTAAATAAATGAGTCGTATTTTCCTTTTCCCCAAGCAGCTGCAAACCAAACAGGTATTACTGCACCTGGAAGCACGCGAGTGCAGCTTGGAGTAATGATGCAGTGAAATGCTGACAGCAAAGTACACACCTTGGCATTGATATATGGGTCAAAGGGGCCGTACTTTTTGAGTTCTTTGATCTCAAGAGCATTCTACAAAAAGGAAGAGGAAAAAAAAAAAAGAAAGAAAAAAAATATGTGATAATGAAATGGGTGAGATAAAGCAACAAAGCAATGGGTGATTCCCAAGGGGTGGAAATGACAGAACACAGCATCTCGTTCCAGTCAAAGCCATTACCAGCAGAAGCTGTTCCAGCTGCAATTCCTGTAACCTGAACCACTCTCCCATCCATTTACAAGGCTCCAAACACCAGCAGCAGGGGCTAATTCAGCTGACTTTTCTCATTTAAAAAGGCTCCTACTAAACAGACATTAATGAAACATTATCTGGAAGGATTACACTAAGCTTTTAATCGTTTGTAAAGGTTTGCCCTGTACCTGTCCTGCTCAGAGCAGGACAGTTTACACATGGGGCCCTCAGTCAATTCTTATCAGATTGATTGTAAACAGGTAACTGCACTTCTTGAGTCCATTTCAACAGACTGAGTGCCTGCAGCTCTGTCTGAAGACATTATTAACTACAGCCCCCAACTGGAAAACGACCAAAGGCATTAAAACACATGCTTTTAGTTATTTCTGCTCAGTTGAGGAGTGGTAGTGAATAGGGTTCCCACCACATTTCTCCTTTTGTGATGCTTTAGAAGCAGTCCTTTAGCCTTGGAGCAGCCTGGGGCACCATCAGCCATCTTACACTGAGGAACAGGAAACCTAACCGTGGCACTTTGGTCCCCACAAAGTCTGGTTGGAAGTAGGGTCACGACTCCTAAACCCAACTCTAGGGAGAGTTTGCTACTCAGCTTCTGGACAGTGTACAACAGAGCAGATCAAAACTAACCAGCAGCAACTCACAGCTCCTGGCTGCTCACCTTGACTTCGGCAGGTTTTGCTGAACTCGAGCCACGAGGACCTGACCAACTTGAGAGTCAACTTTGGCATGAATATAGGTTTTCAGCCTTGTAGCACAAAGGCAGACAAATCTCCATTGGTTTACCCCTCCTGGATGCAGACCCAAGTGGTTTAAGAGCTGGTTCACAGGGACATTTGATATTCCCGCCACAGGGACAGGATGATCAAAAGCTGTTGGAGCTTTAATCATCTGATTTGGATCAGTTACCGCACGGCTGCCCAAGTGCACTCAGCCTTAACTGCTGCAGTAACACTGCCCAACTGGCCTCACTCACTAAGCCTGTTCCCTTATCAAACACTCTTGAAAATAAATAATATTTGTGTCTTCCAGCTGTAGCATTTCAGAAGTTCCAGGGGATTGTAAGATACCTGCTGACTTCCAGGGGGAAGTTACAGGGGAGCAAGCCCTCCAAGGGGGACACAGCAGCCCCTGGACAGAATCCCTGTCTCAAAAAAACCAATCTCTCTGCATCCTACATCAAAACTATTTATTAGACAAAGGCAAGAAATCCACCAGAGGGTTGTTTTTTCCTTGCCTGATTGAGAAAGTAATTTATCTGGGGGCAAGCAGAGTTAAAATGATCTTACAACTTATAAATTAGTTATCTGGAGCAAGTGCTAGAGACAAACCAGGAGAGTAGCTAAGAGAGCACGGGCAAAAGCTGCTTGGATTAGTTCCCAAAGAAAGGAGCCAACATGTCCTTTGACAGAACGGGAAACCTCAGCTATCCAGCGACTGAGAGTTAAAACTAAGGGTTAGTTTTAGAAGCCCGATGTGAAAGCAGACTACTGCTAGGTGTTGAGTGGTTCTCATATTTATGTATTTCCCTATACACACATATACCTTACTCACTCAGCCACTAAGAACTGGAGGTATTTGCTTTAGGCACTGCCCTTATCCCATTAACAAGCAAAACTTTACAGCAATTGCTACTACTCTGGGAAGGGGCAGGAGCGAGCTAAAGTAGGCTCTTGCCATCTGAGGGAAGTGATTCAATGGTATATCAGAGAAAACGGGCAGACCTGCTCATTCACTTTAGTATGCGAAGGTCCCTGGTGGATGAGGAGCTTCACTATATCGGCATCTCCTTTCCAAGCTGCCAGGTGAAGAGGGTAACAGCCTTTACAGTCCGCTACGTTGGTCAGCGCGTCGTTCCTCAGCAGAACTTCCACCACATCCCTGCGAGAGAAGCAAACTTGAGCCCACACCATATCCAGGCTTCATTTCACAGCTCCTGTTCTGCAGGAAGCGTTTACAAAAAAGCTAAGCTGAAAAGCAGTATTTCAGAGAGCCTCTTGAACTGTGATTTTAAAGCACTCCTATTAAATGCTGCCCAGGGAAATAAAATAAAAGCAAGAGAGCAGGATGGGCTCAGGAGAGCTCCACGTTATCTTCAAACTAAGGGAGCTGAACAGGGACTGAAGCCACCCACAGGCCACTCTGGTGAAAAGAGAAAGGCACCAGCACAATGAAGATCAATAAAGATTACAACTCTATTCAGTTTCTCAGTATCTTCAGCAGCAAAGAACAATATGAGATTTACCACAGTGAAAAATGGAGTTATTTTAAAATGCAGAAAAGCAAATATTGGGTGGTGCAGGCACAGCAACACGTGGAACACCAGACAGAGTGCAGGGGACTGTTACTGGAGAAGCCACCTTTAGTATGTTGTTATATCTCATCCAAATTGCTTATAGATAAAAGGGTGGTTGAAAAGGGTGGGTGTCAGGAGGATGGGGCTAGTCTTTTTTCAGTGGTGCCCAGTCATAGGAGGAAAGGAAATGGGCACAAACTTGAACATCAAAAGTTCCATCTCGACACAAGGAGGAACTTCTTCCCTGTGAGGGTGGCAGAGCCCTGGCAGAGGCTGCCCAGAGAGGTGGTGGAGTCTCCAGCTCTGGAGACGTTCAAAACCCACCTGGACATGTTCCTGTGGGACCTGCTCTGGGTGGACCTGCTTTGGCAGGGGGTTGGACTAGATGATCTCCAGAGGTCCCTTCCAACCTCGTATCATTCCGTGATTCTGTGAAAGCCTCAGTGTTTGGCCAAATTTTGGAAGAGGCGTGTAACCATGCTGTGCAGCAGCCAGTGCCTCTATAGCTTTAGCTATAGCACTCTATAGCAGTGATGTTCTTCTCTTTTTGTCCTGAAGATGGTGTAGTGTTGCACCGTCGGCACGTTTTCAGTGCTGGTGAATGAGTTAGACACCCTAGCTTGTGAAGCACGTATTTATCCCTTGTGATCAAAGGCATTGTAAGAAGACTCACTTATGGCCATTCAAAGCAGCGTGGTGCAGGGGAGTGTATCCAGTACTGTCAACGCAGTTCACGTTTGGCCCTCTCCAGATGCTGCAAGACAGAAAACGGACAGGGAACGCTTAGGCATACAGCAAACAGACAGGCAGCAGGCAAGGACAAGTCCCAGTAGAGTTCTCACATCGAGCTGGTTATCTGGAAGCAAACCAGTGGCCAGCCAGCTGTGGTTAAGAGCAGTAACACGGCACAGCACTGCATGGAGCAGAGGAGTTAGTGTCACAAAACACACAGGGATCCTCCACTCGACGTGCTATCAGACCATCCGGGTTGTAAATCAGAGCTCCCACATTCTCCTGCTACTAAACATCTTTTAGCCATACTTGTAGATGCCAAAAAGCATCTTCAGAGGAACACATGTCTATTAAAGTTAACCACAAGAGACAGGAAAGCATCCACCCACTGCTAATTCACACCCCACTGAAGAATTTTGATGGGTCTGGGAAACCCTCTTCCTTCTGCGGCAAGAGTCACTAGGGCTGTAAGTCAAAGGCTGTGGGATACAGAGCCTGCTCCTGGGTCACCAGAGTGATTCCACACCAACTTCTCACTGTCCAAAAATCACTTCCATCTGACAGCTGCTGGCAGTCCATACGAAAGAGTAGGTGGTCTCTGAGCGCTTCCGAGAATATTGCTAACTTCCCTCCCTTGTTCAGAAGTCAAACGCCAGGGATTTAAGGATTAACCCTGTAGAGGATTAATCTTCCCTCCAACCCCTGCAAGGTGTCCTAGTTAAAACAGTGGAGAAATGCGTGTGTAAGAAGCTGGCACTGCTCTCGAGCTCACTGTCACAGGAGCTTGGTTTCTACTGCTGTCCCTCACCAGTGCCACGCAGAACGGGCACACGAGCTCAAAAGCAATATGTTCTTATAAGCAAATTGAAATTGCTTACCTTTCCTGAAGCCAGTCCTCCCCATTACAGCCCATCACTCCTTGTATGCTGCCCTGCTTTAAACTTAATACCTTCAAACATTATACACGATTTAGTATAAGCCTAGACAATCACGCTTTTGCTAATAGAGTACATTTTCCTGCATTGTTTTCTTTAACTAGGGCTAGAACTCACCAGCGCCCTCTGATCCCCCATTTAACTGCTTTAAAATAAAGCCAACATGCTCTTTATGAAGGAGGCCTTTCCCAATCTCTTAATTTCCTCCCCAGCATGTCATCGCCACGACCCACTGTAGGATGCAGAGGCAGCCCGAGCAGTAACTGGGTTTTCTAAACTAAGTCATTACTAGAGGGCTCCTGGCCAGAAAAAACTCCTCTACACCACGGCGTATAAAAGCAGCAGGAAAGGCACCAAACCAACAGGAACCTTGTGAAGACCAAGTGGAAATTCAGGAGTAAACTAAGCAGCACGTGTACTCTCCAGTGCGGTTCAGGTGGGATTCAGGATGCTCGGAAATGGAAAGTCTCTGCCCTCAGAGTGACTCCTGATCTGACAGAGCGTTATAAAAGGCTCCCATCCCTGAGACAGACAGGAGCTTTGCTAAAGGAGAGGCAGCTACAGGGAAACTTCATCTAAGGGCAGAGGGAAGTACAGCCACACAATCCAATTTGCAGAAGATCAGGAGGCTTATCCAGGGGCATTCCCACATGCCATCCCATGCCTCAGAAGCAAATAGCAAACCATGCAACGCATTTCAAGTGCTACCTCACATCATTTGCAGGACGACGGCTTAAATTACACCCAGAAGATACATGAGACACCACAAAACCCCACCAGATTGAGTCCAGGAGGTGCCCAGCCCCTTCCAGCTGTAACAGCCCTGAAGCACGAAGGGGACCTGAGTAATTCTCAGGCTCTGGTTTATTTTTGGCCGTGGGTTCCTGCAGTGTGGTTGCCCAAATAATTTATTGCTGGATTTAAAGTGGCAATTAATGATTAAAGTACTGCCAGAAGGACTCGTGTGTAGTCTGGAGCAGCTATAAATGCTGTGCCTGCGCACCCCCTCACACAGGCTGACCAAAACCAGAGGCCAGTGGTTTTTTGTATTAGAGCTGTGTTTGGATGCGGAGCTCAAAAAGCTTCAAGGTGTACACAGGCAAAAGTAACGGCATTTCATACAGATATTTCTTTCAGCTGGACTGACGAAGGGAAACCAGAGTTAGCAGTGCAACAGGCATAAACCCAGCCACTTGCTCAAAGCAATCCACCGGCAGCGAGAGCCGGGACGGGAGCCCGGGACCTCCGTCTGCACCAGAACATGGCCTGGAAACAGCCTTAGAACATTTCTGTAGAGTAAAATACAAACTGCACTCAAGGGACTCAGAGGAGGAGAGAAACTGGGAGTTCAAGAGAGAGTGCTGGGCACTGCAGAAGTCAATTGCTAAGATTTTATGATATTTATAAAGAAAAAAAAAATAAATCTGCTGTGGCCTTTCCTCCCCCTTGCCCTTTAATTCTTGCAAATACAGAAAGCTTTTATCAAAGAAAGGTCAAATCACCCAGAAGTTCAGACTGAAAGGATCCAAGAACTATTTATATTTACATGTAAGGACTACAGCGAAGTATATCGGTCTCTTCCCTCCTCTTCCTCCCCAGCGCTGCTAGAAGCCCAGCAGAGCTCTCCTGCCTTAACCAAAACCAAATCTTTCACCCCGTTTTCACACAAGACATAGCATTAAAGTGACAGACTAAGATAAAATCCCAAGCTTCTCACGTGAGATCTAAACACAAGGAAATAACCCCACCGTGGTCAACAAACTGGGAGTTTGGAAAAACACCACCATGGGGATGCTACTTCCGCAAGACACTGCTATCCATCCAGAGCACCCTGCAGCGCCTGGCGCATCCCACCCCAGCGACATCGCAGCCACAATCCACAGCAACTGCAGCAGAACTACTGAAAACAAAAGCCAGGCTCTGATCTGAAATATTATACCCCTAAATATTAGGAAAACCCCTTGAGACTACTTTGGGGAAGAGGAGGGTACTCTGGAATTAAAGTTAGATCCTCTGACGTGAGGAGTTGGTCAGGTCCTTTCAGGCCAGACAGGGAAATTGAAGGAGGTTTAAGTCAATGGGAACAACTCGGTGAGACTTTGAGACGTTGGGCTCGAGGGTACAGGGAGCCCCGTTCCCAGCCCTTCTCCGGGAACTCAGAGCAACGTCTCGCTCCGTGTGGCTCCCAGTGCGAGCACATTTCACAACATGAAAAACAATCAAAAGTAGGCATTAAGAAACACCTACGTGGGTTTTATGGAGCCCCAGAAACCTGCAGCAGCTGGGCAGGCTCAGGCCCTTCCAGAGGGGTCTCCCCCTCGGGTCCCAACGCCCCCTGCCGTGCTACAGCAAGAGGCTGCCGACAGGGCACAGGCCAGCATCTCCACCCAGGAGAGATCAGCTCCAAGGGCTTGCAGGTGAGGAACGAAATGAGAGAGAGATGAGCGCTTATTTATGGCGCTGTGAGATCAGGCGGTGGTAAAGCCCGAATCATTTTCTCTTAACAATACCTACTTACAGACCTGTTGCCCTCCTTCTACAAACCAGAGGGGGAGTAATTCAAAACAGAGCAGTATAAATGTTGCCTTTGGCAAAAATAGACAGAAAAAACCCCCACAGTTAATCCCAACACCAGACCCTGTGATGCTCTCCGAGCCTGGCAGGGCATAGATGACGGCTCCGGGAGCCACGAGGGCTTTACTCCTCGAAGCACGGCACAGACTTGGGAAAAGCTCTACTTCCAGACCTGAGTTTTCCCCCTCTGTAAAACAGGAAGGCAGCGTGGAGAGCAGCAGAGTGCAAAGCTGAGTACTGTCCACGTACAGTGTGATCTGGGGCTGTTTCTGATTAAAGAGGAAAAACAGATCCCCAGCACAGGAAGGAGAATGCTGTAAATACAAGTCTCCAATAAAGCTCAGGGGCCTGGAGCCAATTCGACTACCACCGCTGTTTGCTTTCTTTTCTCCCCCAAAACTCCTTCCCATCAAAGGGGGGGGAGGGAGGGTGTTTGCTTTTATATGAGCAATCTCCGCTACAAAAGCGAAGTTCTCAGCAGATGACTGAGGTTTCACCTCCCTCTTGCCGCCGCAGGGCGATATTCTCAGGATGGTTCTGCTGTATCTGCTCAGGGCAACTAACCTTCAGCAGTAGGGATGTAAGAACAGCTCTGAAAGCTGCAAAATCTGCTCTGTCCAAATTAATTCCTTTTTTCTTTTGCTCAGTTTCTTTCTCTCTCCATGACTCGGCCAATACTGTAGCCTTTTAAATAAAGCTTCCTGTTGGTAAAAATTGCTGAATAAAGCACATTGCTTCAGGTCACGATAGAACCCAATAGTTCCTTTAAACAAGAACGTATTTGTCCTCCTGCTTTCCCATTTATTTCTTCCTGACTGCAGTAACTTCACTCACAAAATTGTTGGGGTCAGTGGGCGAGAGCAAAGGCCAAGCCACCTAAAAAACAATCCAATGTTTTCAAGTCAAAGGATGAGCATCAGAGCTGATTTATAGCCTCACTTACCAGAATCACAGGAGCAGCCAGGGACTCGGGGACCTGTGCTCCTCCTCACGCAGAGGCCATCGCCACCCCCTGTATTTACCCCCACCAACAAAGGCACACCACCAGTGCTACCACTGCTTTAGAGAGAAGAAACCAGTGCACGTGAGTGGCTTGGCCCGAGGTCACAGAAGGAAGTTTAAAACAGCTGAGAACTGGTCCCAGATGTTTGAAGACTTAGTTCAATGCCTTCGAGACCGAGTGTCCCAAGGGCAGTTGAGGCTGGAGGCAGATAAATTCCCCCTCCATTGCCCCGAGGACACCACAAGCAAATCCATCCACACACCCCAGCTATTCATATCCACACAACTGCGAGATTCTTGCAACACTAACACAACTCCCTTTTGGTATTTCCTGCTTATAGACCCGTAACACAAGCAACTCAAAGGCTTTGTGAGAGGTTTTAGGTTTAGAAATGGCAGTTAAACGTCTTGGCACATTTCACATGTTGTGAAATGGCAGCGTGGCACCCATCTCCCTGACAGGAAGGGATATGGAGCTACAACCCCTTTCTTCACCTGCCTCGACTGCTAGATATTAGAATGGCCAAAATTTCCAAAATTTTCCAAAAATAAACTGCCGAGGACAGGCTGGAGAAGGTTAAAGCAGAGTATTCCCAGGGCAGGGGAGAAGGTGGCTGGATCCCACCAGTACTTTCTCAGCCCCTCTTGACACGCTTCAGGAGCAATGGGGTTAGATTCCAGCCATCACATGGCAAGCAGTAAGGTACAGTGATAAATCCTGATGAACAAATGAGTCGGAAAAGGATGACAGAGCTTGAATACTTACAGGTAAATTAACAAGCAGATCTGGGTTCACAGGGCTGTCAGTCCCTTTACCACACACATGGCAAACAGACAACTCAAAATGCTGAGTGTGTCACCAAAAACTGGCTACGAGGCATCACCGCCCACCTTTCCTCCTGCTGGAGCTCACCAGGTCCTTCACTGTTGTGCTTAAAAAAAAATAATCTTAAATTAGGAGGAAATGGGAGATGGCTGACCCAAGGCACAAGAATGAACACACTGAAGAGTTCAGCAGCGCCTGGCTGCTATGGCATCAGCACAGATTTACACGCTGCTTTTAAAGTCGCTCCATCCCAGAAAGTACCTACGATCAGTGAAAAATCCCCTGAGACCTCATTAGTTCTGAGCCACAAAGCAGAAATTTTCCTGACAATTAACACACAGAGGCAGGAAAGCAGCATCTATAAGGAAAGAACATGGGGGATCATAAACATCTGTGCGAAGCATCCAGTTTGCAAACATGAAAAGAACAGAAGTGCCAGGGCAGACAAATGGATCCCACTGGGATTTGAAGGCACCATTCCAGGAAATCTGGATACTTGAGACCCAGTGCGTAGGTTCAAGTCGAAGTTAAGGGGCACATGCATTAAATGTGCAGCCACTTCCAGCCCAGAAAGCATCGTTCCTAAACCGACAGAGCACGAGAACTCCAGGCTCCTCCTGAGACAGACGTATCCCAGAGTCTCCGCAGAGATCCCGCTGTTAACGGGGGATAACTCACTTTGTGATCAGAAATCTGGATCTCACAGATAGGGGATTAATCTGTGTCAGTCCACACACAGCAGGATTAAACGGGAGAGGGAACAAAACTCTTCTCAGAAGTCCACAGGGCAGCGAGAAGAGATCTCACTGTTTGCACAGAGCCACAGAATGAGATGGGGTTGGAAGGGACCTGCAGCTGGAAATCAGAGTTTTCAGAGCGACAGCATGGCCCTGAGGCATCAGTTTGGGAACTGATAAGAGGAAAAAGGTAAGCTCATCTATTTCTCTCCAAAACAGCCTATGGACTCCCAACTCCTTATTTCCAGGAGGAGGTTGGTGCAAGAGCTGCGGCAACCACAGGTTTAACCTCTGGGCTTGGAGGCTGATGCCATAACTAATAGAAAAGCATCCATCCAAGCTAAACTTCCCCACCAGGAAGAGGGCAGATCTGCCCTTAAGATGGCTCCTGGCAGTGGAAATGCATTTCTTTAAACTTAATGTATGGTGGGGGGTGACATTATGTGATGGCAGACGGAAAGGATGGGTCATGCGTTCATGTTATGCTACATCAAAGAATCCCTCCAAGCAGAAGGCAAAATTAATAGCTGCAGAGCAAACAAACAAAAACAAAATGCCAAAACCTGGTCTGGTCTGAGTGCATACACTGCCCTTTATTCTTAAAAGCATTGCAGACACTCCTCTGCAGTCTGCTCCCATTATGGGAGTGTTTCCAGCCGATTACATGCAACGGAGCAGAGTTCACACATGACACGGGCTCCAAACGCTGGCACTGACTGCAGGAACCAGCACTAAACCAAGCTTTTCTGACAGAGCAAAAAAACATGACCCATCAAGACAGGGAAAGCCAAGCAGTGTCTCCCAGGAGAGTGACCACGGGCTTTGAGTTCTGTATAGTGGCAAGAGCATCTCCCTCTCATCCAAGGTCCAGCAGTGTGTCAGTTGGGGAAGACAAGGGAAAATGGGAGGGTGACATCAAAATGGCATCAGTCCCAGGTCCTTCATGTCTGCAGCTCACAAACCCCACTGGGCCTGAGAACTTGGGCACTGAGCTCAACTGAAGACACAGCTCAGGAGAGAAGAGGGGATTTTAGAGGGAAAGAGAAGGGAAAGTCTGGAGTCATTTTAAAATGAGTTTGTGTTTAGCCTCTAAGGCACACAACGATGCCAGATGCACTCTCCACCAGTACCTTAATAACATTACTCTCCACCAGGAGTGCCCACATGCGTCAGGGAGCAAACCTTGACCACCCGACACACAGATATAGGATTTTACCCCAAGCCCTGAAGCTAAAAAAAGCTTTTCCTAGGTGGAGGGAACTGACCGCAGAGGAGACAGAAATTCAACAACATTTGCAAAATGCTTACAAACCTCCAAGTGAGGTTTACTAAACACCGATTTTGCAATACCTTCTCCTCTTCTGCATCTGACTAGGCAGGAGCTTGAGGATTGAGCAAAAGGAAGCAAAACATTCCTGCAGGAATTCAATAAACCCAGCAGCATTATAAATGTCATCTGAAACAGCCCCGAGCTGACAATGACACAGGATTGGGAACTGGAACTAGCAGCATTGCTAAGGTAAGCATTTCTCACTCTTCATCTGCAACTAAGGCTCTTCCGTACCCACAGCACTGGAGAAGATGCAACCATGTGGAAGCAAATGAAGTATTTAGAATCATAGAATGGTTTGGGTTGGACGGGTCCTTAAAGATCATTGAGTCCCAACCCCCCACCATGGGCTTACTAAATAATTAGATGCAGAGAGAATTAGCAGGATGCGTCCAGACTGTGCGGGCTCCCAAGCTCTGCTGTAGCACAAATCCTTAGAGCGATGCAAGGCTTTCCCTTCGCCTTCCCTCCATCCAGTGATTCCAGAGAAATGGAAGCACCCGCAAATTCCTCATGAAAACACCAGAGAGCTCGTGGCGCAGCGCTGCGCTGGCTGCAGCTGGCAACCCCGGGCTGCCTTCTCCTCCCCCTTCCCCTTTTGTGAGATGATTTAACGAGCTGCTGAATCCCAAGAGACACGACAATCAAACAGCAGCAATAGAGCATCGTGTCTTCAACTATCCACGTCCATCTGCCCTGTCTCCTTTTGACAGACTTACAAAAGGTCCGAGTTTGGAGTGAAAAAAAAAAAAAAAAACAAACCAACCCAAAACACTGCCAAAAGGAACTTGTGCAAACACAATCCTGGCAGAGCACGTCATTCCCACCGCCTGCCATTTTTCCCTGTACTGGGAGAATTGATGCACTAATGTAGTGTTTCGGGACTGCAGAAAACGTGTCACCCTCTGCTAGCTGTCTGCTCCACCAAACAGCTACCTGTTCTTGTCAGATGGAATCAACGGGAATAGAACAAGTAAAAATTACCTTTTTTCTAGCGCCCACACTGACCTGATCTAATAAGCACCTTGGTAAGAATTTGGGATTTCTCACAGGGAACCTTGTACCTCGAGGCATATAGGTGATATTAAATATGGATACCCTCCTCCTGGTTAAGTCTTAGATACGCTCAATACAGCAAAAATTAATCTCTCTCCATCCCTGGGGACACACACACTGCTGGAAAGAGCTGTTCTCCCTGCCCCAGCTCAGATGCTCCATGTCCCAGGCAGAGCCACCTCCACTTCGTGCCTCCTCATCCCCACACTCCCACAGCAGACCAGCTCTTCCTCTCCAGACTGGTGGCTGCCTCCAATTCATGCCCAAAAGGCTGAACCAACGGCACCTGTGTCTGACCTGGAGTCACTGAGAAACAGGTAAATAGGCCAAGTAAAGCAGAGCCAGAGAAACAAAGATTCAGAGACTCAATTATCCCTTCTCTATATCAATTAAAAAGGGAACAAATTAATTCACAGCAATAACTGCATCTGGAGTGCACTCTTGCCTTAGGGAGACTAAAAAAATGTAGAGATAGAGACAGAGGGCTGCACAACATCCCATTTCCCTCGTGACATCGCCAAGATCAGTGACATGAAGGCTTTGAATTTACGCTGGCATCGAAGCGCTTAATTGAGGAGTCAAGGGAGAGGGCACCATTCACACAGCGGGCAGGGAGACCCACTCCCCTTCAGGAGACCCGGGTCCCAGTACAGCCGGAGAAGCGGGGAGAGACATCAAGCTTAAGTAAAGATGAAATTTGTCACTCTGATACTGAAGACTGAGCATGATGGGATGGGAGAAGAGGCCCTGGAGGAAGGGAGCGCAGGACTGGAGGATTCAGAGCCACGACAAAGCTTCCACTCGACCGTCGGGAGCAGACTTTGCCTTTTCACCACAACCTACAGCCCTTTCCCTGGCGCAACTCAGCGGGAGCACACACCAAATCCCAGCGCTCCTGCTCAATCACAAGTCCCTGAAGGGCTGAAGAAAGACACAGCGTGGCAAGAAATTAAACTGGCAACAACGTGGGACACAAATGAGGCAACTATGTACCACTGTGCTGACTCCAGATGGAACTCCTTCTTGATGAGCTTTTTAATTGAATGCCCAACAAGCAAGTAACAAGGGAAACGAGAGCAAAGACATTAAAAAGAAGACAAACAGAAAAGCCACCCTGTGGTGGCCAGGATGGGGACACTGGGGACACACACCTGAGCGGTCGCGGTCAAAGAGTACTGTGATAAGCTCCTGCTCCTCTTTGGAGTGTCAGGGAGACAAAGAAAACCTTAAGACGAGACAACAGATCTTGAGGAAGCTTAAGCAGGATGGAAATTAAACAAGACATCTGGGGAGAACTCCAGAAGCATCTGTGAAATCTGGCCTGTTAAAAAGCAGCCCGGGCAGTAAATTATTTCCAATTCATGGAATGGTCAGAGCTGGAAGGGACCTTAAAGATCATCCAGTTCCAAAGCCCTGCCCTGGGTAGGGACACCTCCCACCAGAGCAGGTTGCTCCAAGCCCCCTCCACTGGCCTTGAACACCTCCAGGGATGGGGCAGCCACAGCTTCCCTGGGCAACCTGGGCCAGGCTCTCACCACCCTCACACCAAAGAAGTTCTTTCTGGTATCTCATCTCAATCTCCCCTCTTTCAGTTTAAAGCTGTTACCCCTTGCCCTGTCACCCCACTCCCTGACAGAGTCCCTCCCCAGCTCTCCTGTAGCCCCTTCAGGTACTGGAAGGGGCTCCGAGGTCTCCCTGGAGCCGTCTCTTCTCCAGGCTGAACAACCCCAGTTCCCTCAGCCCGTCCTCACAGCAGAGGTGAAATTTGAAGATAGCGCCTGTAAAGCTGTCATGACTTGTCTACGCTATCTGTAGGCCAGAGATAAGGTTAGAGCTGAGAAATATGAGTGTCTAAGTCAGCCAAACAACAGGTATTGAATGCTGAGGTCTCTTCCCTGCTCGTGCAGGGCTGTGGGGAAGGTCAGAGGGGCAGGTACTGCTCCTCGGGGAGATGGCACAGGCGTCCCTGACACCCGCAAACTGCAGAAGTAACGGAACCCGCAGCAAAGAGAGCTCTTTCCCGCACATTTCACTCAACACCTTGAGCTGCCAGCTCTGCTTTTATCCACCTGCCAGATTTGATTCTGCCCAAGACGTCTAGCCAGCCTCAAACAGCTTTCTTCCTCACCCGGAAAAAACACATTTTCTTTGGGGAACATATGCAACATATGATAATAAGTTGCACAACCCTTAAAATATTTCTGCCCACTTATTTGAAAGCATACACAGTTCTGGGGTTTTTCCTCTGCTAAATACAGTTCTCTCCCAGCCAGGAGGTGCTTTTAGTGGTAGAGCCTTTCCCAGCCTGACATTTTTAACTTACAGGAGGAATGTATATACGCAAGTCAGACTATTAAATTATAAACTTATGCAGGGATAAAACTCTCCATTATTTCACACAGTTTCAAGGTCATCACAACTCTATCCCAGCAAATAATTATCTCTCAGCTGTAACAACTTATACCCATATAACTACCAGGATCCTAAGGCGTTTCAGATGAATTCAAAAGCTTCCCCACCCCTGACAGTGGGAAGCACAAACTCCTGCTCTCAGACAGTAGCTCTGCACAGCTGTCCTGGAGCAGCGCTGGAGACCGTTAAATGGTACCCAACTTTCCTGAGAAGTTCAGAAGAAAGAGCGCAAGTCAAGCTTGTGCGAGTCGTGGAGAAACCATAATCATTAATGGCCTCAAACTGAGGTAATGCCTCACGAGACCGAAAACTCGTGAAGCAGCAGCTATGGTCAACGCACAAGGGAAAAAATACCTTACTATTTCTGCACACACAATTTAAATGCAATGTTTAACGTTCAAAATTTTACTTCAAGATTCAAATTTCTTCTGCACCTCAAGGGCTGATGTTCACCCATTTATCTTTGCATCTGACAAACTGGTTCCAGTCGGCGCCACCCAAGGAGCCCAGCACAGCAGGACATGGGATATCATTAATGCTTAACGAGAAAGCTGGGGTTAGAAACTTCACATCCACAAGGATAAAACTCAGGGCACTACAATGGTGGAAAGGAGAAGACCAAGGCAAAGAGCGACTTGTGTCTCTTCCACATCATTCTGATGTTGTACTTACAATCTAGAGCAGCTCTGGGTCTGATGGGGATGCCGGGCTGGATTCCCTGCCGCCAAGCGCTTTCCAGCCCTAACCCCAGCCCAGACACCGAATGCCCTGTGACAATGACGTTCTCCAACTTGGACAATCAGGAAGACAGCAGTTTGGGTGTTTTTTTTTTTAAACCAATTCTCTTCTTTTTGGGTCTTTATTTTCAGCAAAAAGGAATGTCAAGGACACATTCTGTTTTGCTTTTTCTGTGAAACAATTCCCGTTGAGGTTAAAGGAACTATTTCCAAAATGCCACATTCAGCACCAATTACGCATGTCCTCCAAGTTCTCTGTGTTCTCAGCTGTTCCTAACTCAACAGAGATGAGACATAGGAGTTCAGACATATGGCTGCAGACTCCACCAGGCTGAAACCAGCCGGTAAAGAGCCCAACGTCACAAGGGGAACGCAAGTAATTTTAAATCACACGAATCTACTTCCTAACGGCACTTCAAGACAACCAGGAGTCACCCATGGGGGAACACAGGGTGGATACAGGTCATTTAAATGCCTCTTCCACGAGAGCCAACACTTTGTCAGACTTAACACTGTGCAGCAAGAAAACATGGCTTGAAAAAAACATGGAAAGAAGTACCAGCAAAAAAAAAAATAAAAATCTAAGCCCACAGGACATTATAGTCCCCTATTTAACTCATCTGATGGACTTCAAACCCTTGCAACAGACCCAGGACCACAACGCAAAGCTTTGAAGTCTCCAGAGTTCGAGGCTTTGTCATAATCCTGTTCCTGCTTCCTAAAGTAAAAGTGTGCTGATTTCTGAAATTAAGAGCAGTGAGGAAGGGTCTGGGGAGCCCACCAGTACCACTGCTTGGGCAGCTTCAGCCCTTACCAGACACGAGGCTTCTTTAATCAGATTACATTTTAAAACCAGGCAAATTTGTGATGCCAAACTTGAAAGGATTTTTCCTGGTGTCTTAATTAGGATGAGGCAAAATTAATTTCACCCGATTTCCAACCCGCTCCAATATTAGATTTGAAAGGCCACCTATGACACCTCCAGCCCTGTTTGGCCCAAGAATCTGAAAGCCAGCAGGCAATAGGATTAGATATAAATCTAATGAGATAATGTATTTACATAATATTTATGGCACTCACTCTAGCCAAGGCTGTGTTCTCGCATCTTTAGCATGCAGCACTACAGACACTTCCCTTGAGCTGCAAAGAGCTGGAGGTTTATTTTTAAATTTAATTTCCCTTTAAAAGAAACCATGTGTTTAAATAACAAGGGAAGAGTGCTAATGTAATCTGCACTTACCAAACCTACACAACACAAACTCAATCTCTGCCTCTCCTTAAACTAAATAACACGGGCCCTCTCGGAGAGCCCGGGAAAAGCCGCGCACACACACTCCCCACCTTAAAACCAACTTCTTCTGCAATTTCATTAACTTGCTGCCAGTTTCAGATGTTTATACTGATTTTAATCTGAAACACTCTGTCACCATGCAAGGTGGGATGTATCATCAAAAACGTATGAATATACACATCGCCTCAGCATTTGGCACCTCAGGGTCTCCTGAACACTTCAGAACTTCATCTTTACTGGTCATGGGGGTAAACAGCCACCTTCACACCACTGGAAGTACAAGAGTCTGCTAAATTCTTGGTTTAGAAAAAAGAAAAAAAACCTACACACTGTCTAGATAAAAATAGTTTTAAACTCCTTATCCAGCAGTGCAGATGCTCTACAGGATTTTCTTCCAGGATGCAAACGTCTAGAGAAAACTTTGCCCTGGCACATGTTGTTCTGGAGCAACCAGCTCCATGTCCAGCTCAAGTTCAAGGCTGAGGAAGAAAGTTAGCTCAGATAATTCATCCAAACTTCTCAAAGGTCATCTCCCAGCTCATGCAGCAAAGAGATTCCCTGATAAACCCTGAACATTTCTCACACGAGCCACAGTGATTCACTGGAGGAGGGCAAATCATTTTAAATTCAGGTTACAAAATGTGCACTTGACAAGATGAACAGCCTGGTGGCTGCATGGCATTAAAGTGCTACCTTAAAGCAGGGCATTTCCCCACCAGGAGAGGGTGCCAGGCAAGTTCAGGGAGCAGCCCTTTGGGAAATAGGACATAAATAGCTCTGAGGAAGTAAACCAGGCTCTGCGGGGTTTGCACAGGAGAGAGGGCACGTTCACACACTCCAGCACCAATTTCCTTCCAAACACAGCTCACATCTTCCTGCCCTCCAACTTTAATTAGGCATTTTACCCCTTCACCAGTCTGTCGAAGGTCCTTCCTTTGCCGACAGCTACAGTCCCAGGTAGACTAACATTTCAATTTATGTTTTCCTCCCTTCTGCAGAGAGCAGCTGTATTAGCCTCACCAGGCTGTTGCTATAGAAACAAATCAACCCTCAACAGTTTTATTTTTACCAGTTTCTGTGAAATAGGATTTATCTCATTTCCATGACTAAGCTGTATTCCAGGGTGAGCTCTCTGGGACAATGACAGTGCCATCTCAGCATCGGACAGGACGGCATACCTGCTGTCACTGACAAGAGGAAACAGCCATCACCCTTAATTAAATGCACCTTCTTCATTCCAAGAGGACACTTCATCTTGAAATGATTCTATAGCCAGAGCGTTGAGATGCAGCTGCACCCGTGTATCAGAAAAGAGCAGAAGAGTGGATGGCAGAGCCTGGAAGATCAGGGATCTGCTGGGAGAGCTCAGCAGAGCACCCACCTGAAAAGCTGGAGCATCCTCCACCCCAGCAGAAGGATCCCTTCATTGAGTCCCCACCGAGAGTTGCTCACGCAGCCTGGATTCAGCTCAGCGTAAGCTCCTTGTGAAAGACAAAGGGCTCACATGGGAGTTGAGGCATTAACACACGTTATCTGCTGCCGGCCAGAGAAATACCCCCTCCGGGCACTGCAAGGGAAGGAGCTCATCCTCCAGGAACTTGTCTTATCCTTGTCCAAGTACAGCTGGGAGAGGGCTTTCCCTTCTGGTTTGGGATGAACACAGGTGTAACCTGTATATATTACCTCTATTTTGTATCACATCTTTCATTTATGTCTTTTATATCCTGCTCACTTTTCCTGCAATCTCACTAAAACAATGTATAATATAAAAAAACCCAACCACACACACTGGATGAACACTGTTTCTTGGCTCAGCTGCTCCTAATATATCAAACACTGCTTCATACATTCATCTTTAGAAAATTCAGTTCTCTGCCAAACAGCCTTAATCAGCCAGAGTAGCACTGGACCCATGTCACCCAGCTGAGCAGCTCCACTTCCATAAATCCAGTCTATTTTGGCAGCACATCCACAAGGGGAATTGCCACATGCAGGGACCTGCAGGACCACTGCTCTGTGAGCAGGAGAGAAGGGAGGGGAAGGGGAGATGCTGCTCCTCTGTCCTGTCAACTGCAGGTTCCTGCCATTTCACCCTTATTAGATCCAGGAACTGCACAGCCCCATGAAACAAAAGTTTTCTGTTCGATGGACCAGCTGGAGTGATTCACTCTGGCACAGTCACCCGACAACTCAGTGAGCATCAGGGACAGAAGACGGGGGAGGATAAGGCCACCGCTCTCAGCAATGAACTCCTGGACAGGCTTAGTTGTAATCTTCACATTTCACTATTCAAGTCCCCAAACCCTCTTGTTAAATATTCAACATCCAGCTCCGCGTTGCTCCTGCCTTCAGAGCACAGAGCACTCTGGATCCTCTCAAATCTGCAGTGACATTTCTTCAGTTTCGGGACTGCAGAGGAAAGCAGAGGGGAACAAGGCCGTGGAATTGTCAGTATCTCACTGCTCAAATATCCCGTCTTTGTTTACGCACATAGCTGTGGTTAGGGTCCTGAAATTCCTCTCCCCAGCACAGTGGTGGGATGAGAAGCTGGGGTATACAATGAAGAAGCCATCAGGGACTCTCACACACATCCGCTCAGTCCACTCAAGCCCCGACGATGCCATCAGGGTAAGCAGAGAAATCTGCACGAACCCGCTGGATGCGGCTGCTAATTCCAGCATCATAAAATTAGCCTTAAAGTCTTCCAAGATGCAAATTTCAAGCTTGCACCTGGCATTTTAACTGAGCCATCAGTGCCTGGCTCAAACCACTCCTGTGGGCACCCTGAACACAAACCACCCTCTCAGAGTCCGGGCTTCTTGCAGACGTTTAGGATGCTCCACACAGTGCCTGAGCCAGGCGTGTTCAGGGCTTGGAAAATCAGCCCACAGCACGTCAGGGACACTTTTCACTGTTCCTTCTGTGATGGGGCAGAGCACAAACCTCGTGTGAGCCCAGCGAACGTTCAGAACTGTAAAATGATGCTCCTGGGAAGGCGTGTAACCTAGCAATGGGCAAAACCACCCTGGGAGCCCTGCCTCCTCTGCTCCGCTCCTACCAGCCCCCTGTGACACACGGGGACACTGCAACCATTTCAGTCCTGGCACCCGTCAGTGGGCGAGAACTCTGTCCTGATGCCTTCAGCATCCTCAACACAGCCTGATCCAACACTTCTCACACCCCATCCGAGTCCATGGAGTGTTTGAGCCCACAGATGTTTCCTAAACCTCTTGGGCACTTCAGAACACTCTGCTGAGAGTCTCTCAAAGCAAAGCCAAAATTAAGTGAGTGCGTTCTTACCCTTTGTCTGACACAAACACATCGACAATCCCAGGAGAGCAAGTCCCAGGACAGCTGAGGACTTGGCAGGGGGGTACAGACCGATGGGAAGTCAATAGCCAGAAGGACTGGCCCCAGCCTGGACACCCAGCCGTGTTACGGAGCCAGTGGCTGATCAACCAGCCACAGAGGCCGAGTCACTGCCTACAGACCCTTGCACTCCGAGTCAACAGAGAGATCACCATCCCACGTGTGGTTCCTGGAGGGGTTTGCTGGCAGGCTGCACCGCTTCAGTCGATCCACCCCTGCTCCCAACTCCTTCCCCGTTTCATTCTGCTCTCGCACATCCCGCTCAGCCCCGCCGTGCCTCCCTTCAGCTTCCAACCGTCTTTTCTGCCAACCAAACAGGGCAGCACCGGGTCACTGCCCTCCACACGGACACCTCAGATGGCACAGCTCTCCCCAGGGGAGTCTCACGGAATGGGAAGCCACCTCCACCAACACAATTTCCACGCACACACCGAGCAAGCCCTGGGTGCTACAGAAAAATTCCTCTACATCTGTAGAGCATCCGTAGCTTCGGGGAGCAGCACAGGACATGGCCAACGTGACTTGCCCAAGGTCCCACAGCAAGTTTACAGGATGAACCCCACCCACACGCACACACACTCCTCCCCAGCCCCAGCCCTCATCGTGCTGACCAAAGCAAGCAAATAATGTAATAATAAAAAGATCACACATATCACAAAACGCTTGAAAGTCACTGCCAATAACTGCAGCCCTCCTGAATTATTTAAAAAGTGCTTAGAAAACAATTTGGAAAGAGAGCCGGCGCACACCGAATGCCTGTGGCAGTACCACTCTTAGCAATCCCAGCGTCCAGGTATCTAATTAAAGAGAGATCTGTCCTGCTTTGCTGTTTGCATGGCAGGGTGTGGAATAGAAAGAGTCTAAAAGTGGGAGAGATTATGAATCACAGCACCAAGATGAGTAAAAGACCCAGCAAGGATATTTAACACAGCCCTGGTTTATGCCAACATGCCAGCAGCGACTTCCTTCTCATGCGGGACTCGGGGAAATACTTCCTTTGCAGCTTTACCCAACCCCGACCTTGGAGCCCAGCTCCCCCTGCGCCATCGCAGCCACACGGCAGGACTCAATCTCAAGGCCTGGCCACCTCTAACACGATAACAATCCACCTGTGAATGGGCAGGCACAGCCCAACGGTCTTGTCCTTCCTACCTATGGAGTGGTTCCTCTTCCCCTCACCCCTGGCCCCATCGGAGCAGGATCTCCCTTCCCGATGAAAACGCAGAGGGCAGGAAGGCTCCGGCAGGGCTCTGGGAGCACCGGGAGAACATGTAGCACTAACAAATTACTCTTTAAATCATCCAGCTGCACAAAGACATATAGGAAACCTCACTTTTTATTTGAAATGGAAATCATTTCCCTGACTCTAACCACATTCAGACTATTGGAAGCTGCTTGAAGTGCTCAACCATTACACCGTATCATTTCCTAACCCAAACCAAACCCTCACCAGCAATAACTGCTGCAAATTGACTACAACACTTGCTGTGGCTTCTGTGAAGCGACAACCGAACCCTTTCCCACAACAGATGTGTCCAAAAAAGTCCTAATTCACAGCAGAGGTTTCTCCTCGATGCACTTACAGACGATTTCATGTACAATCTGGGGATCAAGAGCAGCCTCAGTTTCCCCTCTTGTCAACAAAGATCCAGTCTTTTCACATCAATAGATGAAAATAAAAAGCTTTATCTGCCAATTTGGCTTTAACACAATTCATCCCTTACTGCTCCTGGCAAAACCTACTGAATGCAGCTTGATATTTCAGGCCACAGATTGTTTTGCTGCTTCCTGCCTTTAAATTCATAGAGAAGCAGCAAAAATGATAAAAACATCCAAATTCTGCAGCCTCTGTGCAGAAGGGCCCCCTAAACTCTGAGAAACCTCATGGATTCACAAAGCATTTGTGATTTCTGGACTGGCTTTGGCTTATAAACATTAAGCTGGGCTCACATGAAACTGATGTTCTCTCTAGATGCTCACTGATCTACAAGAAATGCTTTTGCCTGTGCTGCATGAGATACGCTCTGGAAATGGGGCAGGCAGGGTCCGTTGAAGAGCAGAGGTCAGCATCAGACGCCAGGATCTGGCTTCCTGCAAGTTTCCAGGCCCTGAAGGGATCCCAACGACCACATTTTGGGAGCAGATCCCAGAGGCTGCGTGTCCACAGCAGGAAGCCAGGCCTCCCCCCAAACCCTGGCAAAGCACCACCTCTTTGTGAGCCCCACCATCTGCTTTGGCAAGAGCCACGAACCAGAATTCTCCCTCCCCTCTCCTGCTTCTCATTCTCCCTGTATCCTCCTTATTACCTCAATCCGCCCTTTACCTTCCCTCATTGGCGTTAGCTTTCCACCAGGGTTTATTTTCCTGCCTAATTTTGTCAGTGTTACACATTCACCCCCCCAGGGAGAGACTTTATCTTTCATTCTGTCTCCGCATTTCCTTCTCCTTTGGCTTATCAGGGTCTCTCACACCTTGCTTCCTGCTTACCTGCGGAAAGCGGTGACTTTGTGCAGTTTGTGCCCATCTGGCACCCAGAGGGCTCAGCTCAATCGTCTGAGCAGGAAGCGTGAAAGCCTCAGACCTGGACAAAGTTCACATTTAAATTATAATAAACAAGGTGGGCCGTTAAGTTTACGGGATAAAATGACACATTCCACAGAATTCACTCCTGGGGATACCTTCTGTGACTTGACAGACCAGTATTTGCTCTCTGTGTTAAAAAAACCAGTACAAAACCATTAGCGTCCCAGCTCAGACCAGTCCCCCAGCTCAGCACGAGGGCTCCCCAAGGTGTAGTACCGGGAACGCAGCTTCCCGCGTCAGTCCTTTTTTCCAGGAAATGCACGATTTATACCTAACTCAAAACTTAGTATTTTGAGTCGTCTGCAACACGCAGAACTCTTGCACTCCAGCACTCCAGCAGGGGAATCAGAGGGTCTCAGGAACAGGTAGTCCAAACAGGGAGACTGAAAAAAAAAAGGAACTAAATACCCTGCTGACATCAGAGACTTGAAATTGGGTGGAGGACGGAACACAGAGCTCTGCCAGCCCAGCCAAAGAGTGCCTACGACCCTGGCTTTGGGATGAGCCGCAGGGACAGGGGAGCAGCTCCACAGCCCCCCACCAGGAGACACCTCTAAATACCCAAGAGCTGCAGCAGGACCAGGAGTCAAAGTCTCTGTGCAGAAAGAGGAAGGTGCCCAGAGTTGCGTGAGGAAAGGAAAACATAAAACATACGGAACTCACCACTGACAGGTTTTCTCCACAACAACTGAGGAGTAAAGAAACCCTTAATTAGGAAAGTTCCCATGTTCTAGTGCTGGGAAGGTAAAGTTTCCCACACCGTGCACATCCCTAAATTTCAAGTGACCTGCCTTTTCTCTACAGTCCATGCAGAGCCCGGGGAATCCTGGCCTCCCTCCCCTCTCACAGGCTGAAGGTGGTTTTGCAGAGCAACCGCAGGGGTGGCAGAGATGCTCTTCATCAGTGCCCAACTGGAGAAGTGGTGTTTGGCTCCCCGGAAAGGCACGAGGCCATTCTGCCAGACACTTGTGGCAGGACCCACTTCCGAGCATGGGTAAAAGCAGTGCTCCCCCCATTGTCTGAACACTTCCAAATCTCAACGACAAAGCTTTGTAACCTAAAGTTTCTCACATACAGCTTTATCGTACATACCAAAAAAAACCAACCCAAATCCTTGCTCCAAATACGTATTTTGTGATCTCTTTACCCACCAGCACTGAAGACATCTATTATTTAAGCAGCTTCCCTGCACTGGAGGGCCTCAATAAGAGTTAGCCACCAGCTGAAGCACCTCAGCCTTCTCCATCAACTCACTAGGCCCATTAATACTTCCTTTTAATTGGCACCATGACTTTCTCTGGGCACACATCCAATCTGTATTTACTGTTTTTAATTTCAAGAATGCATCTAATCATCGTTAGGAAGAAAGAAAACAAACCCAACAGTCAAGATTCAGGAATAAGATTTAAGAGAAAACCCCTCAACTTTCAAGTTATTCCAAAGTTGTTCTTGACCTGTTGCAAACCCCGGGATGCAGAACCCCAGGAGAAGGCAGGGGCTGGAGGGGTCCTTTTCATTCACTGATCCTGGGCTTTCCCCCAAGCGTCAGACGGACAAAATCTCACACTCTCCGTTTCCAAAGCCTTGAAGTTGTTTCAAAAGGAGCACTGAAAGGCAGAGTTAGCTATAATTAAATACCAGGCCTGCTGTGGAAAACTGATTGCAACACCCTCCCCGCCTCCAGGAAGCAGGGGAACCTCAGGCTAAGGTGCTCTGGAGGAATCGCGCACCTGAAGAGATGAGCAGGAAAAAGTCAGTCATCGGGCTCAGCACCAGGGAAAAGAGCTCATTTCACACCTTGCAGCGCCAGAGCAGACCACAGCAGAGACAGGGCGACACTCACGCAGCAGACAGCTGTGCAGATCTCCTCTCTGATGCACTCGGGCCAGTTTGAAACTCAGTCTGGCTACTTTTCTGGGAAGTTCAAGCCCCAAAAGCCAATGTTTTGCTGCTGCACTAAAGGGGACACAGAGAAGTGTTTGCTACTATCATAAACCTTCCAGCAGAGCCATCTCACAGCCACACCAGGACGCGACGCAATCACTTAGATTGAGCTCAAACTACGAAAAGCAACAGTTTTGAATGCTCTCCAGCTCATCCCAGCTGCTCCCCAAACAACCCTCAGACTCTACTGGCAGGTAAATTCAGCAGCTGTTTCCCATAAAAACCTCCTTGCTATAAAACAAGCACAAATCTTCTCACATGGAGTCACTTAACCCAAAGTAAAAGCCCCATAAGTTGAGAGCAGACCAGAAACAATCAGAAAGCCTCTAAATCGTTTGAAGTCCATTTTTTATACTGAACAAGGATCATTCACCGCAGCACTTGAGTCCTGGAAGGATCCCCCTGCTCCACGCTGCTGCAGCGATGGCCCCCAAACCCCAGGGAATCCCCCCCTGGGACTCCCAGGGCCAGTTTGCAGGAGCAAACAGTCACTGCCCAGCCTCTGGCACCCAGAAATCAAGGAAAACAGCAGCCACCCCTCGTACAGGGGCAGGCACAAAGTCTGGCAAATCCAGGGGTGCTGCTGCAGATTCCACACAGCGAGGTGACAATGCGCTGCAGGGACTCCCGAGTGACACCAACAGCCTTCCAGAGCCAGGACCGTTACCGTGAACATGAAAAACCCTGACCAACTCAGCAGCAGGGAGAAAAAGGTTGAGGGATTGGGAAGTTTGGTGGGAGGGAGGGATTGTTACAGAGCCAACTGACAGACATTTAAGACAGCCGAGTTAATGAACACAGAAGCTGTGAATGACAATCACCGTCCCTCAGAGACGTGTCTACACATGACACCACGCTTACACGTGAAAAATCACGTTACCTGATCAGACATCAAACAGCCTGCCCACTCCACAGATCAGCTGGAATCACGAGCCAGTGTCTTACCGGGGGAAGGAGGTGGTAGGGGTGGAGGAAAAAAACCGTCGCCATCCTCAGCAGGCATTGCCGGGAAGCGTGGTGGAGCTGTTAGAACAAGAGGCTGATAACACTCCTGGTGTGTATTTAAACTCCCTGACCCTCTCCACTTTATCTAAACATCCAGCTTCTAACATAGACAAGTCTGAAGTGGACAGAGCAATTTCCCCACTCCAAAGCAAGGGCTCAGAGTGGTTAACATATTAAAAGAGAAGAATAAGGTTCGAGCCCAGAGCAGATTTACATTTCAGAGCAGCAAACGTTCACACCGGGAAAGCAGCAGCTCTCCCTGCCATTCAGCTACACGTGTAACAGCAGATAAGGTTGTGTGAAAGGAAAAGTGGATCAAATTTGGCCACAAATGGGAAGTCAAATCCTTCCAAATAGTCCAGCCACACAGTGACAGCATCACTCAGCGCTGGACTCGAACCTCCTCCCCCTGTCCCCGTATAAACCAGTTGTTCAGGGAACAGGAGCCACAATTTCCAGCAGAGAAGCTGCATCTCAAGAAATATACCAGCAAGAGGTTTCCTTGAGAGATGCCCCAAAAAGGGGGAGGAGAAAGAACAAAGGTCTCAGAGCTTCAAACCACAGCAGATCGCATAGCGGGACACTTTAAATGCTAAAGCAAATGACCGTGCCCTCCATCTGCCCGTGCAGCCCCTGGAACAGCCCACCCGAGCCCCGCAGCAGAGGAGCATTACTGGAAGCCATGAAAATTACAGAGGAAGAGGAGGGGAATGCATGGAGTGAGGAGAGGACACCTCGCTGAACACCCAGCTGTGCATCTGCCCCAGGAAATCCATCCAGCATCATTCCTTGCTGTGAGAATCTATGCACACTCCTCACTCCAGAGTCAGCAGCCTCTGCTGCCCCACTGATCCAGGGTCCTCTTCCAAACACATCACATTTTTCCAGCTACACCAGTCTGCAGCATCCACAACCCCATCGCCTGCAGTGGTCAGATCCCTGAGGAACACCCCACCACTGGGAACACCTGCTCCAGACAGCATCCTCTCCTCTCCCAGCCCAGCGGGCTCTGCCAGTCCACACTTCAGGGCACACAAGCCTCATGGGCTGAGCCGTCAGCACCCTCCAACACAGCCTCCTCTCACCCCTGGTCCCACAGGCACCACCAAACCCTCAAGGCTCCCCCAGCCCATCCTCACACTCCCTGTGTGTGGAGACCCCAGGGTGCTCCCCTCACACTCCATCACAGCCCACTGTAATACCTCAATCCATCCCCTTGGCCCCCAATTCCCATCCAACGTGCTTCCTCCTTTGGCCCACACCTCACCTGCCGTCCTCAGCCCCTCTGCATGCACAGCACTGTAGCCCACACCTGTGTCCCCAGGGCTTCAGCCCACACCATCAAGCCCCAGGGATCTCCAACACCCCCTTCTCCCTCTCATCCACACACTCCATTCCGAGAGTGGATTCAGCTCTAGCTGCCCCCCTGGCCCTACAACTCCTCATTCCCCCAGCTCATGCCTTCTAGCCCCACAGCCCTGCAGACCCCCATCCCCACCCCTCCTGCCTCCTCTACCCCCAACACAACCCCGCAGCTCCAAACCCAATACCCACCTCACACTCCTACAAGACCCCCAAAGCCCATTCCTCCTACTTCACCCCCAGCTTCACAGACTCTGCATGGCTCTACAGGTCTACCAGTCCCACTCCCACCCCACGACCCTCAATTTCCCCCACTCCGTACACCCCTCTTCCAGCATTCCACCCCATACCTTCCCAGCTCTGAACCCCCACAACCCC
>VZTM01002588.1:686217-723816 GCA_013400555.1 Jacana jacana | reverse complement strand
GAGAGGCCTGCGGGGGTGGCGAGGCCAAGGCGGAGGCGCCGGATGGAGAGGTGAGGTCGGGTCAGGCCGGGCCCGCCGTGAGCGCAGAGCGCGGCCGGGCCGAACGCTGTGCTCTTGGCTTAGGTGAGGAGCGCAGAAGGGGAGGCAGCGGACGGGGAGGACCCCAGCCTGCAGCCGTCTGCCGCCAAGAAGGTGAAGCTGGAGCTGAAGGAGAGGAAGGAGAAAAAGCAGAAGGTGGATGAGGATGAGATCCAGAAGATGCAGTGAGTGCCACGGCGGCGCCTGGGGAGACCGGCGCTTGGGAGAGCGCCAAGCTCTGTCGGGGTTTGGTGCCGGAGATACCAACTGTTTAATCCGTTGATGATGTCTACAGTTCTGTTCCAGAGTCCTCTCCTTCCCACTGGGTGCAGCCATTTTGCATTACAAACCTTTACTGCTCTCCCTTTCCCAGCGCCTCAGTGTGGCAGTGGCGGGGTGCTAGAGGGGACTGGCAGGGCTGTTACAGTGCCCTGAGGAGCTTCAGGTTTTTACTTTTGCTGTAAATGATCCATTCTTTCCTCTCCAGAATACTGGTCTCCTCCTTTTCTGAGGAACAGTTGAACCGTTACGAGATGTATCGCCGCTCTGCCTTCCCCAAAGCTGCTATTAAACGGGTATGACCTCCATAGCGTTTCCCCAGCCTGGCTGAGGTGGTGTCTGGGTCTTGCCTGACACGAGCTGGCTCTGTGGTTCGCTGTGCTCCCCTCCAGCTGCATCCTGACCCCTGTGGCCGAGACCATTGTCCTCTGATGGGCTTATCCCATCACGGCCTGGCTTGGCGCCCTCCTGGGGCTTTTGCAGTTTAAAGAGGAGCTCGTGTTAAATAATGGTGGTCCTGGGGGCCATGAAGCAATGGGAGAAAGCAATTGCTGGTACAGGGTCTGAATGAGGAGAGGCTGAAATCTTGGCAGCCAGTGTGCTTAAAGCTTTAGGACCCGAGTGGTAAAGCTCAATACCTGCTCATTTGATTGGTCCTTGGTTGGTATTTCACAGGCTCAAACTGCTAAAAAGGAGTTAATGTGTTCTTTCTCCACGTGTCCAGCTGATCCAGTCCATCACCGGCACCTCCGTCTCTCAGAATGTGGTCATCGCCATGTCTGGCATTTCCAAGGTCTTTGTCGGGGAGGTGGTGGAGGAAGGTGAGTGGCAAATGTTATTGCTGAGTGAAAAGTTAAGAATATGGGGGTAAGGTCATTGCTTACAAGACTGGTCCCTCTGTGGTTCCCAGTCCTGTGGGGACCTGGGCCATCCAGCAGCTGCAGCAACACACAAGAAGATCAAAGCCAAGGAAGGGGTGAAGTGTAGAGCTGCCCCAGGTCATAGAATCATAGAGTGGTCAGAGCTGGAAGGGACCTTAAAGCCCACCCAGTCCCTCCCCCTGCCCTGGGCAAAGACACCTCCCACCAGACCAGGTTACTCCAAGCCCCCTCCAACCTTGAACCCCTCCTGGGCCAGGCTCTTGCCACCCTGTGAGTCCCCTCTGATCCCACCAGAATCACTGCCTCTGAGTCAGCAGGGCCTGGTCACCACTGACCTCCTGCTTTATCCTCTCTAAGGAGGATCACTGAGAAGCTCATGCTCTGTGAGCAGGCTGCAATGGGAGAGTAAAGATCTCTTAATACTGCCACGGATGAATTCAGCCCAGGGGGAAATGAGTTATTTAAGCCTCTTAACCCCCAAGATTCTTCCTTTACGGGATGAGCTGAGATCTCCTTGGGGCAGCGGGTAGGAGCCTGACCCAGCCATGTCCCTGCTCTGCTGGAGCTGGTGCCAGGTTGCAGAGACTCGTCCCACAACACAGGGCCTGTACGCGATGGGATCACTGTTCCTGGGGGGATGCAGCTTTAGTGCTGAACAAAAATATTAGCTGTTGCCTTTACAGTTAAAGCTCAAAGAGCGGGAGGGGGGCCAAGCTCAGCTGTCCTACTCACACCAGGTCTGGGGTTTGTGGTGTTTAGCGCTGGATGTGTGTGAGAAGTGGGGGGAGCTGCCCCCGCTGCAGCCCAAGCACATGCGCGAGGCCGTCAGGAGGCTCAAGTCCCGAGGCCAGATCCCCAACTCCAAATACAAAAAGATCATCTTCCACTGAAGTGGCCCGAGAGCAGCAAGAGAAGAGCAAAGCTAAAACAAGCCTCTGGTTGTGAACATCGTGACAGTTACAGCCGAGCTGCGTGAGCAGAGCTCCCTCAGGAGCGTCGTGTACGGACTGAAGGGGCAGCAGAGAGGGCGCCCGTCACTGCTGGGGCCTGGCTCCTCACCCAGGCACTATGCAGAAACGGGCGGGAGCCAAATCCCTGACCAGGAGCTTTGGGCTCCTCTGCTTTGAGCAGGGACAAGAACGTGAAGAATCTCCAGTGCATTCGCCCACGGGGGTGACCCCTTCTGCTGGTGCAGAGCCAGCCCTGTCTATGGACAGAAGTGTCTTGTCTGGTTTTTTAGCACATTAAAATTGTTCTTGTATTCTTAGTCTTGCTGGGAAATGCTGATTGTGTCATGGTGTCTGGGTGAGTCAAAGGAGGGGGAGTGCGATGTGATGACCTGTCTCAGCCAACCCAGGCTCGTTCCTGAGCTTCACTTTGCCCCAGGCAGGTGATGTCCCATCAGCACAAGGAGGGAACAGAGGCTGGAAGCTGCTGCTTCTCAAGCTGTCACTCAGTTGGTCTTCCCCTGTTTGTGGAGATGTCTACAAGACAATGGACGAGGAGAGGCTGAGGGAACCAGGCATGTAGTTTGGAGAAGAGGAGGCATGTAGTTTGGAGAAGAGAAGGGACCTCCTTGTCCCCTACAGCTCCCTGAAAGGAGGGTGTAGAGAGGTGGGTGGTGGCCTCTTCTCCCAAGGGAATAAGGACAGGACCAGAGGAAACAGTCTGAGGTTGCAGCAGGAGAGGTTTAGACTGGATCTGAGGAAGAATGACTTCACTGGCAGACTGGTCAGGCACTGGAAGAACCTGCCCAGGGAGGGAGTTGAGGCACCAGCCATGGAGGTATTCAAGAACTGCATGGATGTGGTACTGCAGGGCGTGCTCTAGAGGCTGAGGTTGTAGGGGAAAAAAAAACAAACCCAAAGAGCCTGTAAGGAGGTTAACAAGTTTAATTTCTTTTCATGGTTCATAGAACCAATAAATGCACGAGTGGAAGTATACTGCAGCGAAACCCCAGTACTGCCCAGAGCCCCAGCTCAAGTGGAGACTCGCACGTCACCCACCTGTAGGTACAGGAGTCCCCCAGGAGCACGCCTGAAACGCAAGAGGTGCTGAGGCCACGTGCTCTTCCCGGGGGTAAGTAGGTTGTAGTTACACAAAGGATGAAGTTGGCTTCTTCATAACATGGAAAGAGTCCTTAAATAAAAACTCTACAAAGTAAACTTTGCTAATCATCACTAGTGGAGACTGGAGTTTTTGTCCTCCCACACACACACCTCGTAGAGAGGACATGGATTTTGTTTTACAGTACTTGTATTTGAAAACAAAACAGTGGAAGTCCTTTAATTCTTAAGCAAAACAAGTTGACGTGAGTTGCTGGAGCAAGAAATTTGCTGTGAGCAGGCTGGCCCCAGCGCCGCTCAGTCTGCGCCCGCGGGAGGGAGCGGGCAGGAGCTGTGGGACGTGGCAAAGGGGCATCACCTCCAAGAAAACCCTGTGCACCCTACTTATTTCCAAAGCTGGACACCTACTCAGATAAAAGAAACAAAATCATGAAAATGTGAAAGAGAAGAAAGAAACCTCCCATTTTCAAGCAATTAGTGAATTTTAAAAAAGTAAGAATACTGTTGCATTCCACCTAAGGCAAGCGTTCCTGGATTTCTTGCTTCAACACAGGAAGAGGGAGCAAGCACAGAAGCAGGTAAGCTTGACAAGAAGTTGAAATCCAGGGGCTTTGTGCGATCATTAATGGTACTTACAGTGAACTCTTCACACAGGGGCTTGTTTCACAGCAAGGAGAGATACACGGATGCTTTGTCACCTCCTCGCTGTCGCTACAGGAACTGCTCACAGCAGAAGAGAACTTGTCTTTGGGAACCCCTGCTTCTACTGTGAGTTATTCTAGGCACGAGGCAGCATTGGTGAGGGAAATGCCCGCTGACGCTTCACAAGTTAAAGTGCATTTTCCTCTCCAGAACAGGCCTGACGCGCTGCTCCGGTAACACCTTCCATCACGGGCAGCACTGCAGATCGATCCCGGCAAAGGCTGGGTCACAGAACGTGATCCAGAAGAGCAAGCCCAGCTCTCTGTCTGACAGCAATGAGGAGGAAGCACCCAAAGCACCCCAACATCAGAGCCTGCCCAGGCCACCGAGTTGAAGCCTCCCACAGCTCAGCTCCTGTGCTGCGGCCAAAGGAGCACCCCTCCCTTTAGTTTCCTTCAGGGCTGCCCTGCTTCCAGAGGTTCCAGAAGGAAGGCCAGGCTGTGCTGTGGCCGCCATGGCTGGTTGTGGGCACTGGTCAGTCAGCACTTGGCAGAAATACCAGCTTTGGGGCGCACAGCCTGCCCCAAGCTGTCTGCACAACCCTGGCACACCAGGGCTAATTCCAACAACCATTATTTGAAGCTACCTTCAGCCTAACGGCGTCAAACACGGAACTAAGATGATGATCTTAAGAGTGACAGTTGCTTTAATCGCTGTCCTTCTCCGACATACCCTCTGTTTTTCAAAGTGAAAGCTCCCAACCACAAGGAATTCACTCTTGGCTCTCCCCAAACCACAGACAGCAGAGTCTCCACATCCAGCCCAGCAAACTGCAAATACAGCCCCGATTCCCCTAGAGCTGGAGAAGAGCTCAGATGATCTGGGGAATGCCTGCTAAGGGGAAGCGTTCAACAGCTCTGGAGTCAGGCAAAGGGCTGAGTATCCAAGAGCACAGGAGGAAAACCAAACTTAACTCCCGAGTTATTTGCTTGCTCTCATGCGGTTTCCAGGTCTCAACTCATTGTGGCTTGTAAATCAGGGGCTGCTCCTTGCATAGTGAACACAATTAAGCTCTTGTATTCCTTCAGCTGCGCCAATTTCAGTGGAGTAATGCTTACACGGAAAAAAACAGAAAAATCCATTCAAGTTTTGGGGAGTGTGTGCAGCTAAAACACACAATAAGGGTTACCTGATCAGTACAGACAAGTTATCTGATTAACAGAGGGGAACTGCGTATAATCTGTCACTGTCCCTAGCACTCAGTGTGTGACAATCGCCACCTCTCACATGTGCTAAAAAGCCCGTGCATCAGAAATGGTGCATTTACACAAACACAAAAGGCACCTGGAAAAATCCAAATCAAAGTTTGAAATAAGATGAACTGCAGCAAACTCAGCACATGGTAAAGACGCTGTGTGTAACGGGAGGGAATGGGTCCAGCCACAACAGAGGGGGCTGGAGTCACACCCTCCTCTACCCGAACTCAGAGCAAGTTCTCTGGAACAGCTCCCTTTCTCCCCCCCCCTCCACAATCCTAGAGGCTGTTTCTCTGTAAGTCAAGTCAATCACCCAGCAGGGAGACTTCTTCCTCTTTGGTGAAGCAGGTCCAGAAGAGGCAAGAATACAAACCTCGCTCAACCTGACCACCACTACTTCATCTCCAGTCCACAGTGTCAGCCGCCACCACGGGAGTCTGGTGGCCACCTCACCTACACACCAATATCCCCATTAAAAGACATTTAAGACCAGGCAAGAGCTCAGTGCTAATAAAAGTACATGAGCGTGCAGGAACACAGACAGCAATTCCCTTGTGCGGCCAGAACTGCTCTCCCTCTCCCAACTGGTGAGCTCTGGGATACAGCGGTTTCAGGGCAGCATGCATCCCAAAGAAAACACACAGGTCACCTCATTCCGTGACTTAATCAACTTCCTTCATCCCTGTTCTTTGACAGTAACATTAAAGAGAGCTTCAGCAGTGCTTTGTAATGAAATAAATTAATTCCTTTGTGTTTCTACAATAAAGTCAAAGATTCTGGGATTAAGTGAGAACGAACTAGAGTAAGTCTAATTTACTACTGGTTCCATCTTGACACAACAGACCACTGGTGAAAAAAGAAGCTGAAGGGATTTCTTTCCTATTCTCACCCTGCTCTTGAGGGAAGAATGAGCTGTAGCCCCATTCCTCCACAGTGGGAAATCCCTTCTGCATCTCCCACGCCCACTGACACAGCCTGCTTTCCCATCAGAGCTCTGAGCGGTGTCTTCTGCCATACCCACTCTCTGTCACTCCTTGGTGCGGTGAAGTAACTACGTTCCCCTTGCTGCGTCCCTTGCCACACCTGGTTGGGCAAGAACACAACGAGGAAGGCTGGAAGAAGCAGAAACCCCCATGGGGACTATCTCTAGGTGTTACCATGAAAGCCAAAAGCACGCTGTCACCACCACTCGCGGGTGAAGAGACACTGGGTGTCTCCTCAACTTCTGACCTTGTGTTTATAGGCTGACCACTGCCCAGGTTCAGCAACAGGGGCACCACCGTACTGCCAGGGCAGAGAAAAAAGAGGCTGCAAACAGGTAACTCCTCCTCATTGCTTCCCTGATACTCGGCCAGGCCTTTCTTCCTTCCTTTCTCCCTCTTTCAAGTTCATTTTGCCATCACCGTTGGTTTCCACTCTCTGAGGCCATCGGTCTGCAGGAGGGTGACCCGTTCAGCAGCAGTATAAAGAAACGAGCCGCCTTAGTGCTGGTGCTGGTCTCCACTGCCCCTGAGCAGCTGCAGCCTGCGCCTTCTCCATCAAAGCTGGAAGAGGGGATTGTATTTCCTAATTTCCTGCAGAAGGCGAGCCTTGTCCATGTTGGCTTCTGCGAGGGCGATTCTCATGGTCTGAAGCTCCCTTTGCAACTCTGGCACTTCCTGTAACTACAAGAGACAGCAGGGAGGGAGCCCAGGAGTTACTACCCTCAAAGAGAAAAACTACTGCTCAAAGAGAAAAACCAAAGCAGGAGCTTTTGAGCTGAATTACACTGTGACACAAGCACACAAAGCTCACTGACAACATGACCCAATTCAAGCCACATAAACACTTGTCAACTGGTGCCTTCCCTGCCTACCATCAGGGTCAGCTCAGGCTGCCAGTGACAGCCTTCTAACCACTGCTTTCTCTCAAGACTTCCCTTCACATTTCTAAGCAAAGGAACAAGACTTGGGGTGGGCAAGGTTTCATCCTGCAGAGCAGCTACCTGATTCTGGGCTAAAATAACTACATAAAAAAAGCAGGAAAAAGAATATTTGCTCTGTTCCACATTCTTCTTTTATAAGGGGTCCCAACACACCTGTAAAGATTTGTTACAATCAAGGTGATAGCTGGAGCAAGCCGATGCCTGGCATTGCTCTTTCCTGTCCCATGAACAAAGTTAATTCTGTTCTCAGACATGGCCAGTGAAATCCCACTGCAGTTTCAGGGCACAAGAGCTTTTCCTCGGGCTCTCAGATAGACCTTTACTCAAGAATTTAGCCTTTGCATTTGTTCCTATTAAGTTCAATAGATAAAGCAAAACTAAGCTACTGTGATCCTTATGTGCTCCAGTTCTGGTCGGGGCCCTGTTCCACAGGCGCTAGGAGCAGGAAGAGGAGGAAGTCTCTGTGCAAGATGGAAGAGAGACGGGTGAGAGATGAGGCGACGTGTGACCAACTAACGACAGAATCCAGAGTCCCAGGCCAGCTCTAGGTCTAGTCAGCCACATTGCTCCCTTAGAATGTATTTAGCCACAGCACATGATTGACTGACCATGTAGACCTGGCATTTAGGAAGAAGAAGAGAAGACTGCATATTTTAAAATAAACCAGTTATCTGGCACTCTGATGTAATGATCAAAATTTTAAAAAGTTCAAAGTGACCAGCAGAAACTTCAGGTGACCTGAAACTCCCTGGCTGTAAGACTTACCCTACTCTGACAAAACTTCTCTTTCTTTGTGGGACTCTCCCGATTCCTGTTTGTCTATCAAGGAGCTGGACACAGGGCTCAGATGGAGCCAATTAAACAAACCCTCCAGATTTCTGAAAGGGAACAAGAGAGTTTGTGCTGGGCAAGGTATTCTTACTTCTCAGAATGCCCGGACAGGAGGCACAGGCTGCTTCTGTGAGCACTCCCTATCTGCAACACACCACACCTACCAGTAACTGCAAACACACAAAGACAAAAGGCTTAATCTTCAGGCTAGTGCCAGCTCTCTGGCTGTGCTGTCCAGATAGCAACGGCAGCAGTGACTCACCTGCAGTCCACGTGTTCCTGCTGCTGGGGCTGCTGAGCCACCCCCTGCTGGGGCCTTCTGCTCCCGGAGAGCTGACACAGGTTTTTCCCGTTTTGGTGAGCCCTCCCCTTGCGGAGCTGGAAAGAAGCGTAGGAATCCAGGTGTGCACATTTACACAACAGGGTTATTGGGACAAAAAGAGTAATTTTAACTTGGGTTTTGGTTTTTTTTTTGTTTTTTCCATTTTGTTTTGGTTTTCCCCTCCTTTTAAATAGGAGGGGGGTGGGGAAATATCTCGTTCCCGTTGTAAAATGGAGAAAGTAAAGCAAGGGAAGAAGCAGTAATCTGTCCTGACTGCGTGAGCTCAAAGACACATCAGGCATGAATTCAAATTGCCAGCTCACTGTTTTCGGTATTAACCTGTTCTGCCCGAGGTATCAGATTTGCTGTCCACACAAACCATTAAAAGCAGCAAGAACTAGAGAGGCAGGAACACCAGTATCCAGAGATCAACACAGCAGAGCAGCCAAAGGACCTGGGTCCAAAGTGGGGACTGCTCACACACCAGAACCTGTCCTTCCCAGCAGGAACCATCACGTTTCAGTTCCAGCCTCCTCCAGCACCAGGCACAGCTGAGCATTCTGCCTCCAGCACAGCCCGGGGAGTGCCAGGGGAGAATAAAACCAGTTTCCCAATATTGCTGACCTGTGACATAGAACACTCCATCATCTCTGCGCTTCACCACGACGTGATCTACTGCCAAGGTGATAGGAACAGGGCCAGGGGAGGTAGGGTACACCCGGGGGCTGTCATCCTGGGAAAAAGACCCAAACCCAAACAAAGCAGAGAAGAGATTAACTGCTGTGACAGCTCTGGCAACTCTGCAAAGGATTCCCCTTGCCCCCAGCCTTTACAGGAGTAGTGTTACTGATTGGCAGCTCTGCCAGAGCTTGCCAAGGTCACCCACCAGATGGAGAAGCCTGGCTTTCTATACAAGGCTGCATGGGAGTCAGAATCTGTGCAGGAAGCCATCCCATAGACTGGAACCGAGTTCTGTCATGCCCTTCACAAAGGCTGAGGAGAAGCCTGTGACCATCACCCTGAGAGCTGCTCTCACAGCTATCACCCTACAAATTATCTATTCAACTCCCTAGTGAATATTCCTTAATAATAATAATAATAAAAAAAAGCCAGTATCTCTTAGTCTGGAGATTTTCAAGCAGAAACACTGGCTCCTGGATTGTCAGTGGAGCCCATGCCATTGCCTTCAAAAAGGTTGAATCATTAACTTCTGTCAGTGACCCCCTCCTAAATAGCACCCAGCTCTTACACAAGGTTTTTCATCTGTAATTCTCCAGATGCTTACAGAAACGGTAAAATATTTCCCATTTCATGCAAGCAGTTGGAGAAAGGTATTTAATTCTTTCCCTTGAGTCTTCAAAACAGGTCATCACCAAAGCCAGGGAAAGAATCTGAACATCAGGCTCCCATTTCTCCACAGACTGATCGCTCAACAATTCCACCGTGTTACTCATTCACCCCTAAGGCACTTTTAGAAGCGAAATAAAACAGTATCAGGAAAACAGGACCCCTCACAGAGGCCCACAGAAATCCCACAGCGTCCTTTCCCAAGCACAATTGTGCAAGTGAGCTCTGCCCAGGCTGCCGTCCTGGGGGAGACCTCTTCTTCCCCACACTCACCTTCAGCGTGATTTTGGCATCCACAACTTCTATCTCCATGGGGATCACCTCTGGGATTATTTCATCCTCAAGAAAGGGGCCGAGGTTGGTAAGGAAGGACATGAAGAGCTCTGCTGTGTAACTGTGGACCAGCATATGAAGGAAGCCATTCTGAACAGCGAGGGGTGAACGCACAGCAGCACCAGGTCCTACTTCTAGACGCAAACACACTTCTGGCTGGGTCCTACTACCTTCAGGAACTGAAGGCTTCTCGACATCTGGATCTCCTAGAGCTAGAGGAGAAAGATCTCATTGCAGAAGATGGCATCAGTAATAAGATATAAACTCAAAACAGGTATCTCCAAAGGCTGCTTACTGTCCAGATGCAGAACAGGGTCAAGTTCACAACCACAGCAGTATGAAATAAATCATCCTTCACATGGACTGAATCCCAATTTCAAATGGCTGAGTCCACATCACAGGAACTAACTCCACAACTGGACCACTTAAGTCCTCAATGCATCTCTCTCACCGCTACAACTAGTCGATAGTTCTGCATGCACACAGAACAGGGTCAAGTTCACAACCACAGCACAGGGCGACTGGTCTCACCACTACCCAAGCTTTAATTCCAGTTTGCCCCCTCGTGGCCACTGGCAGCACTGGGGAGGTGGGAATCAACAGCCGAACTGCTCATGATTTCAATCGGGCTGTAGCGGCTTTTGGTTTCATTTGCTTGGAATGGGGTTGGGTGGGGTTTTTTTTCGGTTGGTTGGTTGGTTTTGGTTGGTTTGGTTTTTCCAATTCGAGCTTAGCCCCAGGGAAGTATCCTAGCCCGGAAGCATTATTCCCAGGGCAGGAATAACTTCAGGGCTCCCCTAAATAGCTTTATTAACTCTTTTAACTCCTTTTGTGCATCCTAGCAGCAATTTAAAAAATCCCAGTCAATGATTACCAGGTACCATAGAGTTTGACTGTGTAAGCACTTTGGAAGCATCTTTCAGATACCAGATCTGAACCACTGACAGAGAGACTCTTGGCATTCACGATCCCTCACACACAAGTCCTACTCAATCCCAAATCCCGTACACTTTAACACTTAAGTACCGGTTAAAATGGAATATTCCCCTGAGGGCAGCCAGTACAAAAGCTATTTATGGAAGTGAAGCTCCAGAAGCAGCAGACTCCGAGAGCGAGTGTCTTACCCAGATAACCACGCAAATACTGCCACATCCCAACGTTGTTCAGCTGCTCCGGAACCACCTTCATTACTCGTACAGCAACAGACAAATCATCGCCTCGAGCCTCTATTCCACAGTTCACCTCGCTCATCTTCAACACCAGGACTGACACCTACAGCAGCAAACCACAAGTTCATTGATTAAAAAAAATAAACAAACCAAAACACAAACAAACAAACCACCACCACAGGGTTTGCTTCCAGATGGGCTTACGGACAACGTTAGAGTGGAAAGGAACAGAACTCTGACCAGCGGAAGGCTGGGGTCTTCGCTCTGTGAAGTGGAGCTGTTTATTTCAGGAGACGCTCCACCCTCGTCCTCTGCCATCAGGCTTCCTCTACTGCCTGTGTCATTGTGGACCTGAGGAAGATGCCCTGAGGGAAGAGGGTCCAGGCTGGGTTCTGAAATGGAAGTAACAACAACAAGTCCTCAATTCTGTTTCCTTTTCTGGTTTTAAGAAGTCTTGACCTCAGAATCTCATGGCTTATCATCCTATGCCATCCTCTGGGGACCTCTCTTCAGCTCCTCAGGTGAATTTAAGCAACACAGAGCTGAAGTGAAAGCCATCCACTGAGATGCTCAGTGGACCTTATTTCCAACCAGCCTTTACTAAAGCCTGTGCTGATCCTATGTACCTAAATGCTATGTACCATCCACCCAGCTGCACACATCTACAGTCTTTGCTCTAGCATGGCACGTGCAGGGCTCGCCCTCCCCACTCATTTACACTCCTCATCTCAAAGAAAAGGCACCTATAAAAGCAGAAAGAGCCACTGTGGGTGAACAACTCAAAACCTTGACAAAGAAGGAGCGGCACAAGTGAATTCCATACGAGCACAGCGTGACTGGGTTGCCCAGGGCAGAAAACTGTTCACGCAAAATAAGAGCAGGGGAGAGGACAAAGCCAAGCGCCTGTTACCAGAGTCTGTGAGCATCACAAAGCCGTCGCTGCCATCGCTGTCCACAGACAGCCCGTCCTCAGGGCCGCTCCCATCCACAGACGTGGTGTCAAAGGAATGCTGGGATGCTGTCCTCTTCATGGAGAAGAAACGCATTCGGCCGCTGCCACCCCCGCCTGGAGTAACTGCTCCTTCTTCTGCTTTGGGCACAGAGTCCCTACAAAAAACAAAGCAATAAAGGCAAACAGCTCAGCCTCCAGATTATCCAGATGTTGGGCTGGACTCTGACCACTTGCAAGTCAGACTTTAGAGTACTTAGACCAGAGATGAAGATCTAGCCTCTCTCTAATCCAAATGGTACGGAAAGAAAGGGAGCAGTTGGTCTGTATTTCCCCCTTCCCCGGCAGCCCAGCAAGAAACACAAGAGGGTGGCCCACTCACTTGACTGGGGGAAGAGAGAGCATCTTCTGCATGGTGGAGGTCATCTTCTCACGGCTCAGGCTCAGAGCATCTTTTGTTATAGACATGGCTTCTTTGGTGAGGTCCATAGTCACATGCAGAGCTTCCTTGGTAGCATCCTTTGTGATGTGCAGTGCACTGGACAACTCCACCTCTATGTTCTTCAAAGGGATGAGTTCTGCTTGGCCATTGAGAGTAATGTTTCCTCTCCCCAAGGGCTGTGTGTCTGAGGTTGGGCTAGAAGGGAGAGCTGGAGGGCTTGGAGGATGGCTGCTGGTCTCTGCTGGTCTTTCTGCAGCCAGGGCTTCCATAGCTTCATGTGCTTCCTCTATCAAAGCTTTCTCCTCTACGCTCTTACTATGTGGAGCTGTACTCAGAGCTCCATCACTTGCAGATCTTGGGAGTCTCTCCAATGGTACACTGGTTATACTGGTACCTGTATTTTCAATGCCACTGCCCTCTGGGACCTCAGAGGTACTGCATGCCCCCTTCTCTGAACTGCTCTCCGATTTCAGCTCCTTCTCTTCAGCTGCCAGCCCCTCCTTGCTGTCTGAAGGCGAGAGCTCAGACTCAACCAAGCTTGTTGTATCTGAGTCAAGGGATCTGGGTTCCAAGACCCCCGGAGCAGGGTTCATGAGTAGGGCTACTTCGGCACTATGGAACATAACCCCTACACAAGCTGACATGGGATCTAAAGGAGACCCAGTCACCTCCTGGGTGTCTTGGGCCAACTGCTCCTGTAGTGTCTGCAGAACTTCTTTCATCCTGAGCAGCACCAAGTATTGGTAGTGGTTGAGCCTAACTTTGACATGAACAGATGAAGACACAAGCACATGGATATCAGCAGAGACTTCCAGCTCCTTCTCATCTACTCCATCATCAACTTCACAGTCTGATTCTCCCAGGACATCCATTGTCTCTGGGACTTTGGAGATGTTCTTCAGATCCTGGTCAGTCTTTGATCTCTGACAAACCCCATGTTCTCTGGAAAAGTTCTCATTCTTGGAGTGATTGCTAAAGCTGGCAGAAGGCTTGATTTTCGACTCTGAGGCAGCCAGTTCCTGTCGTTTAGATATCTGAGTTTGCCCCCATCTCTTGGGAAGGCAGGCCCAAATGGAAAGGGGAAAAGGGTCAATAAAGCTAAGGCCTCTGCCCTTGGAGCTTTCAGCCCCCTCAAAGTCCAGGGAAAGCTCAGTGAAATTCACAGACCACAGATCTTCAGAGGCAGAGGTTTTGCGTAGCAGCTGGGCAAAGCCCGGATGCTTCTGAGGCTTATCATCTACCTCATAGGCATGGCGCAAGAAAAGGGTGTGGAGGAGACTGAAATTGTCCTGAGACCTTGGGAACTCAGTGTAGCTGGAGTGGAAGAATTCCGAACTGGCAAATCTACGGAAGAGACTCTGGAGGTCTTGGCAGGTACAGAAGGGAGCGTGGCGGGTGTTGGTGGCTGTCATCTCTGACATGCAAATGCAGAGCACCTGTGGACGATCTTGATGGTCAGTGACTTTCTTCTCCACCGGGATGTTCAGCTACACGAAGGAGAAACATCACAAGCAGTGAGAAGGGAAATCAGCAGAGGCTCACCCTGGCCATTTACAGGGAAGGTCAGCTGTGGAATATATAAACAATTGAGAAGTCTTGGTTTCTACTAAAAACCCAAGAGGTGGACTAGATTCTCAATTTATCCCTATCTGAAAGATTAAATAAAATTTATAAATCATGGAAGAGGAATTAGATGTGAGGGAATTTAAACTGCGTTTTATTTCAGGTTCTTTTACCATCCATGGCTTATGTTGCAGCTCCATTTACGACACTCACTTTGATCCTCCTCTGCGAGGACTGACAGTCTTTCAGGCCTTTGAGTCTCCTCAGAAAACTGCTGCCACGGGCAGTCAATGACAAACACCACAGAATGTCAAACCAGCAGATGTAGGGCCATCGGGAACGGCAGGAGAGTCAAACTGCTCTCCAAAGGTCAGAAATCAACTTTCGACTGCCTGAACCATCAACGTCTCCTTGAAACTGTTCTCATAAATACCAACTTGCCTGCCTGTTCTGGACTAGAACTCAAGCACCTCTTTTATTGCCCACATACAAAACTAACACAAGTGAGAGACAGAAGAAAGGCAGAGGTTTTGTTTTCTCATTCTAGACTCCAGCTGTGTCCTGGTCTCATGTTCCTTCCATGACAGGGACAGAGAGAACGCTGAAGATTGGGAATGGAAGGGAATGAACGGTACCTTCAGCCGGAAGCCATCCAGTCGAACATCAACATGCTCATCACGCTTGCCTGAGTCCTCCAGCTTATAGATGGCTTTGAACTGCTCCAAGCTGCGATAAAGATCCAGACAGAAGAGGTTTATCCAGAGCACACTTGCTGTATCCAGGGTAAGCATCAGGCCATTCAGCTGTACATACAGGTTTGGGCACGGAACTAGGATGAAACCAAATTGAGACAGATTAATAATAGCAGAAAAGGCATTTCAGGTGGTCTGCAGCATGGCTACACTGACATCACCAACACAGAGGGCTTCAAACCCCACTGGAAGACAGATCTCTCAATGAAAGGAAGAAGCTGTGATGCACCAGAAGAAAAGAGGCATCTCACATCAAGCCGTCTGCAGAGCACTCAAAGAACCCTACAGTCCTACTCCCGTGCTAATCCATCAGGCAGAGCCTCAGGAGCTGGGCAGACACAGCAGCTACTTCCATACATTTCTGGATACCTTATTTTGCAAGTACATCTTTGCCTTCAAACAGACAAACTCTATCCTATTTTCCCACAGGAAAAAAAAATATTAGAAAGGCAAAGATCAGAAGGCTGAAAAAAACCAGACACCCAGAGAATACGTAACAGGCTTAACACACCTAAAGAATTAAGGCTTGACTGATTCTTTAAGAAACTTATGGAAGAAGGTGCTAACCTTGGTGTATTACCTGGAAAGTCCTGATTGTCTGGGAAGTAATACTCTGTGAATTCAATATGGATTGCAGAGACCTGATCAGGAAGTTTGAAGAATTTTCTACTACATGAAAGCAAAGTGGAAGGCTTCTTACTTTGTTGGCCAGCTGTAGAAACCTGAAAACACAACGGTAAGCAGTTGTGTGGAACTCAAATTCGGCAAAACAAAGTGTCCTACTAACCCTGCAGTCTCTCGTGTTCAATCCATCTCATTTACACAACAAACACGGTCTGCTTTCAAGTAAAAATAAATCTTTTTCCTACCTGCTAATACTGCCAGCTCCTCTCCTTTGAGAGAGTTTAGTTCTGTATGTCTCCTGCCAGTGCTAGTACGAGCCATGACAATGAGCATTAGGTGACTGAGTAAACAGAACTGAGATCTGCTACAGCTTCCCTCAAGATTAACGGCACGTCGGCAGGTCCGTTATAGTGTCTGGTACTGATTATGCTCTTGCAATGGTTACAGGCCTGATGCAGTCTAGTGATGCTTTCTGTCCTGGGTCAGAGAGCATGAGGGGAGACTTAATCCACCTCTGTCAAAAGTCTATAACCACTAATTTCTCAAAGGCCTGAAATCTTTTACCTTGGGGCTGTCTAATGCTGGATTCAAGTTTAGATGCAGAAACTCTGTGGTTACGCATGCAATTTCCCCTGAACATGAATATTATCAGTGCGTACTTGGTTGAAAAGTTTTACATGCAACATAACAATGGCATTTGGGTTCTCTGGATGGAGTTTTGATTGTCTTGGATGACATATGATTTATCTGATTTATTTGAATCATATCAGACTAAATTATGATTACTTTTTTTTCCCCAAAGGACACAAAGATCTCCAGACACTGCTCAAATCCCCACCTGGTGAACATCCAAGTCATCCACTCGAACTACCACGCAACTGGATCGAAGCCGGTTCCAGGGAGGGTGCCAGAGTCGTGGCAGACTAGTGGGAGGTACACGGCCCTTCTCTAAGGGACTTTTCTGGGGACTCAACGAAGTATCTGTGGGGATGGAACAGCAGGGTTTTACTCATCTCCTTCGCAGTGAAGATCATCAAAATCAACACGTATGTGCTTCCAGAGCAGAATTAACAGCCCCAAAATTAGAAACAGATGGGCACAGTTAGGCAGGAAAAAAAATCTCAGGACTTTTGAAGGAAGAACACTGAAAGATGAGCATGCGCAGTAGCAAGAGAACACAGTCTTCAGCCAGACAAGGAGTATTTGATTTACTCCTTATGTACTCACTTGCAGACAAACTCAATAAATAAGCTAGGAAAGCGATGACTGCAGCCTGTTTGTTCTTGCTGCAGTGTTATTCCAGTACAATAGCCACCTTCCTTCGGCATTAGTTACGACTTTTAGTGTGCTATGGATTTCTGCACCAAAAATCAGCCTGCTGAAGTGGGGAGAGGTAACTAGAGATACTGCCGGATGGAGCAAAATTGTTACCACCTCTTGCTTTAGCAGGAGTTTTATCAAACACCATTACCTGGTTTCCTTTTGAAGGGGGAAAGTGGAGTCCTGGCAAATGCAGGGTCTGTTTCTTCATAAAGCTTCTCCATCTTGCTTTGAAATTCACTGACCAACTTCTTTGCCCACTGTCCCCGCGTTTCCATCGCTTCACTGTACCGCACCCAATGCTTGCAGGCATCTCCTGCATGAAAGGAGGCATCCTGGATTTAAAACTGAGGTTCCTGGATACACACAACCCTCCCATGCCCCTTAGTGCATGCAAATCTGTACAACATTCCTCTTTATTGATACCACATCTGGAATACACAATATGCAGCACAGTAAACACTTGTGAAACAAGCGCGGGCTTTCATACACCAAGTGTTCCAAAATCAGGCGTTGGGAAGAAAGCCAAGGCCATTTTTCCTTGATTCTCTGTTAACCACAAACAGATTTGCTCCTGGGATACATCTGAAAAGCCTTCCAAATTGATTAGGCACATGTAAGAACCAGATTCAGAGCTTAAGCAACTGAAAAGGAATCCAAAGTTTTAAGTTTATGTTCTTAAAACAGACAGCAACTTTTTATTCTCTGTACTCTGCTTTGCCAGCAACTTGTCAGTCACCCACTGACAGGTAAGTTAGATTAACCCTGCCCACATGGATTTAGGTCCCCAGTCCTGCCTGTAGCCCTTATTCCCGTCCTGCCTGATGCCACATAGCATCACTGTTCTTCAAATCCTTCTTTGTCCCCCTCCTCAAGCTGGGAGGCCACATGTTCCCCTACCTGCCCTGTGGAAAGGATAATAGTCAAAAGCCATCCTCCTGAAGGTCAGCTGTATGGCACCTCCCAGCATCCCGTGCTTCAACGTGCCTGTGGAAAACAGCACAAAGGAAACCACGATCAGCTCTGCACTCCCAGTCCTGATCCAGGAGAATTCTGAGCAACGTTGCTTTGATTGCCACCACGGATTGATTACCATTGTGCCCAGTATTAGGCTACCATCTTCTAGAAAGTTGTATCAAAATCTTGTCCTAGGCATTGTAACACCCAGACTTAGAACCTCAAGTACCAAAATGCAGGATCCCAATGCCTCCCAGGCCCACTTGCTTGTAGGGCCAGTGAAATTACGACAACAAAACTGATAACAGCAGTTCAGGAGGCAGCAACACACAGACTAATTCAAAAACATCTGCAATAGTGATAGAGGTGGGTAAGAAATTATTTCTATTTTTTTAAAAGGGAAAACGCATGAAGACAAATACTACAATTTGGATCAGAGATGGCTGTGCAGGGAGAGGTACCTCTGCCTTCCATCTCAGCAGGGGGCAGCCAGGAGCTAGGACACCAGTCAGCAGAGCCTTGCTTGCCTAGAACATGGAAGGCAGGGTCTGTAAAAGGTGCCACATGTCCTGAACACTGTCAAAACAAACATTCTCTGACCAGGTGGAACAATGGCGTTCTAGTCTTGTTGCTCAATATCAGGCTGTTCCTAGAGCATCTCTCTACTACTTCAACTGAGTCACCAGCAGCCACGTCCACTGATGGACCTCACCATGTTTGTCCCATGGAACAAAGGAGATTTTTCCAATGCCTAGTTCAGACATAGGGAACTGATCTGTCAGCCTGAACAACTGCCTATTGCCTTACAGGGGAACAGTAACATGAAAGATGCTTGTTTTCAGGAGAAAAATCCTCCTTCCAGACTGAAAATTAATGACTGGGTTAGTGTTTTCTTCCTGCAGCGTCCTCGTGACGCTGCTCTGTTACCTGACTCTCGAGTGTGGCTGTCATCACAGATATGCAGGTCCAAGCGTGAGATGAGGAGGTGGTAGGATGACTCTTTCATGTCATGTTTCTCAAAGTATTGACTGATGCTGCTTGCATTCGGGCTGACTCCAAACGGCTGTGACCAGGACTGCTGGGTACTTGGAGCAGGTGGTGTGATCTATTAGAGAGGGACAAGCTTGGTAAGAAATAATAGTAAGAAAAAAAGTATTTTTAAAAATATATGAAAGAGAGAGGGGTTACAGTTCAATTAAGAACAACTCATGCAACCTTCCAGACTGCAAAAAGAAAAAAAAAAATCTATAGAAATTTAATTGGGAGTCCAGAAATCTGGATCCTTTCCAAGGGCCTCACAAGCAAACCTCTCTCTCTGTGGTTCTGCCTCCTCTACATCAAGCTGCTCTTCATGCATTTTGAAATACACTTTGAGACTTTCAGACAAAAAGGACTAAGCATTCCTGATGCCTCCCTTCTAGGTAATCTCACTGCACTGTGTGCATAGTTCCGCCACCAGCAGTGATACACTCCTCTTCCCTCATCCTTGTCTCTGGAAACATCTTCTGTGCTCTGCCCTATGTTTTTACTCTGTGACATTCATCAAATAATTACTCAGCACAGCATTTTGAAAACAAAAGGCAGTGAGGGAAGTTCAAGGTCGCTGGCAGACGCAGCTGTTCGAAGACTCTCGTGCACTGCCAGGGTGTATGTGAACCAAAGAACAACTGCAAAAATCAGAGCTCTCTCCAGAGTACAAGATAAAGAGAAACCCAAACAACAACAGTGAAACTCAATGTCAACGTTCTCCCTTGAGCACCACAGCTCACTATGGTTTTGTGTCATCATTTCTTTTACCAGAGTCCCTTCCCACAGGCCTATGCAGATTTCAGAGGCAGAAAAGATTATTTCTAAAATATATGTATTGCTTTTTACCAAATCAAATCCTCGTGGGACCCTCTGAGACTTTCCACGGGCCAGGCAAACCTGGATCGCCATGCAACATAACACCATTTTTTCTCCCCAGATCAGAGTGATTCTAGCCAAGTATGAACATTCTCTCAGGCTTATTGGCAATGAATCCAACCCCTTTGATCACCTCATGACTCCCTCACCTGTACAGACTCTGGTGCCAAGCTTTTCCTCTGCTGGGCAGACTTCTCCATGGCTTCACTCAGAGACTCTGCGTATTTCATCATTGCTTTCAGCTGAGAGTCTGTCAGCACCCAGAGCAGGTCATCGAGGAGAAACATCAGCTTAGATGCCACCACATTGCAATCTTTGGTCTGAAACAGCAAGGAGGAGTCATGGACTAAGAAACACAGCTGCCATATGCACACAGTCTTCATAATACACAGAAGCTGTAGCAGAAATAAGAGGTGCTGCTCTGAAACTCATCGGAGAGACGTTAACTTATCTGGTGGATGTCCACAGTACCTTCTCTGAGGGGGAAAATAGGCAAAGCTTCCTCCTCTTTAGGAGGCAAATAGCTCATTGGTTTAAAAAAAGAAAAAGAAAAAACCAACACTCAGATGGCTTAATTTAATATTTTTTTTCATCATCACATATCTATTGACAGCTAAAAATAAGGCTATGGGGCTTTAATCTCCCAGCAAAGAAATGACAGCTTCTCCTTGGGACGTTTGAATGGATTTAAAAAAAGACTTGCTCCATCCATGTTATCATCCTCTGGGAAATAAAGTGCTTTGACGTTTGGTAAGAACACAGCTGTCTCCAACAGAAAACACAGAGCAACAGAGCAGCCTGGGCTCAACACTTGTGAAGGAAAAGAACGGTTGCCGAGGAACGTGGGAGGAAATGCGCATCATCACTGCACCAGGCACAGGGACCGTATCCTGTGAAGTATGGAGGAAACTCTCACCCTTCTCTTGAGAGAGATCTGGATCCTCCCCTGGTTGGTAATGAGTCTCAGAGGAGTAGTGACAGGATCCTGATCGCCATTGTCAGTGGCATCTGCTTCTATCCGAAGAGTCTGCCAGGTGAGCTCTTTGAACGTCAAAACCTACCCAGGAGGAGAAAAATGGGAAAATGCTGAGATTTTCAAGAACTTCAAGGATTAAAATAAACACAGGACTAAAACAAGGCCACAGAAAATGACTCAACATGCTTTTCTCTTGTGATTCCAGTGCAAAACTAAAGTTACATCTCAGGTAACATCCACTGCCCTCTCTCACACTGCGTTTAAAACCAGACAAATCACAAGGGCATTCAGAACTTCCCAGTTCCATTCTCTTAGATCAGAAGAGCTCAGAGAACACCCCGAACACAAGCCAGCTCTCAGCAAAGGGTGGGCAAGCTCACCAAAGCTCCCCGCCGTCACCGTACGAGAACTCAGACAAGAGCCTGATTACAGGACTGGGGTAGCACGAGTGCCACCTTTCTGTGCACGCCACGACAGGAAGCATAAGCCGACTCCTCACCTCTCCCCGCTGCGGGTCAGTAATGCGGGTGAGTCGCAAGTCGCTCTGTTGCCAGTTTGGGTTGACGCTGTAGCCTTGGAGCTGCCATAGCTCAAAAGAAGCATGAAAGGCCTTGGAGTGAATCTTGATGGTGATGGAATTGACAACGATAAACATCCCCTCCACGACCTTCTCAGCAAAGCCATATTCACTGCAAAGAGAAGATCTCTCAAAGTCATCTCCTGTGTCAATAAAAGGCTTGGTAGAGGTAAGGATACATACAGAGAGAGACCCCCCCGGGTTTATAAGCAATATTAGAGCCACTTAAACCTGAGGGCAGGCAAGCCAGTGGTTAACCATTGAGAACAAGAGCCACCCACAACCCAGCAGCACATCAGAAAGACATGCTACAGAAACCACAGGGCTTATGCTCTGACCTTTGACCTGCAGCAAGAGCAATGGGAGACTGTCCGTTGGGTGGCCGAGGCTCTTCACATGTTCGCATCTCCACCTCCACTTTATCCAGGTACTGTAAAGGCAGAACATGGGAGCAATAAATACAAGCCCATGACTCCAGTTCAGCCCACCAGCCCTAGCTCTGAGGCTCCAGGGCAGGGATAAACAAGCTCCGGCGTCTCACGCCTCTCTAAGAGTCTCATGTGCTAAAGCTCTCACGGTGTCAGTGCCAGGACCGTCGGGTAACCTGAGTCCCCAGAAGCGAGGGGAAAACAAACAGCAAAACCCAGGCACAAGGCTGCCCTGGACTTCACCGAGAGCTCAGCCCAGCTCCATCCTGCAGTGGAAGGTGTGTCTCACGGGAGGTCACCCATCGCCAAACAGGACTATTCTGAGAAACACCCCTTCCCCTGTGCGCTAAGGGCCCTGAGGATTTAGGTCAAAATGAAAACCTGAGTGTGTACACACCGTTTCCCTTTGCAGAACTTTTCTCAAGTAAAGGAAGAAAAGCAATGAAGGAAAGAGGAAACATTACCAGGCAGATTGGGTGTGTTTTCAGCTTTGTCCACTGGATCTGAAACAACAAAGTTGAGGTTACAAGAGCTGTGTTCACATCAGAAAGTTTGGGAAATCACAGGGAACATTCTGAGTCCAAAGTTCTTCTCTCAGAAATGCTCACGGTGACAATCCATCACGTCTCACCAAACCCAGGCCAAACAGGCTCACACAGGCAAGTGAAGCAACATTCCAGCCACCAGACCAATAAATCCAGCTTAGCTTTTGGATTTCACATATCATCACGAGCAAAGATCCTCTGCAGGTCAAATTCTGATGTCATAGTCTTTATAGGGAACATTCTTGTCCTTAAAGAGTTTACAATTAATTGCTGCTGTTATTGGAAGTCAGGTAACACTTTTAAGTCTGTGCACAAACCAAAAATATTCATTTTCTTTTCTTACAGCAACACTAAATCTGCAGTTGTCGTAGGAGGGAGGACAAATGCTTGTTACTAAATTAAGCAGATCTGACTCTAAAAACAGAGCGGGTCAGATGAGCAAGACAGGCTCATTTTTATTGTCACTTGGCAGAGAAGAGCCATATTTCTCTTATAGCAAGTCCCTCGATACACTAAAAATTTTTGCATTCACGTAATGCAACTATGGTTAGTACCAACTGAGATTAAACAATCTGGCACTTCTTATCAACTGGAAAAAAATAAATCAACTTTTTGCTTTTAAAAAGAATAATGAGAAAGAATTTGTAAGAGGAGTTCAGTGTGCAAAAGTGCAACTGCTCACACAATTTCAGCAATCATGTATGCAACCATGGGCACAAAGGCTGGTGAGTGCAGAGAGTGCAGCTTTCCACAGGCACCACCCAGGCGTTTTTTACAAATTGCATTTTCAACAATTAAGCCTTAACTTCAATTTATTTTCACAATACTTGACAGCATAATTAGGCTTTCAGAAAACTGCACTCCGTTTCCCTCTGCTTCCTATTCCTACTGGAGGTCTGTGTTACTTCTTTAGCATTAAAATAAGTCAGCATGGATGAAGGAAGACACAGAAAACTCCTCTGCTATCAAACCAGCAGGGAATGACTGAACAGAGACGCCTGTAAAATCTTTAGTGACACAGAGGGGATGAATGGGAAATGATTGTTGGCTCTTTCTTCCAGTAACAGTGCCAGGAGGCCACCAACTCAAACTAGTTTATACAGGGTTGATAGAAACAAAAGCAGATCGTTAAGCTCTGAGATTCTTTGCCATAGCACGTTCTGGATGTTAAATGAGTAAGGGGGTGCAGAAAGCATATGTGCAAATTCCTGGAAATTCATCGGTGGCTGTTGACAACAGAGACCTCGCTGCTGGCCTAACAAGCCACCTGGAGGTGAGGGCAGATCACAGCAGGCTTTCTCTGTGCTCTCAGCATCCTCTACCATCTGCTGCCGGCCACCCTGGGGGGCAGAGAGCTGGGCAAAGCCAGCAGAGCAGGTTTCACCAAAGGCCATCTCCAAGCCTTCAGTTAGCAAGTCTCACACCTAAAGCCCAGCATTTGAGACGTGTGGATCGAATCACATCACAATTCTTCATCAGAAATTCCTAAGTGACAAACAGAAGCTGCCAGCAAAAGGCCTCTTCTGCCTCTGGGGACACGAGTGCAGGCTCCTCTGCTCACCCTGATGGACGCCTTGTTACAGTAGACCCGGGTGATGGCGAGCCAGGTGGGCAGCTCCAGCACATTCTGCAGCACCTCTTCATCCAGCTCCAGGTTGGTCAACTGTCCCTGCCCTTTCAGTGTGCTCAGGTTGATTTTGTCTGGAGAGAGATTCTTGGTAAACCTATGAGACAAGAAAGAAGGCGCTCTGAAACCAACCCACAGCAACGCTGGAGTTAGAAGAGCCTTTAAAAGAGCTATTTTAAGTATAAAAATCTGTGTGCTGTTTTGTTAAATCTTTTCTGACATTTTTAAACCCAGGGCATGTTGGTTGCTCCAGAAAATAAATATCTTTACACTTTGACATTTGAAGGACTTTGTTGTTTCTTTGTTTTTTGTTTTAAATCAAATTCAAGTTTGAGAAACTGAAAATTCCCTCTAAAGCACTGGGAACCTGGAATCCAGAAAAATCGCCCTGGGGCAAAAGCAAAGCAAAGCAGGTTGGCAAGTTTACTCCCTCCTGAGGTGCTATATCAGTGGTAAAAAGTTCAGTGATCCAGATACTTTTCAGAGTTCCAGTACACGGGAGAGTAAAAGACCATTAATAAGCCACTTTTGCGGCTGTGCCTTTAAACGCCAGCCTGCTCTTCGGTCAGCGGGTCCAAGCGTGCAACCTCCCACTGACCAGCTCCTCTCCTCTTGGTGACCAGCAGCTGCTGCTTTCCCTGGTTGCAATTCCTCCTCCCAAGTGTTTCTGCTCTTTCCACCTCCCCTGTACGCAGCCCGGTATCTTCAGGTCCCTCACATCTGAGACTTAAATGCAATGGATGAAACAATTTCAGCAGGACTGCCCAAGAGCACATCTCTGGGGCAAATCCAGAGACCTCTGACTTCATTAAAACCCCCGCAGCCGCTAAAGAACCAGTTTAGAGGGCACCAGACCACAGAGGCTGTATGTGTGTCAGCAACACCTCACCAGGACTGCTGTCTCCATCAAACAACCCTGCTGTGCAGAAGGGACCACCACCGAGGGAGCGAGGCAGCTCGCAGCAGGACACTCTGCAGTCACAGGATTCGAAGCTGAAGACTTCCTGCCAAACAGCTTACCCACTACTGAACCCGGGGCTTACTCCACACATTCCTCTGTGCTAATGCTAATTCTAATTCTGTACAGTGGTCCAGAAAGCAGAAGAGAAAGAAAGACCCTATTGTCAGCATAAGCAGGATTAGCCTCACAGTAAGTCACACGCTGCCGTTCTCTCCCCTATCCTGCCCCAGCAGCGTGGGCTACTTCTCCAGGAAAAGCACAAAGGGCATCTTGAGCAAAGTCATTGCCAAAAGAAGGAAGGGGAGGAGGAACCAGAGCCACACTGCCAGGGTGGCAGCTGATGTGGCCACCGTAGGAGCACGAGGTGTAATACAAAACTGCCTGAGACACCACAGCAGCAGATGGCCAGTCAAACCAGAGCTTACCGGGGGAAAAGTGCTTTTCCAAAGTGAATGTTTTATTAGGACAAAGTCTGGCAGATGGCAAAGAGACCCTGATATCAACCCTACACTACTGATGGAAGAGAAGGGTGACAGAGAGAGCTGCGAGTTTGCCTGCTACTGCTTTTCACCTTGATCCTCGCCACTGTAGAGTCTTCTGCCGCCACAGAAGCCTGAGTGAGACATTTACTGTCACGCTGTCACCTCCCTCCCCTGAGCCGAAGGTACACACTGAGAGCTGATTAAAGACCGAGTTTATTACACACTCGCCAGCATCTCAGGTGGACACGTTCACTTTGAACCTGTTACTCCCTTTAACTGGACACCTTCTTGTTTGAAAACACCGAGGAAGACAGCCAAGTCCAAGAGTGCTTCTCAGCATCTGTACAAAGAAATAACACATTCCAGAGTGTGCTACAGTGGCAGCCCTGCTGGCGGGGAGGTGGAGGGAGACGCTGAGCATCTGTAAAATTCATGCTTGTGAGTGCTCACAACAGGGGTCCAACCTCAGACCCTGCTGAAAATTAGACCAAATACCCCCAGAGGCATTAAATGAGCATCCTTGTCCTGCATTAGAGAACCAGCTCTGCTGAAAGCCGTCATAGTCATGTCCACCCAGGACTGGATAGTGAGAATAAAGCAAATACAACCTGACCAGTGGGTAATAAAGAGCTCTTGGCACTGTTCGGCTCTCGGGCTGCTGTGGGCAGCGATCAGCTTACAGGTGGGGAGAGGCTGAGGCAGAGAGTGGCTTTCTCACACTCCGTAAAGCGAGGATCAAACCGCAGGCGTCTCAAATCCTCAGCCTGGGCTAAGCGTAAGCACACTTTGAGAAGGAAGCTGCTTTCAGCTGATAATGCAAAAGAAAAACATAAGGCCTTGCCTAAACTAGGGCGTTACTTTTACTTAGTGTGTGTGTGCATCAAAAAACCCCGCAGCCCAGTGAATGGACACTAAAGCTGTGAAACAGGACACTGGTGGAGAGCGCGGTATGAAACACGATCTAACTCAAAACAAGTATTTGCCATCATCTACAGGGAGAGGCTGCAGAGATCCTGCTGAGCAGGTAAGGAAACCACGAGTGCCACCAGACTCTACCAGGCATTCTCTATGCACAGGGCATTCTCTATGCACCAAAATGTGCTGTTCCACCCCCAAAGGAGAGGTTCCTGGAACCCCACCAACAAACAAATTTTGGTTTTGCAAACAAAAATCTAAAACTGAAACAAATTATCTCTTTTAAACCCCACAGTCAAAAGCCCTGAAGGTGTGTCCCTTGCCAGTCCCCCCGCTCTTAGCCTCCCCCCTGTAAAGGAATCCGATCTCTTCCAGTGGAATAATCTTCACATTTAAGATATTTTGATACATGTGATGCGTGTCAGATGGGCTTACAAGAGTAAAGCAGCATGCCTGCGAACTCGGGAGTTCTTAGATGCCAAATCTTCATTACTTCTTGAAAGGAACTACTTTGGTCACTGCCAGGGTAAGGAAAAAGTGGTGAGAACAGACGATTTTAGATGTTTGTTGGCAGGCTCGCTCCATTCATACTCATCAACAGTAACACTTTTGGCAGCAGGGACTGCTGGCTTAGAGAAGAGTGAATGAAATGGTAGTAGCTATTAGGAAAACCAACAGTGTGGGATATTTGCACTTTTTTTTGTTTTTGCAACTCTAACAGACATCACATCACACTAAGCCAGTGAACTCAAAGGCCAGCACTCCTTTTGAGCTCACCAGGATTACCGTGACAAAAGCCAAACCAGAAAACCCTTTTTGTCTTCTACAGAATTGTCACTGCAGAGTCACAAGGCCATTTCTCCTCTGTGTACACTTGCACGAGCCCACATCCATCCGCACTACCAATACCGTGAGCAACATCTTCCGCTCCGGAGGCTCTGCCTCAGAAGGGGATGTACCGCGCGGCAGCCCAACGGCCCACCGTGGCCATCAGCATCCACAGAGAGCCTCCCAGGGCCAAAAAGCTCTTGCTGCGTTCACAGCCAAGACGGTGGGAAATAGGAGCTACACGCTGATAAGAGCTATGAGCCAGGGAAGCCCTGCTGGCTCAAGCCTGTTTCTTAGCCCCTGCTTCCCAAAGAGTTTTCCCTGCAGTCCACTTCCCTCTGGTTCTTATCACTTTAGATGACAGGAGTTAGTGCTCTCGATCAGCTTTCACAAGAAAGAGACAGACGCAGTCATTAAGAGCACTATCCTAATTTCACAGTAGACTGAGTGTCTCATCCTAAGATGCCAATGACACCCACATGATTTAAACCTCAATGCCTCCTTGGGATTCAGCCTAAACCAGTGATGTTCTTTAAGAAACCCCAACCTTTCTTGGGTGGTTTCCAAGATTGTGATTTTATTTGCCCTGAAGCCTCATTTCAGGTTTTAAAAGGGCAAGGCTCAGGACCCTCAGCCTATTTGCTCAAACATCACCTTGAGTAAATGACGCCACTACCAAAAGAATGATTGCCCGATTCAGCAGCTTGTACGTCCAGAGGCCACAAACTCACTGATTGCAAAAGGGAGTTTGGCCAAATCTAATTTCTGGCCCAAAGCCAGGTTACAGTCATAAATAATAAATTTACGTTCACATTTGTAGCTGTCTGGGCACACTGTCTCCAACTCAGCAAATGCACAGACAGATAGTGTCAGAAGAAGATGTCTGAAACCCTACAACTTCTTTTCAGATCCATCTCTCTCGTTACTCTGCTGCCACGTGGCACAGGAACCCGCTCCTCACATGCTCCAACTAGATTTTCCGCCCAAGCTTCTTCCGCAGCTATTCAGTAATCATTGTCTATTGTATGCAACTGCTACCTACAGCTAAACACATCCATTTCTATTAATATCTTTGTTACTATGGTTATTGTACGTGAGAAATAATTAGCAGTACACCAGTGACCTTGATTTTACTTAATGACAAGCATCATCTATTGGCAGAAGCGAGTAACTGTACAGCTTGCAGCATCAGCCACAGCTGCAGATGGAATAAATACGCTGAACACAAGTAAGCCAGGAAGGGGGTAACTTGTCAGCTGGGAGCTGAAAACAGACAAGGAATATTAAGGGCCTGAGGGAAACTGCTGCAGACAAGGTTCATGCCTTCATAAGGGTAACAGCAAGAGAAGCATTGAAGGTTTTCTGCTTTAATTTGTAACACAGATACATAATCTAAGCAGCTATGGCAGAAAGACAGAAATTAGACATGGGAAAATCCCCTACATTATGGCCATTGCTAATTTGCTCCGTACACAAAATCTTTCCCAGTGCTTTGTCCAGTTCAGTTTTGGACAGGCCACTCCATGGGTTTTCCATCTTCCATAGATCTTCTCTAATCCAAAAATCTCTGTGACAGGACATTTGGGGAGGGATTCTTTATCAGGGAAAGGCGTGATAGGACGAGGGGAAAGGGTTTTAAATTGAAAGAGGGGAGATTTAGATGAGATACTAGAAAGAACCTCTTTACTGTCACAGGGTGGTGAGAGCCTGGCCCAGGTTGCCCAGAGAAGCTGTGTCTGCCCCATCCCTGGAGGGGTTCAAGGCCAGGTTAGAGGGGGCTTGGAGCAACCTGCTCTGGTGGGAGGTGTCCCTGCCCAGGGCACGGGGTGGCACTGGGGGGACTTCAATGTCCCTTCCCACCAAAACCATTCCATGATTCTATTTATCCTCAATTTAAACCTTAAGTCAGGAGCCAAAGAGCATGTTTATTTGAAAAAAAATGGTTCATGATTAGTAAAATAAGAGGCCAGTGACTTCCAAAAGGAGGAAAACTTTCAAGGAAGACAGCAGCAGAAGCTTTAACTGCAAGATCTGTGCCTGGAAATGAACTGAAAATAAATAGAGAAGAAGCAAAACTGGGCAAGCGATCAAAACTTCTGAAAAGATAGCTGCCTTGAAGCTATTTCGTAGGAAGAAGAAGTAAATGCCCTTTCAGGAAGACAAGCCGTTTTGGTGTAAGTGTGGAGCAATCTGCCCGTTGGGCACACAGTACTGCTCAAGAGATTCGGAGTTGCAGACAAGGAAAAGAAACATGCAGAATTAGCAGCGGGTGGGTCTAATTTATGCACAGTATGAGATGGTATCTAGTACCAATCTAGTTGGTATCATACCAACTCAGTATAAAGCCATTCAGAATTGAAGGGACTCTGATCAATACAAAACTAACCGCTTAGAAGATGGAAAGCACTGCGTATTATTGAAAATCACCTCCATAACTCCAGCTCTGCACCACATACTGCACTGGTGTACCCTAGACAGACTGGTAGGGAATATTATTTTCCTTTGTGGACGAAGAGGTCCCAATGCAATAAACCTGATGACTTCGCCCTACTTAAATTACACAACAAACTCTGTCCATGTTACCATGTAACCTGGTAACAGCCTTTAGCAAGATACCGGTAGGCTCCTTATCAGGGTGCACTGATGTGCCTGCACACACATACCACTGGTGGCTTTCAATTATCAGCTTTCTGTTTTTCCAAGCTTCAACTACATTAAAAGGCTGGGCCACTCAACCACCCAAAGCCACGTGTTATTTCACACGCACCACAAAATATGAGTAATCAGCTGTCTTGGCTCCAAGTTAACCATGGCTAAGGTAAAAAGGCCTAGAAATTCAATTTGAAGTTGAACTTGCAGAGGAAAAAAAATAATTAGTATTTCTAAACAGATCAGAACAAGACTCCACTATTACACAAAGCAGCACTCTCCTCCCTGAAGTCTGCATCTTCACTTAGAACCCTGCGGACAATTCCCTGCCCCAACCAGAAACGGGCCTCCAGCAGTCCAAAGGCTGGAAAGCCACAAAGGCTCCAGAGTAGGTGTGCTTCTTGCACCACATGCACTGTCAGTCATTTGGTGGCAGGAGATCTGTAAAGCAAACCATCAACTAACCTGAGAGGCAAAGAGGCCGGGGTTCTGGCAGGGGTTGGACTCCACCTCCCCGAGGAACTGTTTTACTATTTCTAGCTCGTCGGCTGGAAGCTCGGTAAAGCTTAAATGGCAGCTGCCCCACGCTCCAAAATCTGGAATGCAAACCCTCAGCAGCTGCCAGGGAATTTCCCAAGGCTAAACCTCAAGCAAATAATAACACATGAAAGAAAATGAAAAAGAAACTTATAAGTAAAGGCACTCATCAGAAGCCCCACTCCTCCGATTTTAAGAAATCATTTGCCCTGCAATCCGATCTGCATTTTCCTTTCCGACCTGCAGAAAATAAGATGTTATTGCATAACTCGGACTCAACTGAGGAGCTGCAGAGGAAGCAAGAGCTCAAGGAGTCCAGGAGAAATAAAACAAGGGGAGCAGAGTCACATTTAACAGCCCCTTTTCCTGACCCATCACTTCATCTGAAGATAAGCAGTGGGGTGAAGAGGTTCCATGTGGCCAGCACAGGGCTCTGCAAAACCCAGTAGCTGCTGTGAGGACATTTCCAGCCATATTTTTCTCCTGAACAATTGAAGGGCAATTTATTTTTGCTGCAACAAGAGTCTATTTAGCATTCCAGAAACGACACACACTGCTCCCTGGACCTGAGTGGAAGCGGTTGGAAACACCTTGCATCCAGCAGCTGACACACGCTTCGCAAAATTGGCAATTTGGTTCTGCTGGCAAACTGCAGCACAGCAACTCTGATTTTAGAGATTACTCCCTGTGAAAGGAAAACGCCACGTCCTGCTATGCAGGCAGTCTGCTTCCCCTTTGTCTTCAACAAAGAAGTGGTAGCTGTTTATTACTTTATTCCACAACGGCCCACGTTCCCGTCTTTCCATCCACAGTTCCTCAATATTAAAATTTTAAAAAGTAGAAAAAACAAAACATTGAAATGTCCTAGGTAATTAACACATTTCCAAATTACAGTAAAGGATTTGCATCCAGCCTTAAAGGTTTTCTAGACACAGCCTGCAAGAACTTAAGAAACAAACTTATTACCAGTGTTTCAGTACTCGACACCTTGGGAGCTCTGCCCCAAGGCCTGCAAAGCAGCAGGCACTGCTGGGAAGGAGACTCCACAAAGCTTCTTTATTAGAAATTGACTCAGAGTTTCTTCCTACAAACTGTTTCCACCCTGTTCCCAAACTTGCTTCTATTTGCCAGTGCTATTTTCAGAGCGATGTAGAAACTGACCTGTTAGAATCATCTCAATGTAACTGTTAGGGAAACTGTGACATCAAATGATGAAGTGACATCCCCACAGCCCCAGGAAGTGGGGCTTCATCTGCCCACTGCCATGGGCCCTCTGGACCCAACCACACACCCTGCCCAACACAGCCTGTGGGGCATCTCCCTTTTGTCCCCAAACCCTCCCAGCTTTTGAGCCATGTGTCCTGTTGCCCTCACCCACAGGAAGATCAAAATGTCCAACTTAAAGATTCCAGGAGGTTGTCCACACCTGGGTTACCTTCTCCCTGTAACATACTGGTGTTGGTCAAGTCCACTTCAGCCATGCAAGCCCCTGGCAGGTGGGAGAACACAATCCCATCTCTCCTCTGCTGTTGTTCGTCAGAGCACTGCCTGCAGGACAGGGTTAGTCTGGGCTTTAGCCACTGGATTTGCTTTATAGGCCTTCATGCTTGAATTCCAACTTTTCTGCTTTGTGCCACTTGGGCATCAAAATACTATTACCTAGCCAAATAGAATCCACTGAAAAGCACAAAGAGAACACTTTGCAGATGGAAAAGTAACGGCTCTTTTATCATCAATTTTTAACTGCTAGGAGCTTTGTGGTCTCACGTATTTCCCATCACTGCAGTGCTATTTTAGGCAAATTATCTTCTGCACTGGTAGAAATTTCCCCAATCACTGAAAGAGGATATTAAAGCAGCTAACATGAAAACTGCAAGATTTCAATTCTAACAGAGATTCTGTCCCAGGCAAAGGCTCTCCAGAGGTCCCTTCTGCCCCAATCACTCCCCGATTCTGGAGCTTTGTCAGGCCATTCCCAGATGCGGTTTCCTTGCTTTCCTCCCCACCCACCACACTCTTTTAATTTCTTCCAGTTAATTTAGAATGAAGGTTGGGAAACTCAAAGAAACCTGAAGGGTTACGTGTTAAGCACACACCTTACACTGACAGTAGGTGTTTCTAAATCAGAGTTTCCAACACATTTTTTACTAAGGGAAGGTGCCACGGCCTTGACCGTCACTGCAAGGGCACAGCTGCATCTCAGCACTCGAGCATACAGCGATGCTGCAAAACACTTCAGGACAAGTGAGAAGTAAACAGAACAGAGAATTCAGACTGTGTTTTCTTGCAGCGATTTCCAGATTGCAGCATTTAGCCCAGAAATCTAAGCACTGAAGGGGAAAAAAGTGCTCTCTGGAAATAGGGAATTCCCTGCCCCTCTGTGTTGGGCAAATGATGCATATCTGATAACATGATCTGACCTTCTGCCCAGAGCAAGCCACCGAGTCCATCTCAACAATTCATGAATGGTAGAGACTGAATCCCATTCTCTTGGCTGAAGAAGAACTGCTTCTGCCTTTTGTACCCTTCTTGTCTGAGGAGAAGGATGGGTCCCTTTGGGATAACACATCTTACTTCCGCAATCCTGGCTTCAAAGAAGCTGGTACCGCCAAAGAGTGGGGTGACCATCAGCTACACTGGTCTTTCTTTGTCGTGTCTTAGGCTGAGAGCATGTCTTTGATGGTGGGGGCGAACAGAGGGCAGACAAGGAGATCAAATACTTCCGAGCATGGATGCACAAACAACTTCATGACTAACTGAAGGGCTAACCCAGCAATGCTACAGAACAGGCAGGGCTCACACGGCAGAGAGCAGTTCTGGGTCTTGGAGCCAGCTCTGAATTCTTTGCATGTGACACAGAAGAAGCACAACTGCCTGGAAGGAGTAATTTAGGGCCAGGAAGACTCTGAGATTCTTATGTCCAAGTTATGAATATCAGCCCACAGAAGCCTACGTGTTCCTGGCTTGGTGCACTCTGCGGCACACGTGTTCTTAAACCGCTGAACTGATCTAGAAGAAACTCAGGATACACTATAGCCTTTCCTGATATTTTCACTAATCTTCTAGCAGTGGTTTTATCTGTTGCAAGAAGTGGGTGCAATTGCAAATGAAAGAGGGGAGGAGTCAAGGCAATCCCAGCTGGAAAAAAGGCATGCATGGCCTAAACCACTGGGAACTGAGAAGAAAGGCTCTAGTGAGGTGCAGTACAATTTATGATGATACACACGATGCTGTTCCTCCTGGCTCTGTACTTGACCTACATCTACAAGCACCAAAGTGCTACATCCTGCACATGATACTCAATTGATTTGTTTTCTAGGATTTTGTGAAATTCTGTTTCTAAAGCCCATCAGATCCAAAAAGGTGGCTCCACTAGCGTGCTATGAACAACAGTTCTGCCGATCTGCCCCATGCCTGCTCTTCCTCTGTATGACAGCAGGTTGGAGAAAAAAGTAACAGCTGAAGGCAGGATGGGCAGACCTGGCTGCGCTGACTCGCACCTGAGGAAGAGAATTTGGCTTCAGCCTTCACTGGAACAGTTGTGCTGTCCAGAACATTGGCTACCATTCAGCAGCCTCCAAAACCAGGGAAAGGGGGAAGCAAACCAACCAACAGAAGAAAAGTAAAAAATGACACTGAAAACCTAGCAACAAACAGTCTGAAACCCTTCCACAACTTTCAGTCTTGTTCCACAGCGAGATACTTGCCTTGCAGATACCGTCCCGACCAACAGGTGAAACAGCAGCTGAGACCCTACCTGTCTCATAATCCAGTGTAACAGACTGCAGATGGATGGGAGCAAAAGCCCCTGTGGCGCTCAGGTACTTCACCATCTGAGCAGCGAAGAGCCTCTGCACATGTCAGTCCCTGTCTGCAGGCACAGATCTAGCAAAGGCGAACACACCAGCCCGGGAATCGCCTGTGCTGCTCTTGCACACATCCTACAGCCAGGCCAACAGCCTGGGCTGGCCACTCCAGCTCCGCAATCTTCCTCCTGCAGGCAGGTCTCAGTTTCCACGCTGCCTTTCCTTTGTACTTTCCCAGTGAATGTGCTGGTGTTACCTCAGCCAACTTTTCTCTCTCATTTCTCCTCTGCTTCCTTCTCACCCTACTCTCAGAGGTTCCTGAAGTTCCTCCTCGGCTGTGGTTCTGCAGGGCTCCTGTCAAACCCAGATGCACTTGTGGTCCCCTTCCCTTACATTCAGACCTGCCTCAAAACCTCACCCTGACTCCTCCACTCACACCAGCTTTTACTTTTTTTGGAGGCTTCCGACTCAGCAGCTCTTTCACATTGGCCCTTTAGAACTGGAGCAAGCAAAGCTATTATCTGATTATTTTCTCCACGTAACTTTTATTCTTTTCTTCCAAACAGAAAGATTACATGTTGCATTTCCTCTGGAAACTACATAACATGCAATTAGATACTGCATTGTGGCCTCTTACTCAACAAACTCGTCAGAGGCAGCAGTAGATAAAGGCATCCTAATGCAATTAAATAATCCTGATAAGGATTTCCCCAGCAGTGCTGAGAACTCTAATCTCGAAGTGCTATATGGAGTAAGTTTTGGCAGTTCAGCTTGCCAGTTTCCCTGTTTACCAACTGGGGGTAAATAGAACCTCAAGTGTCTCCTGCAGCTGTACGGGAACACTCTTGCAATAAAATTTAAAAATGGTCAAAAGACAATAAAAAGAGGTTACTTTCAAACAAAGCTAGAAGGAGGTAAAGGCAAATAGCTGTTTTATTTTAAAGCAATAGACACGCTTCTGCAAATAATTACAGGCTGGTAAGCACAGCCAAAGAACAGCTCTGGTCTCACACCTCGGAGTTCACAGCAGGTTTTGAGTTCGAACAGGCAGGGAGCAGCCGAGGCTTCGGCCAGCGCGGAGGGAGAGCCCTCTGTTCCAGCTGTAAGGGTTTGATGCTGGCTACGAACACCCTCCTGCAGAATCTGCCTCCCGACTACCCCAGCCGTGAACCAAAAAGTGAAACCAGCTCATCTGTTTTCTTTTCCAAGCTAAATATAGGACAAAAGAGTGAAAAGCACAGATGGTGAAAGCACTGCAAGTTTTTAGGCTCTTCTGCTCTAGGAATTTAAGCTGCTAAAGCAAAACACAGGCTAAGCCTTCTGAAATACATTCATAACTCAGCTCTGTCACCCACAGCAGAGCCCAGCTTTACAGATCACCGCCAGTGACCGCTGTCATCCTATTAGACATGGGATTCACTTGATCTGAACGGCTGGTGTGAAACAACTCTTTCATATTTCCCTGATCTTGCTGTCTCTCCTGACCCTTCCTTGCAAATTTCCAAACAGAAAAGGAACAAAAACACACCCCGTGTAGCAATGACTTCAAATAAAGACATCACAAAAGGAACACAAAGTTATTTCATGTGCAAATTGAAAGCAGAAAATAAAGGCCCATGAATGATGCAGTAACAAAATTCTTCCAGGCAAATGAGCATCGCTGAGAGAAGACCCAGAGGGAGTGTGAAGCTGAGGTATTTAGAGAAAACAAAACTGGAATGGAAATCCATAATCTTCTTATACAAAATGAAACTGTGTTCAGAATGCATTCCTGCAAAACATCCATAATGGTTATGAAAGAGAGGGGCAGGATCGGACCAACCACCCCAAAAGCCAGAGTAACTCCAGCTATAGTAGGAAAACGGGAAAAGTTTCAGAATTTTTTTGTGAGTCCCCCTTCTCCCTGGAACCTCACAAGGAGAGACCCAGGTGAACACTAACCACTGGCCCCACTGGAGGTGAAAAAGGGCACTTTGAGTGGGAATGTTTTGTAACGTGTAAGGCAGACCAAACAGCAGTATTAAGTAAAAGCACCATGAAAAGTGTATTTATCTAAAAATGGAGAATTGTCCATAAGAACAGCACACACACCCTTTCATCCCAGGAGGAGTGGTGCCTGGGAATAAAGCCCAGCTCTATTTCAGCCTCCATTCATATCTGCTCTCGTCCATCTCTCCTTGTTATAAACACTTCAGTGCCTCCTGACAAGAGGCTGAACCTGTATCGAGCATGACGTGCCGGTTTGAGGTGGAATGAGACAGAAGGCTTGAAGATTTGTGATGTCAGGTCTAGCAGAAATTAATTTAGTGCACTGAACAGATAAAGCAGCAGGCTCTAATACACCCCTTTTTGGTACAGTGCCTGAAAGCTGGAGTACTGAGCAACTACTGACTCAGAACCACCACAGACAGACACTGTATAGAGGAGACTGCTCGCTTAGAGTTTACGGGGGTTCTCCTGAGGTTCCAGACACTCTCGGGAATCACTACCAGACTCAGAGAGCCAGGATTCCCAGGTCTTCAACTCCCTGCTCTAGCACCAACGTCATGTAATCCCACACCAGTCAATTCAAGGCCCTTGCTTTGTACCTGAGGTTCTCCACCATTAAAACCAGAAAGGACTTGATCACCTGTAGCTCATAAGGCACAGAGAGTAAAACCAGCGTGCCATGCTGTGCCTTCACCAGCATCCTCAGAGACCTTTTATATTTCATTGCTTTATTCTGATCTTTCAGCAAGGCAGAGGGAGGATGTGCCTGTGGCCATGAGATAACACATGGCTGCTAGTTCTCACCCAGCTCTTTCCTTTCACGAGAGGACAACCCAGGCACTCGGACTTGCCCAAGGTCAGTCCCCTGGTGAGTGGCAGAGCCCCAGGTGAAGCTGTCTTTACTGACTCCCAGTCTCACACCAGAAGCACCAGATGACAGTCTTCCTCATACACCTTTCAGTGCCTTTAATTAACTTCATTGAAAATGACAACCGATTGCCCGAGCCTGTGCCACGTGTATCAGGTGTTGCAGCATTCCTTCTCGCCCTTGGCACCTTTTGCCGCTTATATTCTCCTCTCATGGCTTGAGCGCTTATCCACGCTCACCTTCTCCCAGCCGAGCGGGAGCCGCTGGCCCCGACGGGGGGCAAAGGCAGCCCCCTGCGGAAAACACGCCTGGCCGGCCCTCTCCCTTCACCGCCGGCACCAAGGCAAGACTGGCAGCGGCAGGAGCCGGGCCGGGCTGGAACCTCCTCTGCAGACCGGCACACGGGAGTCGGAGGGGCCGACGTTCCGCAGGACCTGGTCCTGAAGGCAGGGCGGTACGGCCAGCTGGCGGCGAGCCGGGCTCGCTGCCCCCGGGCCCTCTACTCCCCGGCCCCCCAGCCCAGGGACCTCAAGGCCTCACGGACCCTTCTCGGCCCCGCAGCCCCAAGCCCTCAGAGCTCCCCTGGGCTTACAGGCGCTCCCAGGGCTCCACAGCTCCAGGCCCACAGATGGCCGCCACCCCGGGTCCTCGGACTCCTTGCGAGCCCCGCAGCCTGAGCCCCACGGACATCCCTCTGCCCCCCCCGGCCAAAAGACACAGACGCCCCCAGGGCCCGGCAGCTCCCCAGCAGGGCTGACAGCCGAGCCCCAC
>VZTM01002588.1:626955-678152 GCA_013400555.1 Jacana jacana | reverse complement strand
TGACTAATTGATAGGAAGAAGAGGGGGCGGGTGGGGGGGCATGTGATCCAACGGGCCCAGAGGCTTTAAAGGGCTCTTGCGGCGCGGAAGAGGGGGATGAGTTGAATTCAGGGGTGTTTTATGGTGCCCTGCGCTCTAAAGTGGGGTTCAGAAGGAAGGAAAAGTGTGGCGGAAAGGCTGTGTGGAAATATTAACTCTGCTACGGTCTCCTTGTGAAAGTTGCCTAGGTGTTTGGTAAAAACTTAACATGTGCTTGTAAAGTAGGGGGTCTCTCTACTCTGGCTTTCCATGTATGTTGTGGCTTTATAAAGGCTTTCTGTCACTGTACCCCCTAGAAAAAAAAGCGGGTGCAGGTTATCAGGGGAGCTGCAGCTCGGGAAAAACCTGGGAAATATGCAATGTAGTGGCGAAAAGGAGAAACCAGGAGTGTTAGCGGTGCAGTGGGCCCAGTGACTGAAAGAACATTGTGAAATGGTTGCTGAATTGTGGGGTTGGGCTCGTTACCACTTGTATCTTTTAAATCATCTTTAACAGCTTTGCTGTTGTGCAGGGCACTAACCAAAACGTGACCCTCTTAGTAGGTTTTTGTCTCTTCAGAGCGATGGACACAGGAAAGTGTTTTCTGTTTCAGATGTTGTTAACAGAAATGACTTAAGTTGTAACTACTATTGTTTTCTTAGTGGTATAACATTAAATCCTGAAAACTTAGCTTTGAAACTTGGAACCCAGGCAAAGATCCTGATATCAACAGTTGGGGGGAAAATCGTGTGGAATTGCTGAACTAATAAACAGCAATAAGAAAACTTTGTCACCTTTTTCCTCTCATCTTTCCCTCCTTCTGCAGCTCTTTATTGCATTATATTGGCAAACCTGCATCTGCAGAGGGAGTAAGGGAATAGCAAATAGTACCATGTGCTTTGTAAGCTGATAAAATGCAAAAGAAGGTCTCTCTCTCTCTCGGAGTTTGCTTTGGAGAAGTGCTTCTGGGCAGAGGATGCTTTTCCACTTTATTCAGGTGTTGATAATATAAACAAAGCTACAAACACTGCAGTGTAATATTGGTTTGTTTTTTCTGGGAACGTTCTTTGGGAGAGCAGAAAGCTTAGTGGAGCTGAACCCAAAAGTTACTCGTGAAGATACTGTGTATAACCATGGCATTCCTGGTTGGGGTTGAAGGAGCCCTTTTCTTTTTGGGAGTATTGAGTTTCATTTTTGAATCAACAATATTGCAAATACAGTCTTAAAGCCGATGGCTTTTTTTAAGAAAGTTTTTTAATTGCAGGTGAAGAAAATAGCTTTGATTTCACAACTTCAGTGTCTTGTTTGGTTCAGGGAACACAAGTTTTCAAGTTTTTGTTGTGAGTATTGGCTGATAAGCCTTGTAGATGGATGGGGGCGTGTAAAGAAGGAAATCTGTGAGGTTGGTGTAATGTGTACAGGAGCGGATGGCAATTAAGCGCAGGCTGGAGCGTGATTGCTTTTGGAGTGGGCTCGAAGCCTGGGAGAGCTTAACCTTTCGACAGAGGAGTGGGGTTGGGTGCTGGCAGGTGCTGCTCGTTTCTCTCGGGTGTTCTTGCCAGGGTGCTGCTTTCCTGACCCTCGCTATCGTCTGTTGTGCCTGCTTTTGTGCAGTTTACAGTCCTGCCGCTGTGGTTCTGCCTCATCCTCCAGCTCCCACCTCTTTGTAGTGAGGCCTTGGGGTTATCAGCCCGAGTCTCCTAACCCTCCTCTAGGTCGATACACAAAGCTGTGATCGAGGCACATTTTCCTTTTCTGGAAACACCTTTTCTTTGTCACGTTGTGGGCCCCTGCGAAATCCCCTCTGCCCCAGGTGATGTTAGGCACTGGCCTAGTAGGTTTGTGGCCTAGAACTGAGGACAGAATCTTCTCTCACCAGTTTGTCCTGCAAATAATCTGTCTGGCTGAGACTCTTGAGTCACTTCTGTTAAAGGTGCAGGGCTGATCCCTTCACTCTTTCTGCATCACGAGTAATGTTCTCCTGCAGGAAATGGTGTGGGAGCTCGCAGCGGGGGGGCAGAGAGAAGTGTGCTTGCTTTGCTGCCTGAGTTCTTTTTAGCACTATGCCTGCATGGGTTAATTAAGAAAGACATAAATAACTTTCACTAAAACTTTGTTTTCATGTGGCAAGCTGCTCTTTGGTGATAATTATGTAGTCTCCAGTCCTGAAGTTACTTCCCTGATGCATGCCTTCTGCATATTGTGTAGTAAATAATGTGAGCTGTGCTGTGTTTTGAAAGAATATTTCAAATAACATTATTAGTAATTGTATTTAACATTTAAAGTGAATTTGCAGTTCTGCTGGAATAGAGGAATTATTTTAAAATAGCATGGTCAGCCATGGTCTCAAATACAAGAGAGATCTGGAGGGGCTGGGGCGAGTGCAGAGGAGGGGGACAGAGCTGGGGAAGGGCCTGGAGATTAAATCTCATGAGGAACGAGTGAGGGAGCTGGGACTGTTTACTGTGAGGAAGAGAAGGCTGAGGGGAGACCTCATCATTCTCTACAACNATTCTACTTTGGGGGAAAATGAGTGGTTGACTGTGGAGCATTACAGATACTTGTAAGTAGCCTTTAAAAGTCTCTCTGCTTCTGCGCTTCGCCTGGCGTTGCTCAGTGTGCTTTCACAGTTCTGGCAGACTCGGGGCAGCACTAAGAAACTGGCATCTGCTTTTATTAACAATATTGCAAGAATGCTTCAGGTAGAACACATGCATCCTAAGTTTCTGAGACTGTTCCTTGATCATCAAGAAATACAGGTTGAACGCTATGGTGACTTGTCATTTTCCCTGTTACTTACTAAACACTTTCCTAAAGTTCTGCCTCTTTGTAATTGCGCGTTGAGTTCTGTTTGTGGGCTCTTCTGACTTCTTAGCTTTCTACATAAATCTGACCTTCCTGTCTCTGAGAGTCCTGGCTGCACGTGCTTCAAAGGCAGCATACACTGTCCCTCTTTACTATATATTTATCTATTTTTCATTAGAAGCTGTGGGGCTCTAGAGTGAGAGGTCCAGCTTTGGCATGTGGCCTGCAACCCAAAGCAAACTGCTCCAAGAAGATGTTTGGGCAGTGACACCGTTCCGTCCTCAGGAGGAGAACCTGGGCGGCAGTGTTGTCGGGGAGGGCATATTGCTGCCGTTACATCTGGGATGCAAATCCACCCTCCATTAAATGGCAAGATTAACTCTCCTGCTCCCTTCCCCGCCCCCCCCCGCCAGATGTTATGCAAGGCAGACACCCGGCTGCTGCGGACCCGAGCGCATCCAGCACCGCAGGCTGGAGGGAGTGATTTTTGTGGCAAAGTTAAGTGCCAGGTGTCTGCAGCTCTGGTGTTACACGATAGCACGGCCAGGAACGTGTCTGAACTTGCCTGGACTCAGTAAGTCTGTGTCTACCTACATGAGAAACTGCTTTTGAAAACCCTTTGTGCTGATGTTTTAAAAAGAGGGATTCTCTAGGTCAGAGAGTTGATGCTGAATGAACCTGCACCGAAATGCCTCCTCCCGGTCTCTCCGACACGGGGGCAGTTGCAGGGCTCTGGGAAGACGGTGCTGGGGCAGACTGGGCTTCCCGAAAACACTGACAAAACAAAAATTCTGAAGTGTCAGCCTGGCCCTGACTGCTTTTCAGCAATTATAGATCAGTGTAAGGGCGCACAGACCACGGGGTTTAGATTTTATTAACACTCAGTTAAGGCCTGTATCATAGAAGTCATTAGATTCCTCTGAAGTTGGTATGGAAATTGTCTTGTGACAAGGAGGAAGAATTATTTTTTAATTGGAGAGTAACCGGCTCTGAGGGCGGGAGGCTGCGGCGCAAGGCTCGGAGCCTGGTTAGTTCTGTGAGAAACTGATTAGTTTGATTTGAAGTGGCCACTGGTGCTGGATTTAAAACTCATATTTCAGTGCAGTTCACTGTGAAGAGATTCCTCATTTGGAAGACTTACTTTAATGTATGTATATTTCAGTAATTTACACGTAATATTTCTTTACATTCTCTTTTTAGCTTTTGTTTAGAAAGCTGAATTTTTATTAGTCTGGTAGGTGTGATATTTAATTGAAGTCTGTCAGATACTGATGGTTTCCACTGTGTGGGGGGAAAAAAGTTGTTGCAAACCCTAGGCTTTTTTGATTTAGCTTTCTGGTGGAAAAAGGTCTTTTTAAGGTCGTTTTTTGTAAGGTAGTCGGTTCTTTTCTGGAGGTCCTCAATGTTTTTCATATGCATAGAAGAATTTGTAGTTGTAGTTTAACTACTGCTCTAAAGATTATGTTTGGCATGAAAATATTTACAATTTTATCTCTGAAAACACTACAGAAATCCACTGTGAAACCTTTCTGTATTGTAGGATGTAGTGCAGTTCCTGTATGTGTGTGAGGGGAGCCAGGGTGAGGTAGGGATTAGCCCGGGGTGATACCCATTTTTACATCAGAAATAGGAAATTTTCAAGCATAGGAAAGAGAATGTATTTAACACTTCTGTGCAAGTGTTTTCTTGGTGTCTGAGAGCAGACAGAATATTACCCTTGAGCAAATTTAAAAGTACCTTATGCATGCAGGCTTTTATCCCTGTGGGCGAGATGTTTAAATTCTTTATGTGATGCACCACCTGTATTGCCCAGAAACGGGTGTACTGGATTGGGAGCCTGAAGACATGGTTTAGCTAATAGGAGCTTCTTTTTTCTTCTTTTTTGTTTAATTCTTGTTTTCTAGTAGAGATGACAGGATGCCACTTGAACTAAAACTCGGATTTGTGGATGAAAGCGTATCCACTGACACGTGATATTCATGCTGGAGTGTAGGTGCTATCCAGAGGAGTACTCGCAGTATCTCCAGGTGGGACAGGACATACAGAATTTAAAACGACAGACTCGGACCACCAGGATTCACTCCCATAGGATGTTTTTCCCGTAGTGGGAATTATTATTATTTTGTTTTAGCTCTGTAGGTGTTTGCAGAACTGCCATTAAATAACCCAAACATACAGGTGTCCTCTATTAACAGATTTTTTTTTAATTGCTTTTCAAAAGAAGCTCTCAGAGTGTGTGTCAAGAATAACTTGGGTTAGAAATGCTCCTTTTCAGCTCAGCCACAGGCAGGTGCTACATATTGAGCAAAGGACGGAGGCTCTTCATCCCAACATCCTCACCATCCTGTGCTTGATGTGGTTAAAGGTTTGCTGGTCCAGTTTACTCAGTCATCCTATGGTATGGTATGGTATTTTCCCAGTCTTCAAATAATGGTGTGTTCTGTTTCAGAGGTCTGTGGAAAAAGCGTATCTATTAGGCAAATGCAAGGACAGAAAGTGAGACTGCAGCCGTGAGGTTTTTAGGCGTTACCTGTCAGGATGTGAATACTGTGACGGAATGTGGGGCTTTAACTGCCCCATGAAGCCTTTGACTGTGTTCTATCAAAAGCTGTCTTTATTGAGAACAGGATGGCTCTGGTTGGTCTGGTAGAGGAGGTCACTGCGAAGAACTGCTGCTATTAAAATACCTGCGTTTTTATTCCAACCGCTTCTTAAACACTGGCAACCCCTCAAGAGCTTAACTGATCTCTTAAATCAAAACACTAATTTTATATCACTCTTTAGATGCAAATATGCATCTCTTCTGATACTGATCAAATATTCCTGATGAGAAACATAATATGATGCTAGATTTATATTTTTGTACATTTGTTGTTGGGGAAAAAGTCTCTTCCTGTCTGGTCTTGTATCAAGGTCTCTTCCCTGGCAGGGAATATCCTGATTGAAGTGAGAACAAATTAATTAGGTTTCTGCAGCTGTTTGAAGGCAACGTTTTTGTTGATGTCCAGTGAACTGATCAGCTGCTATCAGAGAACTCCATCTGATTTTTTCAATAGATGTTCTGTCTTACTCCATTTACTGATCTCTCTCTCTACATGTGAGAAGTCAAAGGGATTAGAAGAAACAAACGATAGGAATTTCTCTTTCCCAAAACTGATGAATAGCAGCCTTGCTCCCGTGTTCACATTGGCATTGTTGGATTTGCCCCAAGGATTACTGTGCCGTTGCGAGTGGGGAGTTGGAATGTGTGTGTCCTTCAGCTTAGAAGAGTTCGGGGTCCCTGCTATCCATCGTTGGCACTTTGTCTCGGTCTGTGGGACTCCTGCGACTTCCCTTGTGCTGATTCACCCTCAGATAAATCTGAGGAAGACTTTCCCACTGCTCTCTGGGGTTTTGATACTTACCTCCTTTTGAGGAGGCGGTGGGGGGAGTCTTTGTGTCGTGGAGGAGGGAGGAAACCCAACGTTTTCTTGGACAGCTTTTTAGTGCACTAAAAAAACCAAACATGCGCCTGTTCTCTAGAAGAACTCAAATACAGATTATTTTGAATGATATCTGCTTGAAATGCAATATATTTAACTATGGAATGTACTATAATCGTGCTGTGCTCCAAGTTACAAAACATTTAAAAGTTGGGTGCACATGAAGTGGAAATGTAAGCAGACAAGTGTAGCAGAAGGAATGGGGTCCAATGTAATTTTAGGCCAACTGGACTGCCTTACGTGCCTGAACTTGTTCCCAGAGTTTCTGGAGTTTAGTCCCCCCTTTACTTTAACGCAGACAGTTATAGATTGGTGACAGAGTTTATTCTGAGGAATTAGCAGTTAGGGAACCTTTTGTGTAGTGGCGGCTCCTCATTCCTTCCCACGGGGAAGAGCTGTAGCCTGTGTTCAGCGGCTGCGAGGAGACAGCAGCTCCTGCTGTGACATTCTCAGAATATTCTAGCCCATGCTTAAAGCTCCCGACCACTTGCTTCAGGAGGGCTCAGCTGCTGGGGACGGGAGGATTTGAGCTGATAGCACCGTCGTGGCATGGATTCTGCCAGGGGGACCCCTTGCTGCTCCTTGGCAAGGTGTGGTGCTCAGCCAGGGCCCCACTGCTGAGTGAGTGTGTGTGTGTGTACACAGAAGCCCGTTAAATGAAAGTGATTTCCTCTGGTGGTTTGGGGTGCACTGAGCATGGTGTGCCTCTTCTGAGGTCTTTCGGTTTCCCTCCTGGTGCTGCCCCAGGGGAGAGCAGGAGTTTTGCTTCCAGTCACTGCAGGTTTCTGTTGTCTTCCTGGAACATCCCACTTGTGTTTGGAATTGGCTGTTTTCAGCTAAGACAATGAAATGTTTTTCTGTGGCTTCATGTGAGAAAATACATAAGCTTCAAATTAGCCAGCTCCTTCAGCTGTGTAAGTTCAGCTTAAAGCTTTCAACTTCCCTCTGTGGTCCTTTTGGATCATCTAAATCTAAGGTGGTTTCCCAACCTCAAGGTTTAGTGTAATAGAGGTCGAGAAGGAAGATAACCAACACACGCATTTTGTTTTCTGAAATGATGTCTTATGAAAGGGGTTCACTGATTAAAATTCCAGTCCTTCAAGACATCTTGAGACTTTCCACTTAATTGCCACGTGTCATCTCTACTGAAAATGTTTGAATTGAAAACTCCAGGTAAAAGTGCTTCCCTGTGGTGTAATGAGTGTGTCTCTTCCCCTACACACACACACCCCACACACTTCAGCTTTCTCTGCGGCTTTGAGTGAAGCATTTCCTACTTGAGGAGCAGTAGAATAGCTCTTTGAGATGTTCCAGCCTCTGGTGTTGTCAATCCAGTTCCCCAGTAACTGGGGCAGATAAAATCCAAATAAGATGGAATCATGGAATCGTCAGAGTCGGAAGGGACCTCTAGGGATCCCCCAGTCCCACTCCTGCCAGAGCAGGGCTGCCCAGAGCACAGCACTCAGGGCTGCATCCAGGCGGGGCTGGAAGGTCTCCAGAGAAGGGGACTCCACACCCTCCCTGGGCAGCCTCTGCCAGGGCTCTGACACCCTCACCTCAAACAAGTTTCTCCTTATCTTTGAATGGAACTTCCCGTGTTCCAGCTTGTGCCCATTGCCTCTCATCCTGTCACTGGGAACCACTGAAAAGAATCCAGCTCCATTCTTTTCCAACCCACCCTTCAGATCCTTGTGAGCATGAAGAACGTCTCCCCTCAGCCTTCTCTTCTCCAGGCTACAGAGTCCCAGCTCTCTCAGCCTTTCCTCATCAGGGAGATGCTCCAGTCCCTCCATCATCTTTCTTGCCCTACGCTGGACTCTATCCAGTAGTTCCCCGCCTCTCTTGAACTGGGGAGCCCAGCACTGGATGCAGTACTCCAGTTGTGGCCTCACCAGTGCAGAGCAGAGGGGGAGGATGACCTCCCTTGGCTTACTGGCCACACTCTTCCCTGTGCAGCCCAGGATTCCATTGGCCCTCTTGGCCACAAGGGCACGTTGCTGGCTCATGGATAGTTTACTGTCTACCAGGACCCCCAGATCCTTCTCAGAACCGAGATACTCCTCAGATACTAGAGATTAAGAGGCAAAAAGAGTGGATTTAGGATTGCCTCATTTGGATGTCCTCCATACACATTTTTAGTCTCTCCCACCTGTAATGGATGCTCCATTATTTAGGAGTGAGAAATTATCCATCTGCTGCACTATTTCTTTTGTTAATTTCTTTCTGGTTTTAACAATAGACACCTTATGGGGCACTATGGTGCCTGATTACAGATTGCATTTGGAGAATGTAAAGGTTGAGAATCCAGTTATGGGGAGAGTACAAGGTGTTCTACGTAACGTATTATGTTCTTGAGGCTGTATTGTAGTTCTGTGTCGCTGCTCAGTTCTTGCCCCGCACATTCCCAGGGGAGTGACACCTGAGTTGCTTTTCTCATGACAAAATATTGGGCCACATGTGGGTGCTCAGAAGGTACATGGACGTACATTACAGCTTGGGCACTGGCCTGGCTTTTCTCTGCCTCCGCAGGAGAGAAGCGGAACTTGGCATTGACTGTGTTACAGTTGCTCGGCACAATGAAGTGACCGAGTCCGTTTGTCAAAGTGCTTTTACCTGACTTAATAAATGTCCTCTATTTACCCTCCGTGTACGATCTCAGGGCTCCAGCCTGTGTGAAATTCTGAATTGAAGGCTGAGCTGGTATTGCACCGAGAGGCCTGGCCTTTGATTTCTCTGGCAGCTCAGGAGGATGGGAGCACTGGAAACTTTGACCCGTTAGCTGGTGGTAGCGGTGTGGCTCCAGGAATGGGCAGGAGCTAGTAAAAGCAAAATTTGCATGCTGGGTGTTGAGCTGAGGCTTTGGTTCGATTTGCATTTTTACCCCTCAAAGGTCTGTCTTAAAATTATTTAAAAAAAAAAATCTTTCTTTGGATCTTTCATCACAGAACTTGACAATAGTGAAAACTCAGAAATCTCTATAATGTTTATTATTAAAATTTTGAATTTGTTACATTCTACTGTAAAATATTGCTTTGGAGTGGGATTCTGACGTGTCACTGCATATATTAGACAACCTGCACGTGGTGAGGGGCTTTTTTTAGAGTTCAGATCTTTAAGCTCGAAACCCTGTGTCAGCTCTGCATGGAGGTTGGTGGGAGAGTTGGGGGGGGGGTTACAGCTGCTGGATTCCTCCAGTTCGCTTTCCCTCGACCTGTCTGAGTGTCTGTGTGCTGGGAGGGTGATGTCCCTTGTCTCCTGTGTCCTTCCAAGGTGCTTCTCTATGTTGAAGGAACCCTATACTTTACTGGTGACAGAAGCGTTAGGTATTGGGTGTGCGTGCAAAGGCAGCGGTGAATGAGCCTCAGTGCTCAGTTCTCCACTCTCCTAAAAAAGGAGTCTGATTCCATTAATTGTAAAAAAATTATTGCCAATTACCCATATATTGCTGGTTTTGTTTGCACAACAGTGAGGTTGTGTAAGGAGGCCTCTGGTTTGTGAATTGATTTGGAAGAGTTTCTTTTATTTTTGAATACTGCTTGGTGACCTAGTTAATTGGGAGTAATTAGTGTTTAAATATATTGGTTTAACATAACAAAAGGCTGTCTGGAAAAAAACAGGGATGGGAAAGAATGGCTCAAGATAAACCATCTCTTTGCAAACACTTAAGAGTTGTTAAGGGACATCTCCAGAGCTATTAGCTGAGGAGGTTTTAACTTTGCTATTGTAATTTAGCTCCTGAGGCTTGAAGCAAAGACTCATTTGAAAAGGAACACTTTCTCTGGTTTTGTGGGTACTATTTTGTTGGAGAAGCACTTGACGCTCCAGTCATGGGATGCCCTTGGAGAGGAAGGAGTGGGATACCCCTAGTTAAAAGGGATTTGGTTGATAACAATGGAGCTGTAAATTATGTTTTTTCTCTTTGCCTTCTCCCCTCTCTTTTTCCAGAACCTTGCTCTTAGGACTAAATTTAAGCACCGAGTTGATTTTGAGGCTCACCTGGTTCTGGGGTGACTTCTGATTGCAGGCTTTTTCAGGAGTTAGAAGCTGAATCCTGTCAGACCTGCTCTGTAAGTTACAAACTGTTGCAGTCCAGGGCTGCTCTAAAAATGGAAAAATTGCTTAATTTAGGAAAGGTAAGGAGGCCCTGACACCTGAAGGGCTACGTTAAGAGAGAGATGTACGGCCATCCCTGTAATTAGGCGAGATCAGTCATGTAAATTACACTGGCAGGATTTTGCACACTCATCTTCATTTCAGAGTTGTTTGGTTTATAATAGTAGTTTTTTCTCATGTGACAGAGAGCAAAGGGGTATGTGGTGTGAGTCACACCTCGGAGGAGTAAAGTGGAGCAGGCACAGATGTGAAAGCAGGAGCCTTGAGATGATAACGCCTTCCTCTTGGAGATCTAACTCTTCATTCCTGACCTGAAGTATCTGCAGTTGGTGCTCTGCAATTGGGGCACAAGGGTAAACACCTAAAAATAGACGTGTGTATACACATATTATATATATACACACAAATTTCAGGGCTCTGAGTGTGTTTGACCTTGAAGCCATCTCTCTGATAAATGCATTTGCTGGTGAAGTCCACTACTGCTGTGCCTGTAATAGAAATCATCGCCAGAGTGTTCTAATTACTCTCAACCTGCAAATAATCAGGTTCCGAATAGTTTGCCTCCGCAAATGGCACTCATTTTCCCCAAGCAAAGCCGCTGCATTTGAGCTGACACTTGGGTCTTTTTGGGGGGGGTAGGGAAGGGTGAGGAGCTCTGTCCCTTGGAAAGGGTGGGAACAAAGCCGGCGGGGGTGGGTTCCTGGTTGTGCAGGCGGAGAGGGTGACTGAGGTGTGGGCACCTTGGGTATCTCTTGCAGCAGAGCGGTGCCATCCGGCCTCTCAGTGGCTATCTCTTGGAGTTGTCTGTGTCAAGGAACTCCAACTTCAGTCAGATTTGCTTTGTCATCCTGACTTTGACTCTTTTCACTTTCAATTTCTCTTTATGAGGTTTCTGGAAACTTCTGGTTTAATTCTCTAGTGGGAAGGCCAAGGTGTGTCCAAACAAAACCCTCTGCACGCTGGTCAAAACTGGAGGGGGACAGGGGGAAGAAAGGTTGGTTTGCAGATATCTGATCACAGAAGGGTGGCAAATCTGTTTGGGTTTTGTTGCTTTTGTTGTTTTGTTTTTTTGTTTGTTTTTCTTTTCCCCCAGCATGCCTTGTTCTTTAGTTAGTTTTTAACTAAAGGCTGCAGAGGACTGGAGCTGTTTCCCAATGGCAAAGCAAGCAATGAAATATGACACAGGGAGGGGAAGGGAGCTGGCAGAGGGCCTGTGTGCACAAATAGCCCACTACCTTTTGAAGCGTATTTACAGCCAAGCAAACAAAACCCAACAGTGCAGGCTGCCTCACAAAGAGTTGCAGGGGGAATATTCCCCTTGGAACTTCTGCTTCCCCCCCCTCCCCCCCAGTGTCAATAAAATGTCCTTGCTACTGATTCCAGAGTCCTAACTCACAAGATGTGGCGGTATGTCTGCAACTGTGTTTATGTAGTAGTGGATTAGGGAGAGAAAGAGCTGTGTTGCTGCCTTTGGTAGCTCTTAGAATCCCTTTTGCCTTGGACTGCTGCAATGCAGGAAGAACTCCTAGTGAAAACCAAACTGTAGATCACAGTGCTTTAGTTGGTTGAGCGAACAGGAGTCTCTTGGCACGGCCCAGTTGTGAGTTATGTAAATCTTGTGCAGTGTGTAAGCAACAGGCGGTTGGTGACGTAAGATGGAGCATTTGTCTCTATTTATTGGCTAATGTGACATGCACCCCTTCCTCCAGCGTTGGCCTGAGCTGGCTGTATTAAATATAGCCCTGACACTCCTAAGTGGAATATGCCTCCAGCTGAGTAATGGCTTCTGCTCGGAAATTTATTGTTCTGAAAGATCTCACACCATGGCCGTCTCCCCTCCGTATCGAAGTCCGTCCCGTATCGATGGCGAAAGGTCTGGCTCTAAGCCTCAGCTGGCTGAATTTGCCGATCGATCCCTGTGGCCCAGCATTCCCGCCGAGCCTCCTCCCGCCTTGGCTGAGCTCTGGGAGACTTAGCAGGATGTTGGTAGCGGCGGCGGTGATTATCTGCTGTCAGCGGTGATGGATTACCAAACTGATACATCTGTTGCTGGGGGTCACAGATCTGCCTAATAACCGCTGCTGCCCGCCCTGACCCCAGCTGCAGCGCTCTCGGCTACTACATTCTGGGTCCTTTGTTTTCTGTGAGGGCAGCGATGCTTCTCTCGGGCAGTTCTGATTTTATCCAAAATGCCTGGCTTCTTTTTTTTTTTTCCCCTTCAACGCTGTAGGACTGGAACAGGAGGCAGTTTCTTTGCTCACCGTTTCGAGCCTCTTTCCAGCTGGCAAGCAGTCCAAAAAATCCCTATGTTTGCTCTTTCTCAGGGTCACGCTGCAAATGTTTCTCTTGTTTTCACCTTGGCTTTCTGGCGTTGGTTTAGACACATGACACTCCACCACACAATGCAAACCCTCCATCTATCACTGCACCCATGGAGCAGCTTCTGACGAGCCTTCTGCATGGCTTACTTTTAGGTGGTGGTTCCCAGTTCTTGAAGGTTTGGGGTGTTGTGGCTTTTTTTTTCCTATCCTGCTCAAAAAAGCAACACAGGTGGGGTGTTTTTTTTTTCAATTGTGATTAAAAGGCAGTTATGGCCATTGCATTTGGGGAGATCTTACTCATCTCCCTTCTCACAGCACCTACTCATGACATGTAAATTAGGGCCACAACCTCTCACATGCGTAAACAGAGGAATTGCATGACTTGCCAAACACTTACATAATAACTTAATAGTATATCGTGGAATGGCAGCTAAGACTCATGAACCCTCTTCCTGTTCCCAAATTAATCATCGTATGAGCTTCAGTTCCACCACGGCTCCGGAATCAGTAGCATTTCTGGCTTTCTGAATGTCCTTAAATGACAGAAGTCTGTGATACATTCTCTTTATTCAATAAGAACTTTTGATTTGGATGGTTTCTAAGTTCCTTTTTAAGTTGTGAGTATCCAGAGCTGAGCCAGCACTTTTAATGATTAATAAATACTCTTTAGGAGTACTGGTGGCTCACACACAACCATGTTTCAGACGCAGGAAGACTTGAGTTATTAACCACAGCTACTGATGCCCTTTGGTCCTGAGAGCTATCATAAGAGCATTCCTTGTGTTTTGTTCATCCTGTCCTCCTTTCAGACCTTTTGTGCCAAAATAAAATGGAGAGATTGAGTCTTTCTGAAACTAGCTCAGGAAATAAGGCTGATCTAGAGAAACCCCCTGTTGTTTCTTGCTGCTGCGACAGTACTTCCCTCGGCAACTCCTGAACTTCTCCACAAACTGCAGAAAGGGCTGATGAGGTGGAGGTCACCAAGACTTGTAAGTTTCAAGACTTCCAGTGCAAAGAAGCAGCAGAGAGAAGTGGTCTGAAATAGTCTCCCTGGCATGTACAGGGCTACGTTTTGAGCTCTCTTATCTTGGGAGAATCTGTGTGTGACAGAGGAAAGCGTTTTAAAAATGTGAGCAGCAGAGCTAATGTGGTCTGCATAATGTTTTTGCCTAACTCTTCAGGCTGACGTATGTCAATCTGTGGAAAGGACCTGGGCCACCTATGTGCCAGATTGTAACCTGCTTTTTTGCTTTCCAGGAATCTACAAGCCGCCATTGGGGCCTACTATGATTTTGAGAGTCCAAATATCAATGTACCCTCCATGTCCTTTGTTGAAGATGTCACCATAGGCGAAGGAGAGTCCATCCCTCCAGATACCCAGTTTACGAAAACATGGAGGATACAAAACACAGGTAAGGCTTTTGGTCTGTAGCAAACCCCGTGTATCATGTGACAGGGTGGCCGAGCTACTGGGAGAGACGCTGGTGTAAGGAGGAGGTTCATGTGCACTTCACTTGGACTGGAGCCACTGTTACTGGAGGAGGTGACCTGCCAGCCTGTGCGCATTCCCCTTCTTAATGTTGGCACAGTTTGTTGGGGTGCACGCAGCTCAGTTCACCAGTCCTGTTCCTCCTGCCACCACACAAACAAAATGTCTAGGAAACTTCTAGATAAAAGAAATTGAGGTACAAGTTTCCTTTTTTTTTTTTGGTTTGTAGTTGTTTTTAATGGAGGTAGTTAGATCTGAAAGTAGCTTCAGAATCTTTAGCTCGTCGTGTTTCTGATCACTTGATGCGAACAAATGGAGTAAGTTTTTAAGTCAATTGAGAGATTCCTTTTAATCTCAAAGCTGTTTACCTCGTGACCAGCCTTTCATCACGCAGTTTCTCTGCCTGTCCCTGTCATTTGGCTCTCTCCAGAGCGTGCTGTTCTCTGGGGTGCCAGCAATGCTGCGATCTGACCCTGAGAATGGGTAGCTGTGCAGGAGTAACGTGGCGAGTCCTCTTTGCTTTTTAGTGCACTTCTCACAGAATTGCTTTCTCGTGCTTTGAGAGGATGAAAGGCTGGCTAGACCACATGGCAGTATGAAATAAGTCAAAACAGTGACTGGAATCGAGGAAGTGAGACTGGGCAAAATACATTCTCGGTGCTTGATCTGTCAGGATGGAGTCGGAGAGAAAAAAGATCCAGGGATGCAAAGCGGAATACCTTGTCTGCAGGTGGTGTGATGACAGGACATTGCATGAATGTTTAAGCTGTGTGTCTGAATTCAATTGACCTGCTTGCACTTTTGTGAAGCAGAACAATAGCACAACAAGGTATAATACCATGAATCATCATGAGTAAAGCTCAGGTGTGTTTGTATTTCTGCTTGTAAATAACTGCAGTGCTGGAGTGCTGTGCAGATTTGTGCTGAATATCAAAGTACAACAGGAACTAAAACCATACTAGAAATGTAGGAGTATTTCATCAGGACAGGAGAGGTGAGAAGAGGCTCTGTGTGTGTTTAAGAACTCTAAGCTAAAAAGACGATAGTCTAGAGAAAGGGCTAACTATTTCAGTTTACTTTTTCTGCCTCTATTTGTTCAAATTAGTACTACAGAAAGGTGCCACATGTGGTTTGAAAAAATGACTGGCAATTTTTTTGTAACTGTCTCAAATACAAGTCATAAAAACCTAGTAAGTTTTGACAGAGCTTGTTTCTCTGCTGTTCATACCTTGGTTTGTGTGTGTTGTGACTACACACCTATCTTGCTCCTTTTCTGACTCCTTCCTCTCCTCTTTCCTGCATGCAAATCCAGCCTTAATTTAACATCCTTGTTCAAGCAGTGTTTCATTGTTCTTGGAACAGTTTGACCTTCTGAAACCCACAGGTCTTCTAAAACGAGGAAAGGGAGTTAATCTTGACTTACGAGTTCCTGGCAAGGCCAACGTTTGTTCTGGCTTCTGTATGTGTTAAAGCCTGGCTGCTCAAAAGGTACATCTGTGCTCCAAGAGTGGGGCTGGAGGCCAGAGCTTGTTAAAGCCATGCTGTTGAGGCATGTTTTAGTTAAATGTAACTTCACATACTGTGTTATGACTGCAGTTTAAGGAGGACTGTAGCACTTTAAAACCATTTTATGGTTTAATTAAGGTATAATATCAAAGGTCTATAATGTTTCCAGATAATATCTGCTTGTTAGGTAGATAACTGAAGCAAAGCCAAGGGTTTTAACAGCTCCATGGGAACCCTCGATTAAATGACTTCAGTTCTAGAACACGAAATACCTGAGGCATGTGTCACCGAAGCATTTACTGTCTGACAAGTATGACAAGCAGAGCTCAGAGATTGTCAGTTTTAAGCGTGCGAGCAGTAAGCTGGGTTCAGTCAGGTTTTCATATGCGTTATTAAAAAGCAGTGCCCTGTTCTTCCAGCACGGTGCTTGGCTTGTCTGCCAAAAGACCAGTTTGTAGAGTAGAACCATTGCTGAAAGAGCAGCAGGATTTATCAGACTTATTTCCTCTTCCCACTCTCCCCCCAGCTGCTGCTGGCTCTGTGGGACAGTTACTACAATTTATCATCTCCTGAGAGATGAGTGTACTGAAATAGAATGACATAATCATCATTTCATTTTATGGGGCTTATCAGTTGCAGTGTTCTGGGCACCTTGCAAGCCTAAAGCCATTAGAACCGATAAAAATCACATAAATGATTTACACCGAACCGTGTTGCTGGGCTGCCAACCTTCTCAGATGAGACTTCGCACTCGACTCCCACGCGCCACAGTCTGAGGTCAGCTCAGACTCTGCTCCTCTTCCAGACACCTCCCCATCTCAGCAGTGTTTCCAGTCCCCCGCAACGAATATTCCACTTCACTTGTTTGCCTCGTGCTTTCCCTGCAAGATTGTGTTCCACAAATCAAGACCTGACTAGAAAACCAGTCCCTGCCATGTCTTTGCTGGAGTATCCACAGGGATTAAATTAGCAGGCAAGCTGTTGTGAAGGATGCTCGTTGGGGTAACCTGAGGTCAGACCAGCATCCACCGCTCCCGTCTCGGAGCAGACACAGGGTGGTTCCAGGCTTCTTGGTGCTTCAGCCTTTCCTTAGCTCTTTCCATCAGCCTTAACCCAGCAGAAGGCATTCTTAAAGTCATTGGCTTAGTCATGTCACGTAATTGGGGAAGAAGCAGAAGAAAATTCTGCTAAACTGATTTTTTTCATGACTCCCAGAAGCCCTTTTCTTTCTGTCTGCCCCGGTAGGTGTTATCTTTGGCAGAGCTGGCTGCGCTCGCACGCAGCGACTGTTTTCTGGATCCCTACAGATTGCTAGGTCGCACCCTCAGCCCCAGCCTCTGCAGCGTAAACGCTCGTCTCCACAAATAAATGCTACCTTCACAGTCCTTCCCACCTTTGCACGAGGCTGAGAGAAGGGTGGGTGCAAGAAGGGAAATAAACCCCATTTAGAAAAGAGCACCAGCTCTTCAATTAGAGTTCAGACCCTCAGTTCCTCCTGAGGCTGCCAACAGGCTTCAAAAAGAATGAATCCCTGGAAGAAAAAGTTTCCAGTATTATTATTGTTAAGTATTTTGATATCACAAAGCTCGGGAGCTAAGTGTAGGGAAGCAGGAAGAAATGCGGGGGTGGAACCCCACACAGGACCTCACTGTTGTCTCTACTACTGGTAAAATATCTGTGTGCATTGGTTATGTTAATTTTTATTGGTTTTGCAGCTGGTATGCAGTGACTTTGAGAATTTTTCTGTGTAAAGAAGACCTAGAGATTATTCAAATCAAAATGTAAATTGTCCTGCTGGTCTCGAAATGGACCGGTTAAGCCTTGCCTGAAAACTCCTCTTCTCCATCATCCAGTGCTGGGTGTGCTGTGTATCTTGGTGTTCCATTGCCTGTCCCTTGCACAACTGTTCAGCAAGCATGTTTCACCTGGTCTTACACAAACAGGCACAAAGCTTTTCCTGGTGCACTGTCGGTAATTCTTCCTTCTCTTTAATCCCAGGGACGGAGGCGTGGCCCCCAGGGGTTTGTCTGAAGTATGTCGGGGGAGACCAGTTTGGCCACGTCAACATGGTGATGGTCAGGTCCCTGGAGCCCCAGGAGATCGCAGACGTCAGCGTTCAGATGTGCAGCCCCAGCACAGCAGGAATGTATCAGGGACAGTGGCGGATGTGCACGGCCACGGGACTCTATTACGGAGGTGAGTGATCCCTTTGCCTCCACTTTAGGCTCTTCCTGATATTCCCACCGCAGGAGAATTGGAGACTCCCCGTCCTTTGGGGGTGCTCTTCCTGAGAACCACGTGGTGAAGGTGGAGGACTACCAGCTTTGGGCCTAACTATATAAGAGACTAGAGAAAACATCAAGTGAGCCGCTATGGTTGTCTTGGTCAGCACAGAACTATTTTCTCAACACTGGAACCAAGTGCAGAAAGCTCTGGAAAACCAAAGGGACTTGCAGAGTTCTCCTGGAGACTCTTTCCTGCTCCCTCGTCCAGGTTCTTTCCCAGTTTTCCAGTGCTGAGCATTGTGAACTACATACGGGCACAAAAATCTATTGAAGTGGTGTTGGGGGTGGTGGAATTGGCTTGTCCCCAGAGAAAGGGCACAAAATCCCCCACGTAGGTTGAAAGGCTTGTCCAGCTTGTGATACTACCACAAAACGCGTGTTTAGAAAGTCGAGGTTCTCCCACCAGCTGACAAACAGTTTCAGATCTTGCTGAACTTCCTGAAGTTGCACGTTCTCAGGAAAACAACCTACAAGCTCATGTTGCTTGGCTCATGTTGAGCTTCTCATCCACCATCACTCCCAAGTCCTTCTCAGGGCTGCTCTCCAGCCATTCTCCACCCAAGCTGTATTTGTGCTTGCGATTGTCGTGTCCCAGGTGGCTTGGCTGAACTTCATGAGGTTCACATCAGCCCACCTCTCCAGCCTGCCCAGGTTCCTCTGGATGGCATCCCTTCCCTCCAGCGTGTTGACCCCACCACACGGCTTGGTGTCATCAGCAAGATTGCTGGGGGTGCGCGTGATCCCACTGGCCGTGTCTCCAACAAAGATGTTGAGCCACACTGGTACCAGTACAGACCCCTGGGGAACACCCCCTCCTCAAGGATGCCCTTCTCCTGTGATATAATTAATGACTTTTATGCTCGTTATTCCCCCGGTGGTGACGCCCAACGGCCGTGTGAGGGCCTAGCAAGCGGCAGGGGCTGTGGCCGGGTGGTTTTTCCTGTCGGTTCGGGTTTTGGTAGCCCCGTGGCGAGCGGAGGGGCCGAGCGTTGCGCCGCGGGCGGGCAGCAGGGGGCGCTGCGGGGCCGCTCGGGCGCGGGGCGCCGGTGGTGAATTGGGCGGTTCTGGGGCGGCCCAATGGTGTCTCTAAGGGGGCTCCAGCCCCGGCGGGTGTTGGGGGGCCTGGAGCAAGTTATATTTTTGGAAGGTAAAAATCTCACAGTCTTAATTGGGTCGTAAACTGCCAACTAATGAGCTCAGCCCTCGTACACCTGGGGAGGTTCTGTGCATCCCTGCTGCTGGGGAAGCCATGGGGGTAAAACCCAACAGCCAAAAACTGCTGTCTCCTCCCCGAGGCTGCCACTGGCAGCAGGAAAAGACCCCCTTGTAGGTTAACATTTGACTGCAGAAAACCTGGAAGCAATTACTTGTGCCACGAGGTTGCTGTTATTAGGTCTGTCTGGTAAGATAAAGTATTGCTACTGTTCTTCCCAATTCTCCATCTCTGTGCAGCAAAACAAAACTGGAGTATGCTTAATAGCGAGGGGGGTGTGGGGGGGAGGCAATAAAACCTGAATTTGGTTACATTTCAAGAAGTATCTGTATAGAAATAGGCCATAATGTTTGCATGGAGTGTAAATGAAATGGTCAGTAAAATGCTAATCTTATCAGTGTACAAGAGGCAGACACACACTAGGTAAGAACAGTAAATATGCTTCTTATTCTAACCTGTAGTTTGCGAATTCGTCTCGTAGTCTACCAAGGCTGGTTATCTTATCCACCTACCGTGAGTGTTTGGGAACAGGAGTGGAGATGTTTTGTAGTGAGCTTGTTATAAATGTAATTGCCTTCTAAGTCACCCTTTTGTCATTCTATTTGAACAGGCAAGCCTTTCAAGGCTAAACAGAAAACATTGCCTTTCCTTTACCATCAGAGTAGAAGACTGGCCGTGATATCTCCTGGCCCTCATTTCACTCTTGCTGTATAGCCTTGGATAAAGTCACTCGAGGTTTTGTTTTTAAAGAGTATCCTGTGGGTAATCTGAAATGTGGAGCATCGAGCTGTCCCGTCAGTTTGTGTATTAGCTGGCTCGTGTAAGTTCAGTAGGAACAAGACTTGCCTGGTTTTCTTGAAAAATTGGACGGTAAATTAGTGTTTAACCGGTACTTCTGGTGCTTCATAAACATGTATTTTAAATAATTGGTCTTTGTTCTTGCCAGTAAAGGATGGAATTTGATTTGGTTTTCTCCTTCTGCCCCCTTCCTCAAAAGTTCCATCTAGTGACAACCCAAATGTCTGTCTGTCTCCACAGATGTCATCTGGGTGATCCTCAGCGTGGAAGTTGGAGGACTTCTAGGTGTAACACAGCAGCTGTCATCCTTTGAAACAGAGTTCAACACGCAGCCGCATCGCAAGGTAGAAGGAAACTTTAACCCATTCGCCTCTCCACAGAAGAACAGGCAACCAGATGAAAACAACCTAAAAGACCCTGGGGGTTCCGAGCTAGGCACAATCAGCAAAAACACATGGGGGCCTGCTCCTGACCAAATCGAACAAGATCAGAATGGACTGTCACAAAACTCTGTAAATCTCTCCCCCAGCAGTCACTCGAACAACTTGTCGGTAGTGACATACAGTAAGGTAGGTGCCCTGGGAGAGCAGGAGAATGGGTAGGTGATGAGACCCGTGTATGTCCTAGTTCTTCGTTACAAACTGCAAAAGCCCTTCCCTTCTGCTTCTGCCAGACCTGCTAAGGAAGGTTTTGAATTTGACTCTCTGACTCTGCCAACTCCACCTGTTATATCAAAATACTTTTGCCTCTGATAGACTCTACCAGATCCACCTTTTCGGTTTTGGGGTTTTGGTTTGGTTTTGGTTGTTTGTTTTTTGTTTTGTTTTTTTGCTCCAAGTCCTTCTTAAAATGGAGATAATCTTGTCTGGGTGCTGTAACTATGAGTGGCTGGAGCCTGCTCTGGCTGCGTGTGCAAATAAGTCAAAATATCTCTCTAGATGAGCTCGAGTTTTACATGATTTTGAAAAGAGTTAATAATAACCACACCCCCAAACCCAAAGATTACCCAGGTAACTTCTTTTTAGTTGGTGTGGGGAGACTACAGGGCTCAGCATCTTGATCCCAGAAGCTACCTGTCAGGAGCAGTCAATCAAAGGACTGTCCCTGTCTGTGTCCTTGTCTTGTTTATAATTGTAGGTGACTTTTAAATTCTCTTTACTTTAAATCTCTCTCAAAAGCTTGCTTGGTGGATGCTATATGAGTCTGAGTGATATTTTGACTGTTTTTATTTGCTTGTGTGTGAAAAATGAATTGCAGGATTATTTACAATTCAGAACCCACCTGTTAATGCAGCCAGTATGTGTAGGTGTGTACTGTCGTATGTCAAACTAGTTTGATTTTTAAAATCCTTCAAAAAATGCTTTACTGTACTTTAAGCAGGCTGTGTAGGACAATAACACTTGGTTGCTGAATGACTTAATAAAGCCCTCATATTAGTTCACCTACAGCACTTTAGCTCCTACCTGGATGAACTGCCTGTCCTCTACTGGTGGATCATATTTTAGTGACCTACTTTTGCACCAGGGCCATGCATTTATTTTTTACTGATGGCATGCGTGGGATTAACTGTTTGACAGACTACCAATCACCCTTCTTGTGTTCTGCACCCCAAACATAAATTGCTATAAGCTGTATTGGCTCCTGCTTCAAGATTCTCGCTGGCTAAAAGTGAAATGGATGGCTTGGGAGGTGATTGAAAAAATAAAGCCTTTCACCTATAAGATCAAATCCAACCTGAATTAGCTAGCGGTGACCGAAAGCCACTGCCTTGTAGTGGTTGCTTGGAGGATAGTGGTGTTCCCTGGAGAGGCAGACACCTTTTTCTGACTGCAGCAGCTGGCTGTGTACAGATACAGCTTCTCTGGGTAAAGTCTCTCTGGGTGGTTCAGGCGGGGAGTGCTGCTCTTTGTGTACCCCAGCAGAGATTGGGAACAGCTCTGTGAATTTCAATTTATTAATGAAAAAACAATAATCAGTTACAAACTACAGCTTTGGTGAGATAGTTGACTCAGCCAAGCCTTTTGTAGCTAAAATACTAGGTTTAATTTAGGTGGGAAAACTCAGTTCCAGATTTGGTGTCAGCTTTAGGCTGGAGGTGGCTTTTCTTTCTCCCGTTGCCTCTTTTCCGAGTGCAGAGCTTGGTGACTGCTCCATAGTTCACTTGCAGGTGGATGGATGTGGAGCTGCTAGTAGGTGCACTTCTGAGAAGGTTCCTGTGTAGAAATCCTGGATGTGGGGTTTTGGCAGTAACGTGCCCTTTGGGTTTCCCTTGATCTCTCCCTGTGGTGTGTACCTTTACCTTCCCAGTGGGAGCAGAGCCCTGTGGCTGCCGGGAGGTGACGTGCACCAACAGACTCTCCTGCTTGAGTAGATGCTGTGTCTTACCTAAAACAGTAGGTGTAAGAAACCAATGCGTATTGGATGTGCAGGGGACATAGCTACGGGTCCGTAGCAAAATACTATGAAAAAGCCAAAAAAGAGAGTGAAGCCCTAGCAGAGGGCATTTCACTAATTGTAGGTAAGCTGATTCAGCTAGTAGCCCATCGGTACTCCGAGGAGGCGTGGGCTGTTACAGTCTCACCTCAGACCTAGGGTAGGTGGCCTTTCTCCCTTTTTTTGTTGTTGCTTTGGGGTTTTTTGTTTATTTACAGAATATTCTTGGGTGGATTTTAGGTGAAAGCAGAAATTCTGTTTCTTGTTTGCTTCAGAAGGGTTAACTTCATGGTCCTTTTTGGAGAGGGGGTGGGGTATGTGAAAGCTCACTGATTTCTGAGGGTTTTTTGTCTCTACTGTAGTCTTTCTACTTGTGACGTAACAAAACAAGTTAGCTCTTCCTTTGGAGGCTGTTATTAAGGTAGGTCTGAAGTCCAGAGTCCTGTTCCAGCCCTGTCCTTCCTGCCCATGGACGGAGATGTTCTGTCAGGGATTCATGTTGGTACGGTACTGTTTCTGCAGAGAACAATTTTGAGTAGATTTGGCATCCTGGATACTTGGTCTCGTTTCAAACAGCCTTGTGCTCGCCTTCCCTGGTGCAGATCTAACACTGTCACATGCCTTCTTCCTGCATGCTGGAAATCCTTCTGGAAAAGAAGACAGTGAGTTGGTTTGGGGTTTTTTTGGTGTTTTTTTTCTGAAACAGGGTGTAAGGTGTAAGAAAATACCCAACTGGGGATGTCCCTTAAGTGGGAAAGGGCTTATTGGAGGTGATGTCAGAAGTATTAAAGCACCTCATCAGCAGATGGTGTTCCAGTACCAGTTAGGAAAAGCTCTGTCTGGATCATCTTCCCTGGGGACTCAACCTGCTCTCTGCTTATTGAGAGGGGTAACCGAAACTACTGTGTTTGGAGCTGTTTTGTGATTGAATATTGATGTGAAAGGCTTTATTTGAAGTTCCTGGAGCAAACAAGTTCTTTGGGTTGGTTATGTAGTTGCTCGTTAGGATTTCTGGATTTTGTCATGTGCAGAATCTCTGCTGCTGCTGTCTGCTTTTGTGTACCCAGAAAATAGAGTGAATCCCTAATTTTGACACCCCATGTAGTGAGATGCGGTAATGGCTTGGGTAAGGTCTACTTAAGGTGTTCAGAAGGGCCTACGTCCTGTATTTGGAAGTAGTACCAGCCCTCAAATATTACTCAGATCACTGTGGAGGCTTCCTTTCTGCCAAGACATCGTGAAGAACCCCAGTCATGCAGTTGCATGAGAGCATGAAATCTTTGAGATAAAACTAGCAGTTTCTGGCATCTGCAGCTGTAGAACACACTAGAAGTTGCCAGACCTTGTCTGTGTTCTCCCTGCGGTGCAGCTGAGCAGGTGTGACTTGTCCTCTAAAATTCCCCACTGGAGTCAGGATCTCGGTGACACTGATGTGCCATCTGTGGCCAGATTAGACAATCTATCAGTGTTTCACCTGTGGAAACATTCAGAATGCTTTTAGACAGGATTTGGATGCTCTGCTGAACAAAAACTTCCCTAGGAAAAAATAAACACCACCACAAACCAAGCAAACCAAGCTGCTGGGTTCCCTGTAAGCAGAGGTGGTGTGGCTGAAACAAAGCGCTGCTGTAGGGTGCACCTTCCCTGGGCCCACCCTGCCCACCTCGTCCAATGAACTCTGGAAGGCTGTAGATCAGGGTCTGCATTCAGGGCATTGCTTTAAGCATGTTGTCATTCTATCTATTCCCAGTGGAATTCTGCATGTCCCTGGAATTAAAGGTGTGCTTAAGTGCAGGATAGGATGCTTATCTCAGGATGGGGATGAGCTGTCTTAGAGTCCAGATGTACCCATGCATGGGTATTCTCTTCTCCTCTTTGGCAATGGCTTTCTGTCTGTATTCTCGAGAGAGGAAGCTAATATAGCTTCCTTCTATTTACTCTCTCCTGTCTCATAGCAACCCTGTCGAGGTCACTGCTGCTCTCTTGTGACAGTCTTTTACATGAAAAGTGCAAGATGCACTCTTGCAGTGCCTGGGGAGTTAAATGTCTTAACTCTGGGAAGAACATAGAGGTTTCAGTGTCTGGACAGACCTGGATAGCCATATACTGACTTTCAGATTGTACTTGCAACCTATATGTAAAAAAAATCATCTGTTGCCCATGTGGATTGAGGAATTGCTGTTTTCTGTGTAATGCAGAAAACTGTGTAGAAGTTCTGATTTGGCAAAGATTTGCCCCATACAGAACAATTTCCATAGTTACCACCAGCCAAAGGGGGTTCTACAGCTCGTCTGGTGTTAATCTGTTCAGTGTGTTGCTCATGCTGCTCTTAAAGACCCAGTGAAATATAAGCGTATTTGGAGTTAACAAAACTGACATGTTAACATCTTTTTTCCTGCTGTATTTCTGCTCCCTGTCGTACTTCATCCTCCGTGGAGCTGAGCTCTGGTCTCTGCTACTTGACAGCTTTCTATAAGTAAGGGGAGGCCAAACCTCTCTCTGTCCTTTGAGCCTTTAACTGGCTTCCCCTCCCCGAGTGTAAAAGTTGCTGCCGCTTCTAGGTGTGTGTTGCTTCTGCACCAGGGCACTCCAGTTTGCCTGCTTTTGGGGTACCTCTGAGAGCTTTAGACATATTTTTCCACTGGAAACTGTTTGGGTACCAAACTGCACTTGTGGGTAAGGAAGATGCCCCAGAAGCGTTAGCTTCTGCGTAGAAAAGAACCTCCTTCCGTCCTGGTGTCTGGCCTTCAAACTGGGCTAGTGACCAGTTTGCTTAACTGAGCGTCGAACAAAGTGGGAGAAGATTGGGCTGGAAACTCCTGTAGCTACTCTGGGAGAGCCACACTGCCAAACTGGAGTTGCATGAGCTGGTTTGCTTCTCTGGTGACAGACTAATGTGTTTGGGTGCTGCATGTTCGCTCCGCCGCAAAGCCCACCAGTCCCTGTGCTTTTGGACTGTGGGAAATGTGAGATGATCTGGTTTTAATATTTTTTCCTTTATTTAGCTTCACTTTGCTCCAGTGCAGGCCAGCAGAGTTTCCCTGTGCTTTTATCTCAGCAGACTAAAAGCACACTGTTGATTAAGTTACAGGGGGCTAAGGTTTTTTGCGTGGTAACTTAGTCACCTGCCCGAGCCCTCGTGTTCTCCATCAGCTGCATCTAAACCGGCCCTTGCGGAAGGTTCTTCACTTCCTGGTGGTCTCCCCCTGCCAGGCCACGTTTGCACAGTGTGCATGGAAGGAAACACACACAGACCTCCGCTCGATGCGTTGTTCTTTGGTTGGTGCTGGGTTTATGTTAGTGGAGGGACCTGTGCGTGGTTTGGAGCAGCGCTGAGCAGGAGGGGAGGAGGGAGCGGGGCTGGCAGCGCGGTGGGACGGGGACGCTCCTGTATGGCTTTGCTGCTCTGCATCACCTGACTCCTCTCTCGGTGTACCTTTTATCCGTCTCACCTCAGTCACAAAGGTGAAATAAAGATAGCAGTTTGAAAGCCTGTGTGGTGATGGTTTATGAAAGATTAACTTCATTTTATTTCTAGGGCAGGTGCCTTCTTTTAAAGAGCTCAGCTTTTACGAAGGCTTTTAACTTTCCAAATCGTCTCAGCTCCCTTCTAGAGACAGTCAAATGATCATTTATACCAATAATTGTCGTGTAGAGCCTTTTCTTGAGAACACGTGGTCCTCTGTTCTCGCACACTTAGCTGTATGAATAGCCAGTACCCTTGCACTCCCAAGTTAGCAATTACTTCTGTGGAAGATACTGGAAGAACTGAAAGTAAATTTTGCAAAGCTGCAGCTGAGCTTTTCATCGAGTCAGAGATCTCATTTGGAGAATGGAAGGGAATTCACCAAAAATAGTGTGAATAATTCTTCAGATGAAATAACTCTGGAAAAACTGCAATTGGATGCAGAATTATTTTTGCACGTTTATGATGTAAAATGCAGCAAACGAGGGATGGTTCTTCTTGAAGACGTGGCGCAGCGGAGCTCGGTGTCTGCACTGCAGCACTAACTGGTGCTCCCCGGCACCGAGGCAGTTACACTGTGCACGTTGAATAAATGGAACGAGAAGGAATTGCCCCACAGAGAGCGTGTGTCTTGGTAAGGGAGGAAAAAAAAAGAGTATTCTCATTTCCCGAGGGGGGGGTAAGAGTTTCTTGCTCAGGGTCTCATGCTAAACCAAGTCTATAATCAAGAACTTTGCAAAAATAAAAGGTGTGTGTTAATTCTGTAAGTTGTTGTGTACACTAATAAATCCCCCGGGTGAGTGAAACGCAGTGAAGAGCAGCGATCCCCAAAGCGAAAGATTTGGGGCTGTTTCTTCTCGGTGAAAGTGATTGCATCAGGAGAAGGTAACCTTGGTCATGGATTCTGGGAAGGGTCTTGGAATCGGGAGAGCAGCTCGTGTAGGGAAGGGCAGAGTAGGCAGTGGTAGGAAGCTGTATCTGCTTAGTAACCAGACCCCTCTGCGGGTGAGCTGGTCTGCCTTCAGTTAACACACGGTTAGCATAATTGGACAGCTTTAAACTGGATGCCACAGAAAGCAGTGGCTGAAGATCCAGAGGCTCTCCCTGACAAGAGGGTTAACAGCATTTTCCCCTGCACACAAAGGCAGTACCAGACTCTTCTCGTGCTGAAGGCTTGGGCCTGTCTGCTGATGAACCCTGCTCGCTTCTTCTCTGTTATGGAGCGCTGCAGATGCCTTGGTGTACAGCGTGCACACCTTAAACCATGTGCCTGTGACAAACCCTGAGATACAGGAAGGGCTCGGGGCCGGCTCGGCTGTCTCTGCGGTGGCCCCAGCAGAGGGAGCAGGCGACTGGGAGAGCTGGTGTCCGAGGCCTCGGGAGTGCTTCCCAGGCAGTGTCTGTCTGCAGACAAAGCCTTCTGCAGGTAACTAGAGATGAAGCAAAGTTTGGCAAATGTGTCTGTACAGGTAATCAGCAACAAATCCTGTTCTTTCTTCTGTAGGGTAAGGAGCACAATAGCTTAAGCCCTCTGAGGTGAGACTGTGTCGGATCTCGCTTATAACGCTTTCCCTCTGTCTCCTTTGGGGTTTGATCTTTTTGTGCGCTTTTTCATGTTATTTTAACGTTTTTCATCTGCTCTTCCCCTTTCTCCTGTTTCAGTGACTGTGTCATTTTTTTGAAAACGGTGAATATCTCAGTCTGTTGGTGTGGTGGGAGGCTCTCCCTCCTGAGGTGGTCCCTTGTGCTGGAGTCTGCCGGGTGTCACCCTTCGAAAAGCCGGCTTTGCAGAGCGCCGTATTCCTAGGGTAGAAGCGTGTTTGTTTTTCCATCACAGGCATTTCTGTCTGCAAACAGCAATTTCCGAGTTCCCAGCCTTCCATACTCCCCATGCAGTTCGTGAGGGGTCCTGTTTTGTCTGCTAATCACTTTCTTCAGGGTGAAGTCTGAGACCTGCTGATAGATGCTTCATTTTACCAGTGTCTTGCATTTTGCCACCTGATATGTCCTGAAGAAGTGACTTTTTCTTAGCAGCTGTAGTGAGATTACGGCCTTCTTATAGCACTGACATAGATGTACAAGAAAGCTCTTGAATTTGGGTTTTTGATGAAATAAATCCTTTATATGAGTCCTGTTGAAGACTCTGCTTCGTGTTTCCGTGGCTCGTGCAGCAAGGTTCCTGTGACTCTAAAGTCGTAGGAAAACATGCAGGAAACAGTATTTCCTTTGAGATTCACCCTCTTGAAGGCAAAACAAGTCAGAGCTTCATGTAAAGACTGAGAAGGACTGTGTGCTAATTGGGCTCTTGGCTGTCTGCAGGAAAGAGGCTGGACTGGGTTTAAAAAAACCACATTTGCATAGTGGTCTTCTGACTTTGACAAGGAAATATAATGAGCTTGTCTCACTTCTGACCCGAGCGTGTGTCTGGAGGATTTCCTGTGTGGTTTGTTCCTTCGTCATTGTGACAAACTCCATATTCCTGTGACTTGGGAGGTCTCTTGCCTGCCTGTCAGCTCCTCACTTCTGCTTCCTGATGAAACCCTGCAGAGCTGCTTTGAACAATGGAAATTACAAAAAGGAGTTCCTGTAAATTTGAGACCTGTTACTAGGTCTGTCATTCAGGTGACTCCCTTCAGGATATCAAGGAGGGGAAATGGTTGCTGTAGTAAGCATCTTTTTTGGGGTGTGTGTGTGTGTTAAATGCAGAGCTTGTGGTTATCTTGAGAGAGCAAAAGGAGCTGTTGCAGGAATGTGGATTTCCAAATCTTGATTATTTTTCTTAAATGGACTCTTCTACCTATTCCAGTCTCCTCCTTTGTTTGCTGTAATCTTTCCAATAGACCTGTGAAACTGCAGTTGCTTGGCCTCGCAGGTGGTGTAGCATCTCTAGGGGATTTCTTACTCTAGTGTAGAAAATACAAGTTACTTTGTGGCCCGGCAGCCCCTGGTCATTACCTGCCCTAAATAACACCTGAAAAAGGTAAGTGGGTAAAGTCTGACATCTCTGGGGATAGCAGCCTCAAGCACCCAAACCTGTGTTTTGGGAGTGTTTGACGAGGCTGGAGAGCGGAGATGGCGCTGGGTGAAGGGCTGTGTGTGGTTCAGACGCCCCAAGACAGGACGGGGCGGGACGGGGCGGTCGGTGCTGGTAGGTGTGCACTCGCTGGTTTGATTTCTTGCCTGCTGAAATTGATATATGTCTCCCAACTTTCTTTCAGGGTTTCCACGGTCCTTATCCCTTCGGACAGTCTTAAAACACACAAAAACGCCCCACAAAAACGGGTATCAACAAGCGGAGGATTTAAGAAAGAAGTGACTTTTGAGGGAAGGGAGGGGGATTCGGTGGCAGACAGACACAGCGTGGACCCCCCTTCCCTGCCTGCGGGTTCTGGATAAAGAAGAAAATACAAAAGCCCAGTAACTTAAGACTTAGCTGTTTCCAGAGGAAGATTCAAAATCTAAGTATGCATGTGTGAATGGTGGATTTAAGGAGTGCTGATCAATGCTATGAGAAAGAAATACCAACACCATTGGGGTTTTTTTGGGTTTGTTTTTTTTTTTTAGGCATCATTCTCACAAGTAATTAGGTAGCTTAAAAAGAAGATTAAAAATAAAAGTGAAAAAGCCATCTTTAAAAAAAAATAATATTTTGCCTACAGAGCGGTTGTAGTTTGAGCAAATGTTTAATTTGTTTGTTTCTTGTTCATATTTTCTTTTTTAAGTAAGGGACAGCGTGCATTTTTACGGAACTGTTGTGTTTTGCTTGCTACCGCATGGGAATGTGCTGAGCATCTTCTGGGGTTTGTGCAGTGACTTCTCTTGTCAGACATTTTTTAATGACAGGTTGGGTCTGTGCCCAGCTCTGCAGTTTTAGCTCTGTTGGTTTTACTTACCCACTTTTTTATTTCTCTCTCTTATTTTTCCCCCCCTCTTCTCCTTTTGGTTTGGGTGTTGCTGTTGTCCTGCATGTTGTTGGAAACCGTGCTGAAGAGCAGGTCTTGGTATCAAGGGTGGAGAGAGAGACTGGGACTTCTCGGATCACACGGAGGGCTCCTTCCCTTCCCCTTGTACTTGGAGTACACACAAATACACACCCGTATTAAGAAGAAACAGATGTATTAACGTTCCGGAGCTGTCCTGTGTGGTTAGCATTTTAAACTACCTTTTCTGTTCACTCTTGATGTACAGTAGCTGTGCCTAGAGCCACCGAGCAAGCGGATCCGCCTTGTGCCAAGAGGAAACTCTTCTCCCGTAGCTGTAACTCGCTCGGTAGCAGTTGCAAAGCTTTACTGAAGTCCTTTTAATTTTGAGTCTCCCGTCTCTTTATAGCATATAAGTTTGCATTCGTTGCTCCTGTGATAAAGTATTAGCTTAGAGGCTAATCATTTGCTTTTTTGAATGCAGAGCAAGAGTTAGCATCATCAGCTGGATCCTGCTGTCGCCGTGTATTCATTCACCTTTATCCTCCTGGCTCATCGCTTTATTGAGGCTCTTCCCTTCTCCAGGGGATCTCCAGGGCTTGGTATCAGAGGAGGGATTGCTCCTCCAGAGAAGTGGGTTGCTCTGCTCTTCCTCAGATGTATCTTCCTTCCAGTTATGGACTGGGAAAGAGGCAGTGTGAGGCGAGGGGAGGAAGGCCTCAAGTGCTGTGGTGGCTTTCAGAAGTGCTGTGTCACCACACAACGGGGTGAGATGAGGGCACACCATCTTACTCAGAAACCTGGTCAAGGCTGGAACAGCTGTCTGCCAAAGATGCAGTAACATGCAAAGCTCCCGTGTCCTTCTTCCAGATCTTTCCAGTGAAGACTCTTGTTCTCCTTGTTGGAGCAGAGCGCAGGGCTGTGCATGGTGTGTGGCTTTACACTGGTAGTTCTTGTGTAGTTGTGTTTCCTTGGTTGGTTTTGACTGGGGGCTTCATTTTCATTGCAGCTACCAGGGACACTCTTATCTTAGTGCATACAGGTGGGTCTTGCAGAGAACAGCGGCAGCTCCTTCTGTCCAACAGAAAGAATCAGGCCGTAGATTTTGTTTACATTTCAGAGGTTCAGTCATTAAAGGTCACTGCCATCTGAAGTCTCCCTTTAAAAATCTGTTTGCTGGGAAAAGCAAGTACAGTGTGAGAAGTGATCTGCATCGAAGAGACTCTGCAGGGCTTGGACTGGTACCCATTGACACATCTCTGTCTTGGCAGCTTGCTAGAGCTGGGTGATGTTAACATCTGGAGTGAAGCTGTGGAAGGTGGTGCTGCCCTTTGACTCTTGTTCTGTAACACCAGTTTGGATTAGTTCCTCCTCAGCACGGGGTCTAGGGAGGGATTTGCACCACTGGACTGCAGCGTGGCCGAGCGGTGGATTCTTTCTTTGCTCCCTCCACCCCCAGTGGGTGGCTTGTGCGACAAGCTCTGAAGACATGAGCCTGACCCTCACCTCCTGCAATGCTGCTGTTTCCCTTCTGAAGGCATCGAAAACACTGAAGGCTGCTGTTTGTCCACGTGACGAGGTGATTCCTTATCTTCAGTAGCTCCTTTTATCAGTTGTGTAGTGAAAGGGGGGTGGAAATTAAGATCTGAGTGTCTGTAATTAGCTGGTGCTGCAACCTTTGCCGTGTGTCAGCTGAGGCATCTGGGAGACCCTTGGACTCGGAGACCCACATGCTGCCTTTCTTCTGCTCCTCCCAGCTATAACAGCTGCCACATTCCTCTTCCTGTGCTGCTCCTATGGCTGAATTTTCATTTTCCTGAGGAAAAAAACCTGACTTGCATGCACCCCAAGTAGTCGTGTGCTTTCCCACTCAGAAGGCACTTGTTCTGTGCAGATTTGAGTTCTCTCTCCTCTAACGTGTTTTCAGTCTGGTGTCCTTGGCACCAAGGGTCACTTACTCCAGGGTGTGAAGAAAGGCAGAGCCAGAGCTGAGTTGCTGCTGAAAAACTTGCACCCTCTTGCTGCTGCCAGCACCTCTTCCCCGGGGAGCTGGGCCTGAGCACTCCTGTCTGCCAATGACTGCCCGGAGCTCTGGATGCTTTGAGGCTTGGGGACTGGAACCCTGGCTGTGACAGTGGGAGAATGTTTAAATTTAGTGGCTGCTCTACCTCTGGGTTTTTCCTTGAGTTAAAAACTGTTTCAGTGAGGCCAAAGGTGGTTTTCTCTCCTGTGGTTCCTTGGAGCTTAGCGGTGCAGCCAGCCCTCAAATTGCTCTTGCTGTCAGGTTTCCAGCTTTCTAAATAGGGGGATTTGAGAGGTGTTCAGCAAAGCTCTTTCCAGGTGTCTGCAGGGCATGGTGGCTGGACTGGTTTCCATTGGGCTGATGCATTCAGACTCCTGGGGTCTTAATATTGGTTACATGAAACAAATAGCCTGGTTTTGCAAAAGTGCTGAATGCCAAAGATTTTGGTGAGCCTAAAAGGTGTGTGGGAGCTCGGGTGACTCCAACCAGGTGAGTTAGACACACACAACTTGGCCCTGCTGGAAATGGGAGGAAATCCTTACTGTGAAGAGACTGGTGAAACCAGTGCAGAGGCTGTTACCCCAGTAAGGCTGGTGTTCTTGACTGGGGGAGGGATGGGGTTGGTACCTGCTGGTATGGGAGGGGTGGGGATGGAGAGGCTGCAACTGGCTGAGATGTCTGATTAACACCCATCTGTCTTGAGATCCTGAGGAGGAGGGAAAGGGAGATCTTCCCCACCCCTCCAAGAGGAAAAAGATAAGGCATAACATCTCTGAGGGTCTCTGAATGGATCATGGGCTGCTTGGGATGTCTCCTATTACTAAGATGAGTTGAGCAGTGGCAGCCCAGGCACTGTCGTCCCCCCTGCCCCTGGGCTGGGCAAACTGGAGTGTGAAAGCCCTAAGGTTACCTGCAAACTGGTAACGCTGGCTGGGGGGAGAGCTGGAATCTGCTGCCCACATCTCAGGAGCGTCAGATTCGGGGCCCTTCAAATGTTTGGAAGATGCAGGTCTCCCTCGCTGAAGGGCAGAGCCGTGTGGGCAGCGAGCTCCTGGGCAGGGGAGCAGCGGGGGCTGCAGGGTTCGGAAATGCACGCTGTCCCACCTCTGGGTTTCTGTTGTGTGTTTTAATATTATTCTTTTTTTCTCGTGTGTGAGTGCGTGGGTGGTTCTGCAGCCTGTCTGTTCTCTCCAGGGGGAGTGCATGTGTAGAACAGGATGGTGTGTTGCCTCATTGAGTCTGGGAGAAGCCCTGTGATAGCACATTGGGGGTAAAAATAAAGGAAGCTTTTTCCTTAATGTATAAATGAATATTTGTATGATTAAATTAACACAGAAAAAAAAAAATGTTCTGTAGCTGTTGAGAGTTTTATTGAAGCTGTGAAAATCTTCTGAATCTGTCACCTTGTAGTTAAATGTCCCCAGCTTACTCGTGTCTCCAGGGTGTTTGCAGACACCCAGGCACAGCGTCTTGAACCCCATCAGCCCTGTCTTTACCCCAAATCCCTTTAAAATCAAAACAAAAGCAGTGCATATTGAGTTTACCGAACGTGTGCAGTCCAGGCGATGGGTAGAAGGCCCTTATGGAGCTTTTTGTGATGCGGGAGAGAAGAGTCTGTGACAAGGGGAGGGGGTTCGTTCACCACAGCATCCTTCTGGAGGAGGAGTCCCCCCACCGGGGCTGCACTGGGTGGCACTGGTACGTACCATTACCACATCTGGTTATACCTGTTCACTGGTGTAGTGGTGGATGTCCCTCCTTACAAGGAAGGTCAGGTAAGTTCTCCACGAGAACGCCGTGTCTCCTGCCTGTCCCGGGGCAGGCTGCGGGGGTGGCAGGGGCTCAGCCCTGGCTGGGGACAGCGGGGATGGAGGCGAGCACCCGCTCGGCACTGGTGACAGCCCCTTCCAGTGGAGACTGGGGCTGGAGCAGGAGGAGAGGCAGCACTGAGAGCTGCGGGTGTGAGGAGGAGCTCTGGTGGTTTTCATGACCATCATGGGGGGGTGACCAGCACGGAATCCTTCAGCGCTCCCTGCCTGGCTGGTTCGTGTCCCAGCGCTGGGCTCGGAGCCCTGGCACAGCGTGTGGAGACGCTCTGGGCTTCCCGCAGCAGCCACTCGGTCCCGCTGCTTCGCCCGTCTCTTGGTGAGGCAGGAGAGGAATTTTGAATGCAGAAATTCTGGCTTTCTCTTCCTGTCCCTAAGGGAACATCTGCTGCTCCCCTACAGCAGGCTGGGGGCACGTGAAGGTCTCTGGTGGGCACCTGTGTGGCCACCTCGGGCTGATCCCGTTGCCCAAGCAGGCCCGTACTGCTCGGGGCGCCCAGCCCGAGCCTTTCCCTATATAAACTATCTATATAAACTGCTGCAGCACGGCTTAGCCGAAGCCGTTCCTTTGCTTACCTGTGACTTTGTCACTAATCCCCGCGGAAAGCCTCGGTCTGTGTGCGCTGGGTTTGCTTTTGGAACATTTGAATAAATGCCTGGAGCTTTCATGTGCTGTTTAAGCTTGACGGAAAGCCTTACTGGGAGCAGACATCCTGCTGCCTCTGCCTGCGGGTGTTTGTTCTGTGCCTTGGAAAGAACGCGCCCCTTGAGCTGCTTGGTGCTCGGGGGTGTCTCTGGGACGGCTCTGTTTGGGGAGCTTGGGGTTTCCTCCCCTTCTCCCTGCCCAACTTGTCATTTACTCCTTATTTGCTTGAAAGAATCTGTTTGTCTTTGGGGTTGCAACCTGTGGAGGTTCGCCAGCGCGGGACAGGGCTGTCGCACCTCAACGCTGTGTCCTGAGCGGGCCAATAACTGGAGGGATGGCTGGCACGGGGGGGTGTCCCCACTGCGATCCCCGCGGGGTCACCAAGCAGGAGCCAGCTCAAACGCCTGCCGTGGCTGCCTCTGAAAGGCTTGGGTCTGCTTTTTCTGCTTATTTATTATTTTTAGGGGAAGCAGATCGTTGCTTATGAAAAGCTATAAAAATAATTCTCAGCTCCTTTGTTTGTTGGTTTTTTTCACTCCCTGAAGCTGTGCTGTGGCAGGCAGGAGGACGTTCTCTGTGGGGTGTGTGACGAGTTGCAGTGAGGAGTCTGCTCAGCTCACTGCTCTGCCAGTCCCGCTGTGCACAAAGTGCAGGATGTGCCCCACAACCTCCCCAGTGTCACCGTCACTCCGCGTCCTCCTAGAATCATAGAATCGGGGGCTGGTTTGGGTTGGAAGGGACCTTAAAGACCTTGTTCCTGCAGGTGGGGCCTGGAGGGCTCCAGCACCTTGTCTTCCAGGAGCAGCAGCTGTACCTGCAACAGGGAAGAATAGGGTTTTGTGATTTTTATTATATTTTTATTATTTCTCCCCCTCCTACCTGCTATGTCCATGCAAGCACCTGGGAGGCAGCCCCTGGTGCCCCCCGGGACGCTCAGGGAGGGATCTGTGCTTTGTCTTCTCTGCAGAGCCTTTGGGGGTGTTATGGAGCCGAGAGGGAAAGCAGGCTGTGCTGGGGAGGGGGATGCTGTGAAGGTGTCTCCAGGAAGGATCCAGGATAGACCCAGGGTCGGGAATAATTTCCAGTGCAGGATTCCTCCAGAGGCTTTCTGTGACCTCTCATCTGTGGCTGGAGTGCTCTCCCCGTGCGTTAGTTGGAGAATGTTCCCAGTGAAACAAATGATTTAAGGAAATCTAATCTTGAAACGTTTCCTGCCCCATTCATAAAGCAGCCGAGCAGCAAGAGCGCGGGGAGACCCGGGAGGAAGCAGTGGTGCGCGCAGGGAAGCACCAGCCCTGTTTGCCCGCGGAGGGCTCAGCTCCCCGGGGCTGGGGTTAAGAGCTCTCACCTGCAGCCTTGCCTTACTCTGACCATGTCTTCCCTGCAGCAGCGATACCTTCACAATAACCTCAAGGGCTGAAGTAGGGGGGGAAGAACCTTTTTCACCTATTTACAACCGGAGTAACCGGTGCAGCACCCTGTGAGGCTGCTCGGCTGCACTGGGAGCTGGTGACACCATAGAAATCGTGACTCTCTTCTGCTACAGGGACAGTGTCAGGGAAAGGGTGATGCTGGGACCTGGGTGGAGGAGTTGAGCTGCACGGGGTGTCCTCTGGCCAGAGGAAAAGCTCATGGCTTGGCTTTTGCACTTTAAGAGGGTCCTGCAGGCAGCAGTTCTGGCTCCTGCCGGTCCTCCTTCTCCTTCTATGTTTGAACACCTTCTGCATAAAACCAGTTGTGTGACTGGTTTCCCAGAGGTTCCCATGGGCTGGTTGGGCTCTTCTCCCAGCTGAGGTGTATGGCTGCTCAGGCTGAGGGTGTTTGAACAAGCCAGAGGCTGGAGCTGGGATGTGGTTGCTCTCCTTCAGCAAGTGGTGTGGTTTTTTCCGGCAGTGAAGTGCTGCCTCTTCATCTCCAGGGCTGTGCTAGATCAGCTGTTCAAGGGAATTTGTTAAGAATCTCTACAAATAAGGATAAAAATCTTCTTGAGACCTTTCCCAGTCACTGCCATGGCTCAGCTGTGGGCTACCTTGCTGGCCTGACTTCACGTGCTGGTTGAGGTGTCTGTGCTGCCTGCAGGAATGAGCTGAGCTGATGCTGATGCACCTCAGAAACAACGGTACAACTCTCCAGAGCCAGCAATCTCTTACAGTCAGCTGTTGAAAAGGCTGTTAGTGTCCCATAAACTCCAAGCAAACCCTGACTTTGGGCAGCTGAGGGAGAGCAGGTGCCTGGGTTGGGAAGGCCATGGGCATGTCTCGCAGAGCTGCTGGTGGCTGCAGGGTCTCCATGGCAATCTCCCTTTATTGACTTAAAAACAAGGCTCCTGCTTCCCAGCTGCCATTCCAGAGCGTGGCTGCTCCGGTTGTGTCGAGTGGGGAGGGATGGGGCTGAGCACCGTGTCTGTGCACTTTCCCCCATCCTCGCTAAAGCGTGGGAGGTGACATGCATTGCCTGTCGGGTGGCGACAACAGGGGACGTTGTACCCCAAAGCCTGGCCGGGAGGTTGGGTTGTTTCTTAGCCAGGTCTGTTCCTAGAGCTGCAGGAAGGTGCTTGGAAATGTTATTTATTGTCAGGATTTGTAGGAGAAGGGCCTGGCCTGAAGCAGGTGCCAGCAGAGGGAGCTGAGGCTGTTTCTCGTTTACAAAACTCTTCAATGCTGCTGGATGTGGCTTTTCCAGACTTGTGGACCTGGTGGGGACGCCAGCCAGGTGTGGGCTGTGTCCTCTCACACCTCTGGAGTAGCTGCCATCCCGCACTGAACACAGCTCAGGGCTGGAGAAGGGGTTGCACGTTTCTGGGTGCTTGGGGTGTGTGCTCCACACCGGTCCCACTAGGCAGCGGAGTGCCATTGTGTCTCCTAGCCTCTCACTGCCCCTGCAGGGCTGGGGTGATGGTGCTGAGCTGGGCAGGACCTGCTGAGAAGACCTGAAGGGAGAGATGTCCCATCCTAAGAACTGAGTATGAGCAAGGTGTCTGAATGCCAGTGGGCCCGTGTTGAGTCCAGGTTTGGAGGGTGACGTGCTGCTGGGGAGCAAAAAGGGGTCTGAATGACCCCATCTGGAGCCAAACATTGCTCAGATGCAGCCCACTGAAGAGAGGTCCCTGGTGTTGGGACCCTGTGCCTGTCACGGTGCAGTGGTGACGGTAATTCTGCTGGCCAGGACGCTGCCCTGTCTCTCTCCACCAGGATGAAGCTGCAGGTCCTGCCCCCCTGTGCTCCTTCTGGTTACTCCCACCCACCCCCTGTCTCCTCCGGCAGCAATGGGGAGTGGGGAACCCTGCTCTGCTCTCACTGCCTGGCTCTGTGGGAGGGAGGGAGACCCGAACCTTGGGTCTGGGGTATCCCAGACCCTTTTTTAGCAGAGCTGTCCTGCAGAAGGGGGGATTTCAGCCTCTCCCGGGGCTGGTGGGGAGCAGCCCAGGCTCAGCAGGGTCCATGCCCAAGCGAGTGAGCAGGAGGGGGGAAATGCAGTATTCCTTGTTATCTAATCTGCCTCGCTTCCCTCCTCACTGTTTGCCGTGGCTGGGTTTCCTCAATTAATTCTGACAGCTGCAGGCTGGGCGTGACGTCAACCTGCGGTAGCGAAGCCCAAACCCCTGGGGTGGCCATGGAGGGGACCCTGGGACGTGACACCATGGACATGCCCCTCTTTAAACCTGTCTTCTAGGTGACAGTGAGAGAAGCTCATGAACCAACACTCCTGCATTCAACACCAGAGAGGGTCTCTGTCCCCAGTGAGGCTGCAGGGACATCCCTGTCTCTGCTTGTGGGATGCTTGAACCCATCCCATCTTCACCTCCAGCAGCTCTGGGTGCTGCTCTAATTGGGACTGTTAATAGCCCAGAGCAGTGCTTGGCTGGATTTTGCACGGAGAAGCATTGGGCAATCGTGGCTGACTGCTGCCTCTGACTTTCTGGCTACCTGGGTGGGTGCTCATTGCTTCACCCACCCTGGGCACTGCAGGCAGCGAGGGAGGTGGGGGGAAAAGGGGGTTTGGGCAGCACTGGGCTTATCCTTGCTCCCTCTGGTCCCTAGCAAAGGCTTCTGCAGCAACTCAGACCTCTCAATGGTGGCCGAAGTAATATCATCTTCCTTCCTGGCCCCCTCCCTGGTGTCCCCCCCACTGCTCCCTGGAGCCCCCCAAGCTTGGAGGGACTTGCAGCAGACCCAGGTGGTCCATGGGGAGAGGAGGACAAACTCCTCAAACAACAGCTTTGGGTCATCCAGGTTTGTCTGCCTCGGAAAGGAAGAGGGTAAGTGGGGACTCGATGCTCCTCACGTCTGTCCCCGAGCAGGGACCCGGGACTGGCCATGCAGCCTGGCCCGCTCTGCCTTGCCTGCGGGGAGCAGGGTGGGAGGAAGCGGGTGACAGTGCCTGAGAAGCAGGTTTGTCAGAATTTTAAAGAGATCTAAATAAATAGCGATAAGGAAACAATTATTTAAAGAGCAAACAAATGGAAACTGCTAAATGCACTTTCTTTTTTTTTTTTGCAGGTGAAGGGTGCAGGACTGATGCTGTCAGTCACTGGGAGCAGGTCCCTGCAGGAGCTGGGTCCTGTGGCCAGTGCTGGCTGCCAGGCTGGGTTGTAGGAGCTGCCCTGGGGTGGGCAGCGAGGGGAAGTGCCGTCTGCTCAGCCCACAACCCCAGCCACCCTGGAAATCAGCCTCACTGGGACAAAGTTTTAGGTTTTCCCACCATGAAAAAGGTTTTATGGGCCATCTGAAAACACCAAGCCTCAGCTGAACCCGTTCGTGATGGGCTCACGGTGTCACAGCTGAGCGCCAGGTCAGCAGGACATGGGACAGGGATGTCCCAGGCTGTGTGGAGGGGACGTTGGCCCCATGGAAACCCACTGGTGTTGGCTTGCTCAAAGAGAGAAGTCTTGATTTGCTGCTGGTGGCAGGCAGTCACTTCAGAAGAAGGACATTTCTTGTACCTCCTCCATGAGGTACTTGGGGTCCTGTTCTTGTTTAAGAAAGTGCAATGGTTTGAGGCAGGACCAGGCTGGAGCTGGAGAGCTGTTCCCACTTCCCAGCCCCACTGCAAAGTCTCTGCAGAGACTGGGGTGCTGGTGGGGCACCTCATTCCCCTTGCATTCCCAGCTCCACCAATGCCATGTGCCCGGGAGTAGCTGTTCCCCCCTTTGGGGCCACGGCTGTCATTGTTAGGGCTTTGTTTCAAAGGGCAGCTTATTCCCATCCTTCCCCCCACACACCCCCCCATGGCTTTTTTCATCAGCTTTTGGTTGAGGATTAGGCATGTGTTGACAGAACAAACATTTTGCTGCCCTCAAAATCCACCACGGAGGAGAGAAGCAACGTCCTCGCTCTGCCGGTGCCCCAAGCCAGCACCAGCATGGGGAGAGCCCTTCAAGGGAAAAACAGAGCCATTTCGGGTCACGTCCTGCACCGGGGCTGGAGCCTGGCTCCTGCTCTCTTGCAGAGCATTAATCGCTCTCTGCTTCAATATCCTGTCCTGCGAAACCAGGGATGCCACTGAGGAATGCTGCCTGTCTCCAACGGGGCTTTGGCATGTGTGCTGGTGGCCCAAGTCTGCTGAGAGCTCTATGTCCCAACCTGTCCCGAGGATGCCCATGTAGTGTCCCAAGGAGCCTGTGTTTGCCAGGGACAAGCAAATTCCTCCAGGCTTCTAGGCCAGCCCAGTGCCTGGGAAGGGGTGAAGGCAAGACACGCTGCTGTGACTCCCTGTCCTAACCCCCAGGAGCTTATCTGGGGTCCTGCCCCCTCCTGTTTCTGCCTACCCCACCCCCCAGGTCCTGGCTCCTTGCTGAGACCCCGGGGATGGGGGTGCCTGGCCTGGGTGATGCTCACCAGGAACGACACGTTTCCTTCGGAGCCAGGTGACTCACGGCTGAGTCACAGCTCACTCTGCAGCAGCTCGGCACAATCTTCATCCCCAGCCTTCCTCTGCCCCCCAGGATTTTCCCTGTCCCCACTGTGGTGAGCAAGATTCCTGAGGACGGGGGGCCCCAGAGCTGTGGCTCTGTGTGGTGCTGCAGCGTATGGAGCAGCCTCATCCCTTGAGGGGTCCCTGTCCCTTGAGCAGGGCAGGGCATGGAGTTGTCCCCCCCTCTGCTCCCCTGGAAGCTGAAAGCCTGGGTTGGGACTTTCTGATCCCAAGAGTGACAGGAATGGGGTCGCTCTGCTCCCTGCTGACCCCCTGCCTTCCTTTCTCCATCCTCCCAGCTTACTTTGAGGCTGAGTTATGGATTTTACAGTTATTTTTAGGGATTTACCCTCTGGGAGAAAGCCTTCTGCAGGCGCTCCTGGAAGGGAGAGCCCAGGACCAAAGAGGAAACCGCAGCCAAGAGCCTCTCCTGCTCTCTGGGGCATTGCGTGCTGCCCTGGCCCTTCTTGCCTTTGAGACCATTGGAGCTGCTCGTGCCTCCTGCTCCCACCCGGGAGGGGTTTCCCTGCCCCGGCAGCTCCCACGGTCTCTGGGACCGCCGCTCCGTGGGGCCATTATGCCCAAGGATCGTTTTGCATGCGGGGAGAAACAGCAGATGAAGAAGAAGAATGAATTTGCATTTCTTGATGGCAGCCAGTGTGGGAAACAAAGCCACCGAGGGTTTCGCTGCCGCTCGGCCCTGCCACCGCTGCTGTGTGAAAAGACAACATCCCGTCTGCTGGCACAGGGCCCTGCCCGTCTCACCTGGCTGCCTGTGTGTGCCTGGGAACCGCCGCCACCAAATGTCCCCGAGCCCCTGGCACAGGGAAGGGGCGGCTGACCCCATCGCCCAGCCCGGATGGTAAAAGAAAATGGGTTTACGGTGCTTCTGTGGGTCATTTTGGGGAGTTTCTGCCGTCGTGGCTGGGGCCTGGGGTCTGCCTGCCAATATAGCACCCTTGGGGCTGGTACATGGAATGCCCAGATCCACAGCCATTCCTATATGGGGGTTTCCCCCCAGTTCTTCACCCCAAATCAATAGTGATGGTGGCAGGGGGTGGTTGTGAATTTTCCTCATTCCCTCCCTCTGCTAGGGGGCTCACCCTGCCACCGAGCTGGGCGCACCCACGCTGCCCTCAGCCCTCTCTTCCTGGCACCCGCAGCCATTTCCAGGTTTTTAATCCTGAGAGACAAAAGCGGGAGTTTAAGGCCACCAGAGAAAGAAAAGAGCAGGGCTTTGAGCAGGGAACAGCAAACACACCAGTGGATCCCGCTGCTCCCAACCCTGCGACCTCCCCTCCTGCGTCACCTGGAGTTGACACTGGAATCACCCCCGAGGGGTGCCTGATGAGGGAGGGGAGGGGGAATGGGTGCTGCAGGCAGGGGGAGAGAAGGAGGAGGAGGTGGGATAGTGCACATGGGTGAGGAGGTGGTGGTCCAGGGCTGCGCCAGCATCACCCCTGTGTCTTCATCCCCCACCTGGTTTGTCATCCCTGGGCTGGTCGAATGGAAGGAGCAGGGCTGTGGCACCCCAGAGCCAGACCAGCACTTTTTGCTGCCACAGGGTGTGAAGGAGCATTTGCATGGGCCCAGGTGAGCAGCAACACCTTGGTGCTCAGCCAAGGGGTGGCTCTGGGACCTCCCGTGCCACCAGTGCCAGCAGACCCCTGCCCCTGCAACCCTGGATGGAGCTGGGTTCTCCAACACCCCTTGTTTGCACCCTTAAGGGCTGCTCTGAAACGCAGGTGACACTCTGGCTCATGCTGCCATTAACTCTCTTGCTGCTGCTTTTTGTCTATTTTTTTAATCTTTTTTTTTTCCTGCTAAGGTCTCCCTGTCCCAACCCAGGGACACCAGGAGCTGCCTCATGCAGAAGGGACCGAGCAGCACCCATGGACGGCAGCCCCGGCTCTTTTATCAGGGTGGGCCCCGCAGACGGGTGCCAGCGGCAATAACTGTGGCTGTTTGCCCCGAGCACACATGCATCCCCCGTCAATCGGGTTTATGGCAGCATCTGGGAGATGGGGAAGCCTGGAAAAGGTGGCCTGAGGAGGTAATAAAGAGGAGCGGCCCTGCTTGGCTGCTCGGGAAATGGGTGTATCTGACCAGGGTCAGGAGGAATTGAAGGGGATTCGGTTGGTCTCTGCTCTGGAGCAACCTTGGCTGGTTTGAAGGTGTTCCTGGTAGATCTGCGCAGGGTCATCGCACAGATGAAAAACTTTCTGGCTTCTCTGTGTACATCTGTGAGTGCTTTTCCCTGCACCCTCTGGCCCTTCGGTTAACTTTGGGGTTGCAGCTCTGCTGGAAAGCCCTTGTTGTCCCATCCCATCCCCCCACAAGTCCCCTCTGAGGGCAGTTTGTCCAATCTCCAGCTTACTCCTGGATGCAGACGGATTTCCTCTGGTTCCACTTTGCTGGGGGCACCAGGACCTGGTGCCTGGCTCCTTCTCTCCATGGTGGCAGCTCTTTGTGCCCCCCTCTGCAGGGGTTTTCTCAGGGGGGATCCCAGGGGAGCATGAGTAGCAGTTCAGCTGGATGCTAATGTCATGATTCCTGCTGTTTGCTCCAGTCTGGTGGCACGGGAACACTGTGCAGACACACTGGCTGAGGGAATTGTGACCAGAGGATGCTGCTCTGCACCAACATCTTTCACCAGAGCATCTCCAAAGATCGTCTGCCAAAGCCAGCCTGCCTGGAGCACCTTCCCGGAGAGCAGGCCACGCAGTGAGACCGGTGAGCTGTGCAGGAACAAGGGGACCTCTCCAAGGGTGGGCACCGAGTTGGGACTGCAAAGCAGACAGGAGCTGGGATGGAAAACGTGGACAGTATTCCCACCTTCTGCTAAGCCCACTGCTGTTTTTGGGAACAGAGGAGCTGGCAGGCGGTATCTGAGACCCGCAGCCTCCCTGCTCCACTCCTGTTATCCAGGCTCTTTCTAGGATCACAGGCAGCACTCCAGGCTCTTGACCTTCCCTGCATGCATTAGCTTGAAATAACACAGGAGTGAGAGTGATAAACCCTCTCGGTGCAGGCTGGGAGGAAGAGAACTGCTGTTAGCAAACAGGTAGCGAAGAGCAATTAAGATTATGGGCAGCAGGAGGGGAGAGAGCAGCCACCGCTTCCCCCTGGGACCTTCCTCCTGCACCAGTGGCTTCAGTCCCAGGATCCTGGGCTGGCCTTCACCCTGAGAAGGGATTCCATGTGTCCTAGTGCTTTCCTGATGGTTATGGATTAATTTGAAGGCTGATTTCTGCCTTGGTCTCAGCCCAGCACTGGGAGCATCCCCTGTTGGGAGCCCCTGTGGGTAGCAGGGTGGGGTCCATGGTGCTGGGAGATGGAAGCCCAAAGGATGCTTGGTTCAGCTGGAAGTATCCTTCCTCATCACACTGCCAGCCTGGAGCTGTGATGTGCTTTTAGGGACAAAAATACTTTCCAGATCTGGGGCTGGCGTGGGCTGAGGTGTGAGTGCTTCAGAGGTGGCTCCTGTGGCTTCGCAGCCCCAGGACTGAGCCTCTAATGAGGCATTTCAACCACTTCCAGTCTCCTTGGGTTGAAGAAAAGCCTGAGAGAGCCCATCCTGCAGCCCAGGAGCAGGGGTTCGTCTCCTCTCAGAGCATCGCCCAGAGGCACGGACACGGGGTGCAGAATGAGGCCTCGCAGTGGGACCCAGGCTTTGAGGGTTTGCTTTTCACAGGCACCACCGCTGTCCCCAAGGGCCGTGCAGGAGCCAGAGCAGAGGAAACCTCGCTGCTGCGGGGGACCAGGAAATGCCACTCACCTGGAGGACAAATCAGGCTGGATGGCCTCTGTGGTTTTTGCAGTGACATCAAGTGCCTTCAATAGTTTTATTATATATTATATGGCTGCTTATCTATTATTCTTGTGATGGAGCCAGAGATTAGCTGCAGGCAAGTGGGCAGAAGGATTCTTCCAGGCTGATTCATGAGCAGTTTCTCCATCCCTCCCCTCCGGCCCTGTTCCCAATGGCTGAAGTTTCAGCCGTGGCAAAAGGCACCGGAATCGGAGCCCATGGGTTGACAGGGAGGACAAGGAAAAAGCATTGAAAACCCTGCACACAGGGAAAAAAGCCAGACTTTATTTCCCCTCTTTTGTTGTTCCTCAGGTGTTGCAACCTCTTCTTTTCCTGGTTTGCATATGCAAGCAGAGCTGTGCCGAGCGCGGATTGCGAAAGGCGTCAGGGAGAGAGTGGTGGGGCCGGTGACACCAGGTGGCCGCAGCCACCAAACCTGCTTTGGGGAGGAAAGCAGAGATCTCCTTTTGAGGCCTTTTGTCTGTTTTTGCAGCTCTCCCCCAGCACAGCAAAGCAAATGGTCTTCTCCTTAATCTCTTTTGCTTACTGAAATCTCCACTTCACTGCTGCTAAGAGGAGCAGGGAAAGCTTTTTCAGACCCAGATGTGAGTCAATTGGGCAACAGGTTCCCAAACACACCAGGATAACCTGGGGCCAGGATGCTCCGGAGCAAGGACCCGGCACTGGACATGGCCAGCACCTCCCCTCTGCCTGGTGACACCCTGCTCTCGCCTCATGTCCCCGGTCACTCTCTGCTCGCTGTTGCTCCTGGCTCTTTCAGGTGCACTGTTTTGATGTTCACTCTAGAAACAAGTAGTAATTAAACCTAATAAATGAGGGAGAGCTGTGGGTGATGGTGGAATGAGGAGGGGTGAATCCAGCTTGCACAACCTGTGCAAACCGTAACCTGCTCAGCAAAGAGTCGGTCTGAGGGGCAGCAGCATGGAGCTGCCACAAGAAAGTGAGGGATTGTAGAATCACAGAATGGTTTGGGTTGGAAGGGACCTTAAAGCCACCCCAGTGCCACCCCCTGCCCTGGGCAGGGACACCTCCCACCAGACCAGGGTGCTCCGAGCCCCTTCCAACCTGGCCTTGAACCCCTCCAGGGATGGGGCAGCCACAGCTTCTCTGGGCAACCTGGGCCAGGCTCTCACCACCCTCACACCAAAGAAACTCTTCCCCACATCTCAGCTCCATCTCCCCTCTCTCGGTGTCAATCCCTTCCCCCTCCTCCTAGGGCTCCCCTCCCTCATCCAGAGTTCCCCCAGCTTTTCTGGAGCCTCTTGAGGGACTGGAAGGGGCTCTGAGGTCTCCCTGGAGCCTTCTCTTCTCCAGGATGACCATGGTAACTCCCAGGAAAGCTCATGTGTGCATGGGTGTAGATGTTATACGTGGTTTTACTCTGTATTTTGTTTCCACAGTTGGGATGCCCGTGTTTCCATGCTCTGATAAGGGTGTTGTGTGTGGAGGGCTGTGGCCTCAGCTCAGGGGCTGTGCTGAGATGGATGCCCCTGCGTGTGGATGCTGGAGTGGGACACGGTACCAGGTTTGGGTGCTGTGCACCAGCCCCTGAGTCGGAGAGAGCCCCAGCATTGTGCCCACTGCTCCTGGCTTCCCGAGGGGCTCTGGCTGGGACCCGGCACCATGGGTCAAATACACACAAGAGTGAGCCGGGGGTGGGGGGAGGCTGGCAACCTGACCTTGCTGCAGCTCTCTGGGGCTTTACAGTGGGCTCTGGGTGGCTGGGACCCTCCCTCCCAGCTGTGCTACATCCCCATCCCAGGTGCCCACCCCACAACAAAGACTGGCCAGAGGCTGGTCGCTTCCCCACCACAGCCACTCATCCCTGTGTCCTCCCCAGCCCATATGTTCCCCAACCCACCTTCACATCTTATGGGCCTGGCTGTGTTTACCAAAACAGGGGAGAAAAGCTCCCCTCAGATGGCAGGAGCTCTAATCCGGGGGGAACATTTTTCCCCACCGATAAGATAACATTGAGGCTTTTCAAAAGGGAGGCAGAATATCCTGGTGCTGCTGATAGTGTGGCAAAGTCCGGGCCGGGGAAGCCATAACACAGGGGTTGCCTTCCCATAGGGGTTTTATTTTCCCTCCCGGCAAACATTTCCGATGGACGGCTTATCGGCTGTGCCGCGCCGCCGCCGCGCACCGGCCCCCGGGGTCAGGGCAGCCGAGGGATGCGGGCTCTGCCACAGCACTTTCCATGGGCTGGGGATGCAAAGCCCAGGGGTGACGGCCGCTCGGCTGCCAGGACGCGGTGACGTGGGTCCGACCTGGGTTGTACCATGGGTGTTGGTGGCCAGGGTTTTGTCTGACGTGGGTTTTTAGGGCATGGGGGAGTTTTGTTTCAGCTGCACTACGTGCGCAGGAGAACTGCCTGAACTGTCCTGAGTTCTTCACGTGGTAAAAAAAAAAGACAGTAAATACCAACTTGGTGTCTGTCTCGGTCAAAACAGCTTTTTCCTGCTTATGCCGGTGGGGACAACCCAGGCCCGGAGCACTGCACGTTCCTGCTGTGCCCCCGGTGCCCCATCCTGCCTGCAGGCAGCAGCAATGCTGACCCTGGGGGGGAGCTGGTGCCGTGTCCCCCATGCGAGGGATGGTTTGGTTGGTGTGAGGGGCTGCTTTTGTCCCCAGTGGGCTCTGAGCATCCTTGCCCACAGTCTCCATTGCAAGCCCCACGTGGCTGCAGCACTTGTGTTGGGTTTGGTCCCAGGGAATCGGTCGGGGATGCTCCTGGGGTATCATTTGGGGATGCTCCTGGCCCCAAAAGAGCCCAGCCCACGCTGGGGGAGTGATGTTGTGCTGCAACATCCAGCCAGGGACTCTCATCTCCAATAGGTCTGTGCTGCAGAGACCAGGAGGAGCCTTTGGCTTTGTTCCCTGTGGCATATCCCCATTTCTTGGATGGGTATCCCAGATGAGGGTGTGAAGGGGTTAACTGTGGCTGGATTTGCCCCGCGCCCTTCCCAGGGCCCATTTGGGTCCCAGCCTCCATGCACCCCTCAAGGGTTAACATCTGCTGGGGCTATTCAAACACCTCCAGCTGAGGTAAGCACCCGGCTTGTTTGTTCAGGTAAATAAGGAAGGAATTAGATATAATGGGCAAAGGAGGCATTCGGTGAGCACCTTGCACTCAGCTTGGCTGCCGGCTTCACTCGCACATACCTCCGCACGGCCGCCGGCTGGCTTCATCCCTCCACTACCCTCAGAGCCACTCGGGTTGTCCTGTCCCTGTCCCCGTCCCTGTCCCCATCCCACTGGTGCCAGCCGAGAGCCAATGCGGCTCAGCCCAGCCACCCTGCTGTCACAGAGGCGGTGTTGAGCTGGGCAGGGTGCTGCTGGCCACCCTCCCTGCCGGTGCTGGGGCACCTTGCTTCGAGCCATGCTCGCCCCGGCCACCATGTCGAGCCACGCGAGGACAGATCTTCTCACCCTGCACCAGGACCCATGCAGTTTCTGAGCCACCTGAGTGCCCTCAAGGTAAGCCCCGTGCTCCCGCCGCGACCCTCCCTGGCCACACCGTGCTCCACCAGCACCCACCTTTCCTCCCTCCTGGAGCTCCTACAGCCCTTTTTGGCACTGATTTGGGGTGGGCACGGTGCCATCCTGTCTGTGAGCATCCCACCCCTCAGCTCCTCACACCAGGCGCCGTTACAGGCAAACAGGGACAGGTTGTTCCCCAGCGTGAGGTTCTTAGCGCTTCTCAGGATGGTGTCACCTGAAATATAGTGGGATTTGCCAACTTTCTGTCTTCGCAACCCCCTCCTGCTCGGGTGAGGAAGGTGGGAAAGGAGCCAAGGCTCCTGGGGCTGTCTCCTCCCAAGCCCACTCAGTCCCAGCAGAGATGCTGGGGAGGGTCCTATGAGCCCCTTGGTGCTGGCAGAAGGCAGGGGGCTATGTGCTTTGGGACACTGTGTGACCAGTAATCATCCTGACCCCTTTATAGAGTGTCCTGGGTGGCCGTCGAGGAGCTGCCAGCTCAGGGGTGTCTCTGTGAAGCACTTTGAACCAAACCTGCTCTGTCTCACCGCTGCTTTGCTTTTCTGCTGGTTTTTGGTTGGGTTTTTTTTGTGCCGCTGCTACAGGCACGTTGGCTCTAGGTTTGATTTTTATGGTTCTGCTCGGTTAGTGAAACACAAACGCCGCTTGGCTGCCAAATCCCCCACAATACGGGCTTTCTCATGGGCAGGGAGCTCGCGGGGGAGGAAGGTGCCGCTATAAATAGGGGCTCCCTGGCCCTGCATGGGGAACACCAAGCTCCACTGCTCCGCTGGGGGACACCAAGCACTGGGGCTTTGCTCAGGCCACCTGGTTCTGCCTGTCCTCCCCGCCCCCTGTTTGCCTCCCTGTGCCAATGGAGAGGGCAGCCTGACCCAGGGCGTGGGGACCAGTGGGGACACTTGCTCCCCATGCCAGCACTCATGCAGGTAACGGCAGGAGGAGCTGGGGCGGGAAGGGGTCTTGGTGGTGTTGGAGAAGACCGGAGGGGGGAGCTGGGGGTCCAGGACACCTCGGGATGAGCTGCATTCCTCCTGGGTATACATCCAGTGTCAGCCCTGGGCTTGCCCTGGTCCCAACCCCATCACCACATGGGTACCAGAGCCAGACCCCTCAGCTGTCACCTCCCCAGCTCCACTTGAGCACCGTCCCTAGCCCCTGCCCCGTCTGTGGGGAGATTTTGGCCAATCCCTCCTCCCTCCACCCAGAGATAAAGGGGTGTGTGGCACAGGCAGGGTTTGGCAGCCGGGAGGGACGTGGCACGGTGAGGTTGGCAGGGTGGGTGGGACGGGCTGGCAGGACCCCAAGTTGTCAGCAGCCTCTGAGCACCCATGTCTCTGCTGCAGCCCCTGCTTGTGTGGGGACTTTGGGGTCCCTTTGCCTGCTTAATCTAAGCCCCACAAAATGTCTCGTGTCTCCTCCTGGCCAGGAGCCTTCTGGATCCATCGCCTCTCCATGCCTTGGTGCAGGTGGCCTCAGGGTGTGCATCGTGGTGGTGGGGCTGGACCCTCCTGGGGGACTGAGGTGGAGAGCGGAGCCCAGGGAGGTGATTGGTCCAAAACTTGCTGAGTCAGACCAGAAAACAGGGAAAACCCACTCAAATCCCAGCCCATGATGGTCTTTTGGGCAGAGAGGATTGCTGGGTGCACGGGGTCCCCATCCTCTCCCACCCCGGGGTCCCAGTTTGCTATGCTGAGCGACACAGGGTGGGCAAAGCCAAAAGGATCAGATAAAGGCAAATCCCACTGTCCGTGGGACTGTTCCAGGCGGTCTGGGACAGCTCTGGATCCCACATATCTCTGGTTCAGCACAGCATGTCCCGTTCCCCAACCCCAGCCTGGGCACTGGAGGTGACCCCAGAGCCTGGCGCACTACACCGGCAGCTCGGGAAGGGCTTTTGGAAGCGCCCAGGGATTTGGGAGATATCCGCTCCTCCTGCAGCGGGCCAAGCTCCTCCAGTCCCACGGAGCCTCCCAAGCCACGCTCTGGCACAACCAGTTTAACCACAGATTTAATTTTAATTAACGGACCCATTGTTTGAGGGTGGTGGTTGGGTGGATTTCTTATTTATTTATTTTTTCTTGCTCCCGGGGGCTGATCCCAGCTCTCCTCCATCGCTGGTGCTGGTGTTGCTACCCTGAGTCATGCTGCATTGCCTTTGCCAAGAGAGCTCGGGGTGACACAGGAGGTCCTTGTCCCCATCCTCATCCTCCTGGGCTCTGGCATCTGCTACTTCCCCAGGCTCCAGATGGGACTGAGTCACTGCAACTCTGCGGTGCTGAGCTGTGACCCAGCACCACCCAAAGCCCTGGGCTTACTGCTGGCCCCATGCCACGGGAACCCTGTCCCGGCCCTGCCACCCCGGGCTTTCTGCGTGATGGGAACAGTTGCTGTTGGGGTCGTTTGGGGCCGGGTTGCCGTGGTGGCCTTGGCAGCCCCCAGTGCCTTTTCCTCCTTGTGCTTTCACGGGGAATGAGCTCTTGCACCAGCAGCTCATCCCTTTGTCATCCCCGTAGTGGTGGTGCATCCCCAAGGTGCCAGTGAGCAGGGGCACCTCTCCCCTATCCCATCCAGTCGGAGTGTCCCTTCCCCATCCATGGGTAGCACTGGGGAATGACACAGGGTCACTCATCATTTTGGAGCTCAGGGATGGCAGGTACCTCCTGGTGGTGCCCCTGTGGTGGAGCTGTGTCGTGGGCATGGAGGAACACTCAGGTGGGGACTCGACACCTCCATCCCAGTTTGGGGTCTGCTCTACACCAGAGCTTTGCCTGCCTGTGATGGACTGGCAGGCAGCACCATGGGGTGGGATGGGTGAGAGTGCTGGTGCAGGGACAGGTGTCTTGCAGGCAGCACCCCACTCTGCCTGGCACCCCAGGGATGGCACTCCTTGCACTCGGAGCCTCCCCATGGGCTGCTGAGCTCCTGACACCTCAGCAGCCTAGTGGGAGGTGTCCCTGCCCAGGGCAGGGGATGGGAACTGTGTGATCTTTGAGGTCTCATTCTATGATTCTGTGATCTTGCCCCCTGTGTATCCACGAAGGCAAAACCCTGGGGGCCTGGCAGGCTTTTATAACTTGGTGGAAGCTCTTTTAAGTGCTGTAAGAGCCAATTCCCTGATGGCTTCCCTCTTGCAGGTTGATCACGATGCTCTGTTGGTGTGGCTTTGCCGGGGGTGAGTTCTGCTGTGAAGCCCATGGGACCAGGGCTGTGCTCAGCACCAGCTCAGGGAGCATTTGCCAGGGCTGATGCGATTCCCAGCACAGCCCTATTTAGCTTGGGTGGAGAATATGAAGGTTTTTGGAGTGCTCCCCCTGCTCAGCGAGCATCTTGGTGCACCATCCCTTGGTGGGTCTGGAAGGGTCTAGGAGGCTCTCAGGGGGACGCCCCCAAATCCTGACGCTTCCAGAAGGGGCTGCTGCAGGAGCCCCAGAAGCAGCGCTGGGCCTTGGGGGCTGCCCCGGGAAAGGGGCGGTGGGTGACCCGCCCTAGCCACCTCCCCCGCGGGGGTGGGATCGCCGAGGCCGGGGGAGGGAGGGGGGAGTGAGTGGGGGCGTGGATCGGACCTGTTTGGGAACTGCGAGGGCGACAAACAGCCCTCCCAGTCCAT
>VZTM01002588.1:607758-626804 GCA_013400555.1 Jacana jacana | reverse complement strand
ATCCTGACCCTTCCAGAAGGGGCTGCTGCAGGAGCCCCAGAAGCAGCGCGGGGCCTTGGGGGCTGTCCCGGGAAAGGGGCGGTGGGTGACCAGCCCTGGCCGCCTCCCCCGCGGGGGTGGGAGCGCCGAGGTCGGGGGAGGGCGGGGAAAAGGGGTGGTGGTGGGGGTTCGGACCTGATTGGGAACTGCGATGGTGAGACACACCCCTCCCAGTCCATCGCGGGGCGCAGGGTCGGACCTGATTGAGAACCCCCCGCGCTCATCCGCCCCTGGAAGCCCTTTCCCGCCAAATCCGGGCTGCCTCCAGCTCTCCTTTTCTAGGGAAATGCAGTGGGGGAGAGGAGGGGGAAAGAGCTGCCCAAAGTGGCTTCTCAGAGCAAACAGGTCCCCACCCAGCCCGGCCGCCTGTGTGCCAGAGCTGGAGAAAGTCAAACAAAGGCCCCCGCCCTGAGAGTACAGCACCATTTGGCAGGTGATTGCTCAGGCTTTTGGGGCCACTTGCCCAAGGGATTAGGTCCTTCTGGTCCAAATCAGTGGGATGGGGATGGGGATGGGGATGGGGATGGGAATGGGACTGTCCATCCCACCACGTGCCCAGGGACGTCTCCACAGCCCTACTGCTCCGTGTGGGAGCAAAGCCCAGCAGAGGTGGGATGGATGGAGGATGCACCATGACCCCAGAGCATCCTGGAGGTGTTGGGGACGAGACCCCAACCCCCTCCCCACAAAGCCCCCGTGGCCACCACTGTGCAGTGAGCTGGAGCCGCACAAGCTGTTACCACTTCCCTTTTGTGCCGGGAGCAGCGTGAGGCTGGATTTAGGGCTGATCTCCTAAAGCTCTTCTTTTAATCCAGATCAAATCAAGGAGAGGTTTGGAAGATGGCGCCATCTCTCAGGGAAACTGTTTGGGTGGCGGGGGCAGCTCGGTGGCATGGGCACCCTTTTTACACTCCTCCTCCTTGCTTCAGTGCCACCAAAAACCTTTGGGGATGTGGGCTCCGGCTCCCAAACCTGCAACCCCTACGGGTTCCTGTGGCATCAGGCTGGTGTGGGTGCTGTTTGAGCTACCACAGTTCCTCCATGCGTTTTCCTGGGTGGTTTTTCTTGGGGCTTTGCCAAGGGTTGAATGATGGGCAGAGCTTCCTCGTGGTGCAGGTGATGCAGAGCTACAAAACCTGTATTCTGAGGGCATGAAAATCCTCAGTGAGTGCATCAAACTCATCCCCACCGGTCTCACTGCGGTTAACGGGGCCACGGCGTGTGGCTATTAATGGTGTTTAATTAATGCCTCAGGAGCAGAGCATGGAGCTGCGCAGCATTGGGCAGGGCAGGGGGGCAGTAATGCGCCGTGCTGGATGCTCGGTTGCTCGCGTCCCTCCTACGCCGAGCAGCCCCGTCTGCTCAGCTCCCCGCATTCAAGGGACCTGATGGTGTGTTTTCCTTTTTAGTCTTTTNCCACCCCATCTTGGATTTAGAGCAAACAGGGACCCCCTTTCCCTGGCCACTGTCCCCCAGTCCCCTTTGGGGGCTGCCTGGTTTCCTGGTTGAGGTCGATTCAGGCTTTGCACTCCTTTTTTTGTTTTTGCAACAGCAGGTTCTGTCGCAAAAGCTGCTTCTTTTTCTGCTTTTAAATCACCAATTTGGTTTGGGTTTGGTTTTTTTATTTTTCCCTTTTTCTTGTAAAGGCAGGCAAGGAGCCTGGCAGTGCCCTGGCCATGCCTATGGCCAGCCTCTCCCCTGGCAGGGGCTTTCTCTTCCCAAAGCCTCCCATGGCTCTTGGGGAGGTTTCTGCACGGATCGAGCCATTCCCTGGTGTTGCCATGGAAATTCAGCAGGCTCATCCTCTTCTCCACGGCCTCCAGGACTCCCCACGTAACAGAGACAGATGGGGATGGGCTGCTTTTGGGTAGCTCATCCTTGCAAGAGGGTAAAAGGAAAGTTCTCATTTGAGGGTTGGCAGCAGTGGCTGAGAGCAGGGTGCTGTGGTGCTGGGCTCGGTCCCTAGCCTGGGAGAGTCAGGTTTGGGTGCCCTCACCGCTGGGATGTCCTAGGGCGAAAGCAGCTGGTGATGTTTCCCATGCACAGAAACATGCTTGTGGGGTTCAGGCATCCCACAGCCCTTCATGCCCATGGGTCACCCTCCATGGGTGCCTTGGAGGTCCTTCAACATAACCCCCTGCCTCCTGCAAGGCTGCTCATCCCCAGCTGGGACCGAACTGCTGCCAACCTGACCTGCAGTTCAGGGGAAGACCCTAAAACCCTGCAGTGGTTGGGACCCACTTGTTCCCTGGGCTCCTTCTCCCTGCCGGCTGCTGTGTCCGGTCTTCCCAAAATCAGGAGAGCCCCCATCGCCCCACGGCTGACCCTGAGCCTGCATTCATCCAGGGGCTCGCAGGGCACCGTGGGTCTCTTTGGAGGATTTTTCCTCCCCTTCTAACAGGCTTAGTTCCTCTCTTTGTGCCTGGCCGCTGGGCGGGAAGGCAGGGATCGGTGCTGGGGTGAGCTTCCCTTCTTCTCCTCTCCTAGCAGGTTGGGAGCTGAGCGGAGGAATGGGCAGCACCAGCCCTGGACTGACCACTCTGCCCCACAGCCGCCTGGCCCGGCCGGACCCTGCCCTGCTGCCGCCCCCCCAGGACCCCGACACCCGGCGCTGGGGCTGCTCGGAGAGCCCCAGCCCCCCTGCCACCCCTGAGCAGCCCCTGCCTACGTTCTGCCTGCGCTACTTTGACATGCTCTACTCAGAGGACATCGCCTGGAACACCAAGGGCATGGGGGAACCGTCCCAAAGCAGTGCCCAGGGCGGGAGAGAGGAGGCACAGAAGGAGCCGGAGCAATGTCCCATCATCGACAGCCAGGGCTTGGGGCTGGGAACCGAGGCAGCAGACCTTCAGGCCAGCCTGCACCTGGAGGAGCACTCGCTGGAGCAAGTGCAGAGCATGGTGGTGGGAGAAGTGCTGAAGGACATCGAGACGGCCTGCAAGCTCCTCAACATTGCCGCAGGTGGGTGCCTCTCCAGCCCTCACCGGGGAGCTACGGGCAGGGTCAGCCCCACCATGGGGTGCAGCAAGGGAGGGATGTACCAATGGGACTAAAGCCATGGCGTGGGGACTAGTGCCATGCTGCAGATTGGGGTTTACAACCAGGAGCTGGGGTTTAGGGAAGCACAGCTGCTGCCTGGCTCCCCCTGGGCATCACACCAGGGCTGAGCTGGTTGCTAACACACAGGGATGCCAAAAATTACGCCTCTGCCCTCGCTGGCTCTGAGTTAAGCTGAGGCAGGAACGAGCAGGGCTTCACTCAGAGCCCTGTGCTGGGCATGGGTTGCTGGTGTGATCCAGCCAGTGCCACAGGGACACAGTGACCTGATGCTGATCCTGTCCTGTCCCCAGAGCTTGGATGTCCCTTTTCCTCCCAGAGCATTGTTATTGAGGTGCTTTTCAGACCTCTTGGGGAGGGTGTGAGGAAGCAAGGAGCAAATGGCACGATTTTTATTATCCTTTTCTTTATCCCATTTTCCCTGGGATATTGGGAACAGGTGGATGAGTGTGTGGGGTTGGGGAGAGCCTGGAGCCAGCCGGTGTCACCCGTGCTGGGCATGGGGATGGGTGCAAGGGGAGCAGGACAGCCCAGGACTGAGTTCCCTGGGGTTCTGCTGCCATGGGTCATCCCTGGGGTATTCTCCTTGGGGCAGCGCTGCTGTGCCACAAGCAGCCTCGGGATCTGCTTACATTCTTGCAGGCTCTGCCACCCACTGTCTTGAAGCATTTGGTGTCACCCAGGGTGGTGCAGGGAGCAAGTGGGGCTCCAAAAGGCAGGATGAGGCTTCCCAAAGTAAAGGAGGTAGCAGGGGTCAGTGTGTCCCTGGGGACTGGGACAGGCTGGAGGCAGGATGCTCCCACTCTGGTGCCTGATGCTCAGCAGGGCAGGAGGGACCATGTTCCTGGGGCTGCTGTGGGGTGAGCTGAGTTTTCCCAGGCTTTGACCCTGCTGTCACTGGCCGGGCTCACCCTGTGCCTCCAGACCCTGTGGACTGGAGCCCTGGCAACGTGCAGAAGTGGATCCTGTGGACAGAGCACCAGTACCGGCTGCCGCAGATCGGGAAGTCCTTTCAGGAACTGTCGGGAAAGGATTTGTGTGCCATGTCCGAGGAGCAGTTCTGCCAGCGCTCGCCTGCCTGTGGTGACATCCTGCATGCCCACCTCGACATCTGGAAGTCTGGTAGGTGCAGGGGACTGGGTGGGAGCTGGGAGGGTGGGCGATGCTCTGCAGCAATAGATGCCCCTCTGACTGCCCGCTCCTCCCTTCCAGCTGCCTGGATGAAGGAAAAAGCTGCCCCGGGGGATGTCAGATATTGCGGTGAGTTCTGCAAGGGCTCAGCTCCACTGGTCTCACTTCTGCCTCAGACAGGTCTAGGGTGTTTGAAAGGGAGCTCCTTGCTTAATTGCAATGATCTGGTGTGTCAGAGCAGCTGCAGCAGCATCTATGTGGCTGTGCTCCCCCTGCCACGGGGCAGCCCCTGAGCTGTCTGCAAGGTGTGGCGAAGGAGGAATGGCCATGAGACCCTTGCTGGCCACATCCCCTGTGCTGTGCATCCCAGCAGGGTTGCACAAGGGCAGGACCAAACTGCTTTCCTGGCTCCAGGATGGGGAGGAGAAAGCAGTGCTTCCAGACCCAGTGCCTGGACTGAATCTCTAAAGACCCACAGGCATGGAGTCGGATTTTCCCACACGAGAACTTGTGTGGGTCCCCGAGACAGTGCAAAGCAGCAAGGCCTCTTTCCCCTGCCCCATCTCACCCATCCCCAACCCTTCCTACAGCAGGAGGTGATGCCAGCTGGGCAGACAGTGAGGTGGACTCATCCTGTGCCAGCCAACCCATCCACCTCTGGCAGTTCCTCAAGGAGCTGCTGCTGAAACCCCACAACTACGGCCGCTTCATCCGCTGGCTCAACAAGGAGAAAGGTGGGTGTGTGGGTGCTCCAGTGGCCCTGGGGTGGGTGCTGGCAAGGCTGGGGGGATGGAGGTGGGGCAGGCAAGGCTGTAATCCCCACCATGCCCCGCTCCCCTCTCAGGCATCTTCAAGATTGAGGACTCGGCGCAAGTGGCCCGTCTGTGGGGCATCCGGAAGAACCGCCCGGCCATGAACTACGACAAGCTGAGCCGCTCCATCCGGCAGTATTACAAGAAAGGCATCATCCGGAAACCCGACATCTCCCAACGCCTCGTCTACCAGTTTGTCCACCCAGTCTGAGCGGCAGCAGAGGGACAGGCTGAGCCCTGGGAAGGGCAGGGGACCTTCACCTCTTCCCAGCCACAGAAACCATCTTTCAGCTCTAAGAACCATGGCTGGGGTGCTGAGAGGCTCAATCACCCCCAGGACCTGCTGGGAACAGACTGTGGGGACCCCCTTCACCTCCCAGTCTCGGAGGGGTGGGATGAACTGAGGGACCACCACCCTCACCTCCTGCAAGCGCTCCCAGAGGAGGGTGGATGCGGACTTTGGGGCTGGTGGAGAAGGTGTGGGGTTGACTGGGGTGAGATAAAGGTTGATGGATCCGTGGGTGTCACAAGGGCTTCCTGCAGCCTTAGTGTCCTTTGGGCAGGGACTGAAGGTGGGCACTTGGTCATCCAGGGGAAGAGCTGGGGGGACACAGGCATTCTGTCCCCAGGTCTCTTGCCCTCTGGCACATTATCCTCTCACCCCACAGCTCCAGGGCATTGTCAGGACACAAGGGCCAAGGGCATATCCCAGTGGGAGACCTCGATATCCCCATGGCATCATGCCCCAGGGCTGATTTGAGGGGGGGATGACACCACTGGGGCCACAGTCCCTTCCAGCCAGATCCTGTCCTGGTACCACCACTGGCTTGGCTGTGGGATCAGCTGCCCTTGATACCTGTCAGGAGTGCCCCTCTGAGCTAGATTTACCCCAACAAGCAGCTCCTGACCCTCAGCCCTGTTCTGGGTGAGGAGCGGCATGGTGGTGGTGGCTCTGCCCTTTGCTGCACCGCAACCCTCAGCTGCAAAGAAAGGGGCTGCCCCAATTTCAGGTGCAGGGGACAGTGGCTGGGGTCATCCCTCCCTTTGTCCCTCCCTCCCAGGCGGGCACTTACTGTGGGTGGCTTCACCCCAGCCATTGTTTGTGGAGGACAAAGCCCAGGCTCGTGAGCAGGGACAATGGCACCCACAGGGACAATGACACCCACAGGGACAATGGCACCCACAGCTGCTCCTCAGCTGGGCTCTGACCTGATCTGTGCAGGAGCAGCCTGGCACTGGTGGCACCACAGCAGCCAAGCGTGCTGCCAGCCATGGGAGCAGGGTAACTGGGGATCACAAGCATCCCCTTGGAGTGGGCGCATCCCCCCTCTTTGCTTCCTGCTCAGCTTCTCCCCTCCACAGGGATTTGGGGCTGAAAACGGGCGTTTTGCAAAGGGAGCGGATGTAAAACATGGGTACAGGGCTGTGCACACTGGGGCATCCCTGCAGGTCTGAGGGGTCCTCTAAGCCGGGTCCCCCATCCTCAAGCATGGGGCCACCCAGCACCCCCCGAAGCCTCAAGGTCCTCAGCCCCAGCTCTGGGCTCTTCCCTTGATGTGGATTTGGACTGCCTGATTCCTGAGTTTGGGAACAGGGCGATGGCAGCTCTGCCGCTTCCAGCTGGATGGTAGATCTGAAACGCAACCCGCTGAGCCTGGACTGGGAGGGAAAACTGGGGATTGCCTAAGCTGCACATTTCACGAGAGTCTCAGTTACCTGGTGATGTTGATCTTTTATATTATTTTTTTTTTAATTATTTGTTTATTTGCTTTTTGGTTTTGGCTGGCGGCAAGCTGTGGTTTAGATTCAAATGATGAGGGTAGACGGGCGGCCTGGGTACCCATGGGATGCTTTGAGGGAGGAAAAAGCCACCTGGTTGTTGGGCTCTTTGTTTTTAACTTAAAGTAGCTGCCTGTAACAGCTCCCGCCTTTCTCTTTCTCTCTGCCCGTGTCACCCCGAGGAACAGGCACACTTTGGGCAGCCTTGTAATAAACCCAGCTGAAGGGATGGCGGGCAGCGGGAGGGAGGAGAGGAGCAGGAGAAAAACTGCCTCGGCTTCTGGAGATGGGAGTGGTGGCAGGGGGGGAGAAAAAAAGAAAAGAAGAAAAAAAGAAATGAGGAACAAAAGCAGCAAAATATGTCTTGAGATTTCCTGTGTGTGACTGACGCTCCTGCAGCCAGTGTGGGGAGAATTCAGAGTTTCCCTCAAGCCCCTTGCAGCTCCAGCCCTTAAATAAGGGAAACTAAATCCCTTTCCTCTGCCTTCTCCCCGTCGGGATTCCAGGGAGTGACCCCCACCAGCCAGACAGGTCCCAATCCCCCCACCCCATCCCCCTTGGTTGCTGCCTTCTCCCAGAGCTGCCCCGGATCTCCAGGGGAGGACAGAGGGTGGGTGACCTGCAGATTGGTTTTCCAAAGGTTTCAGGGCTTGTTGGAAGCCCCTGGGGGGGCTCTATCCCCTTGGCCAGCACTCACTCACCATGCTGGGGCTTTCCTGTCTCCCCCTTCCTAGGGCATGGGGGCGGTGGCAGGGGTGGGGGTGCTGTTTTTGCTGGTGCTGGGAATGGCCCCAAAATGGCTTAATCTTGAATCCCCCCGTGGGTCTCACGCAGCTTTTCCTGGCATGTTGGTGTGGGGGTCCCCAAAATCAATAGCTGCTCCCCCTTCCTTCAGCCCCTTGTCCCCCAGGACCCCAGCAATGCACCTGAGCCCCCCACCCCACTGCACCCCAAAGCCTCACATCTACCTGGGGGTGCAGCAGTTGTGACTGGGGGTCCCTGAGGCGCTGGGGGCTCCAGCACCCACCCCAGGCAGGGGGAGGCTGTAACCCCGAGAGCCACCTCCACAGGGGATGAGAGCGGCGCACGGAGCCAAACGAGGACCCAGACCCGGCGGACGCTTACAGAGCTCGGTTATTTTCTCTTGCTGCTTTTTGTTGTTGTATCCACGGTAATACAATCACGATATATATATATATATTATATATATACTTCTTAAATTACACAATCAATGTACAAAAAACCGGGGTGCATTGCTGAGACAGGTGGTTGGTTGGGGTTTTTTCTGACTTCTTTTTGGGTTTCTCTTTTTTCCTGTTTGCGTATCTGGCAGGGGATGCCTGGCCGGGTGGCTCTTGCCCACCATGCCCAGCACAGGGTGCATCTCCTGCCTCCCCGAGAACACTTGATCCCTGGGGCCAAGAAAATTCACAAACCCACGGAGGGGGCAGGAGAAGAGAGGGAGGAGCGTGCGGGAAGACACCGGCATCGATGCTGCTGAGGGTGATGGTATGGAAAAAAAAAAGGGAGATGAACTGTAGGGAAGGTCTCGGGGTGGCCAATGTACCCAGGCTGGGGTGACCCTGCGGGGTGGCAGCCCATGTAGATGCTGAGGGGCTCCTGTTCACGCCGTGGCTGTTTGCAGAGCCCAAGTGCAGGAGGGGTAGAGCCCCCTGGGGAAAAGCAAAGGGCAAAGCCTGTAGCCATTCCTCTGCTTTGGTGTGTCTTGGTTTTGGATGCCTTCTCCAGGCAGCTGGGCTGGGATCTGCTGCCAGCCCCGAGCCCTCCTCATCCTCCAGCTGGCAATAGCTCCCAGTGCCTCTGTGCAAGGCTGGATGTTGATTAGCCCCCAAACCTGCTCTGCTCCGCTCCTGCTTCTCTTCAGGCAGGGGACAGATGGGGACCATCTCCAGCAGGATCCAAGCTGGTCCCCGCTATCCCAGGTTCAGTGTAAAGGTGCTTCCATGCTGCGGGTCCTTCTCCAAACAGCAGTGGATTTTAGGGCCATCTCACCCTGGATCTGGTGATTGTTGGTGACTGCCCTCGCCGAGGGCGATGCTGCTCCCTGCAGCACACACAGGGCATCGACACGGGAGCCTCCACTCGACCCAGAAACATTGGCAGCCCAGATGCAAGGAGGAGGAAGCTGAGGAGATACCACCAAGCTCCACGGCAGGGCTGGTCCCACCTCACACGGGCATCTCAATCTGCCACCAGCTCTGTCTGTGAGCAGGGACCTGCTCAGGGACAGGACTGGGTGGCTGCAGGACAGGAGGGGACGCTCGTCCCCTTCTTTTGGGGAGGGCGGATGAACTGAGGAGAACATGGAAACACCAAAAAAAAGATGGAGTTTGCCTCCATTCCCTCTCATTTTCTGGGGGTGAATTTGATTGGTCCCAGGAGCTCCAATGCCAAGCGTTTCAGAACAGTTCCAGCCAATCAGAAGGCGGCTCATGATTTCAGTATCTTTAAAAACCAACCAATCAGGAGCTCTCACTGGTTGGGCTTCAAGATCTTGAGGTATCGGCTTTTCGCTCGGAAAAAAAATCAGCTAACGTAGACGAACAGACAACGTCATCTTTCGCTTCACGTTATCTTAGAAGAAGAAAGCGACTATGCAAAATACTCTTCGGAGACAACTCTTAAAAAAATAAAAGCTTGGTCGGAAAATATGTCTGAATCTCTAACTGTGAGGAGTGAAGGACCAGACGGCAAAATGGCTGGTTGGCTGGTGGAGAGATGGAGACAACGGAGGGTGGATTTATCTGCTGACGGCGATGAGGAGCACACCACAAGATTTAGATTGCCTCCACGTAGTTGGCGGGGTAGAGACCTAGCTGCCCGTTGTCCAAGCGCCCTTTGCACCATCCTTGCTCGTCTTCTTCACCGAGTTTGGTTAGTTCATCACCTGGAGAGGAAAGCGGGAGAGGTCATTGCAGGTGTTGGAGCCTTTCCCATCCCCTAATTTCGCCCCTGGATGGAGCTGCTGGGGGTTCCTAGGACTGATCCTGAGCATGCAGGTTAGTAGGGTACAAAAACCAAGGGGTGACCCATGAGACCTCACACATCCCAACCCACCATCTCTCTGGTTCCTGGATTTGGGTTCAGCTTGTGCTTTCCTCTTTCCACCAGTTCAATCTTTTGAAGGGCTGGGTTAACCCACAAATGATTTGGGGGATTTTACACCAAAAAGCAGAGCAGCGTTGGACCTGTTGCCTCGACAGCTGAACCCCAGCCAAACCAGGACCGGTGATGGACTGTACCTGCTTTGAAGCTGAGCTCATCCTGCTCCTGCCCGTCGTAGTCATACAGAGCCCGCACCCGCACGCCCTTCCCCGCCGACTCCTCGTCGAAGGGGTTGGTGCCACCATTGGCCTCGCTGGTGTTAAAGGAGTTGCTGCCTTCATCATCAGACCACTCAGCACTGTAGGTCTGCCCACGGTCATGGCTGCTCACACTGGGGTAGGGGGGGAAGGAGGGAGAGGATCCATCAGGGCGGGTGGAGGCCGGTGGGTGTGGCAGGCACTGTGTGCCACCAGCATCTGCGAGGATGCTCTGGCTTTCCTAAGGTTATGGGGGAGCAGGGGCTGCAGTGGGCAGGACACCCAGCTAATGACATATCCATCAGGACATGGAGGGAGAACAGAAGAGCGGTGGCCAGCACTTGAGGCCATCCTGTGTCCCCTCGGGTGTCCCCACAGCACTGGCAATGTTTGCACAGGCAAATGCCATGCCTTTTCCATGGCATCTCCGCTCCCTGCTGCGTCTCACCTCCCGCGCTCGCTCGCCGATGCCCCCGTCTCGCCTGTGCTGCTGGTGTTGGTCAGGGTCACCCCCTCGCCCTTCTTCTGCTTCTCCTTCCGTGTTATCGTGTGCGTCAGGTCAGGGTTCCACTCCTGCGAGCACAAAGCAACAGGTCCCTGAGTGCCCAGCCACCCTGTGGGGCTGCCAGCATCCCAGTTGGCATGCCCAGCCTCACCTCAAACTGGGGCCAGTTCATGGCCATCCCAGGGCCGCTGGTGCTGCGGAACCACCGGAGATCCTCCTGTGCGTCCGAGAGGCGGATGGTCTGCTCCAGCTCCCGGTAGACATTGGCGTAGCTGCAGGGAGAGACAGGGTGCAGGGTGCTGCAGGTGGGGGTGACTCGGTGGGGTGGGATGGGGACATGCCTAGGTTGTGTCACCTGCTATGAAGCACTGGGGGGCGCCAGGCTCCCTCACAGCCCTCTATCACTCTGGTACCTCAGTGACCATCTTGTTGGCCAGAAACCTCTCTCTCCCTTGTATTACAGTGGATGGATTATCCTGGTCCCTAGAGGGCTTGGTTTGCTTTCCAGGCAGCATGAGGAGACCTTGTGTGGACATTTTCTGCCCAGCCAGAGCAGGAGACACCTACCTGCTGCTCTCAGCCAGGTTCAAGTGCCTCTTGATGTCCAAGAGCACTTCCTTGAGAAAGTTGAGCCTTTTTTCCTCAAACTGCTGGCACTGCTCGAAAACCTGCTCCATGCTCTCGATGTACTGTGGGGTGCACTTGTTCAGCTCGTCCAACACCTTCTCGTACTTCTCCTGAGTCTGCAAAGGTGCAGAAGGGTACTTCGGTTATACCTCCAGCACCTCAGAGGCCCTTTCTGGGTGCTGAGAGGGTCTGGCTTGGGGGCCACCAGGTTGTGGAGCCCAGATGGAGCCAAAAGCCTCTGTGGGTGAAATCGGCGTGGTTGCCAGAGTGATTTTACTCCACTAAGAGGGGTAAATCTCAGCCCTGCTCATCCTCCCCTGAGCCCTGCCTATAACTCCTCACCCTTCTACAGGAGCGTAGGGATGGGAAAAGGGGAATGAATCAGGGGGAAAATGGGGTGGTGCTCATTTCCACTCATTTTCTCTGCCTCACGAGCCCTGAGCAGTGCAGCAGCTTGCACCTTTTGCACATCTTGCTTGCACTTTTCTACTTTGTCCTGGAGCTTCTTCTGCTGCTCAGGGGTGTTGGATTGATCCGCCTTGCTGTTGGCTTCCCGGGTCATGGCCAGCTTCTCCTCCTTGCATGCCAGGTGGTAGGCTTTCTTGGCTGTCTCCAGCTGTGGAGAAGAGAGAGAAGGGACATCAGAGCAGTGGTCACAGCAGGGGTCACAGCATCCTGCAGGGATATGCCACCCATCTCTCCCAGCCTGGCACCCAGAGGCAAAGCTGGGAGATGGCGCGGGTGCCCCAGGACACGCTGTGCTTCTCCCCTCACCTCCTTGAGCTTCTTGGCCCAGGGCTTTTGGGCTTTCCGGAAGCCATCCTCAGCCTCCTTGGCCTCCTTGAAGCCTCCCATGATCTGCTTGTGGTAGGCATCCTTCTGCCAGTTCTTGACCTTCTCGAAGTCGTCATTGAGCAGGCTGTTCTTCACCTCCTGATGCAGCTCGCTCACCTTGTCTGCCTCTGTCATGATGGCACCCCACGCCTTCTCCAGGCTGCCATACTGGGGACCTGGGAGCAGAGGGGACAGCTGAGTGTCACTCCACAGCCCTTGTGCCCTCCACCTCTACCACGTGAGGTTGTGATGGTGCACAGGGATCCATGGGCTCCTGGGGAGACCCTCCTCTTGGGGAAGCCATGGTACCTTTCTCGATGAGCTGCCTCCACCGCTTGGACCAGTCGGTGAGCTGCTGGGCATAGGACTTCTCGATCTTGGCCCGCTCGTGCACGCAGTTCATGAGGTCATTGCAGAGACGGTGCCCATCATCGATCCGCTTCACCGTGCGCTTGTAGTTCCCCACCTGGGAAGGGGGTGAGGATGGGGACAGGGGACAGGCAGGTGTGGGACCTGCGTCTGCGCTGCCCGGCCCGAGGTGGGAACAGGGGGAGCACTGAGCACTTTGGAGGTGCAGGGATGGAGCTTTTGCTTTGGGGCTGCTCTAAACCCATCTTCTTTCAGTCCCCCCCCATTGCTCTGTGCTCCCTGGGGACAGCCCAGGTTGAGATTGCCAGCTGGGACAGCAAAGCCACCACTGCAGGGATGCCCACAGGCAGGGCTTGATGCAGGAGGGGAGGGCACCACTGCCCACCCTCCCATCCCCACCCCGAGGGACACCCCAGGATGTGGTGACGGCAGGGGGGGGCCCGTGGGAGAGGAGGATGGCTGGGACTCACCTCCCAGAAGCTGTCGGTTGTTTCCTCCACGGCTGCTGCCGACTCGTCGTAGGACCCCGACATGGCTCCCGGCGCTGCCTCGGGCGTCAGTGCGGGCTCTGGGTGGCTCTTGGGCAAACACCAGCCTCATGCACTGAAGGGAGAAGATGGGGGGGTTATGGAGGGGTATGGAGGGCTCCCCCATCCCTCCTGCCTGCAGCACTGTGGGGTGAGCATCTGGCTGCAGGGGATGGGGATGGTGCCCATTCCAGCTCTGGACCCACAGACCCCTCCATTGCCCCACACGTGCCACCCCAAGGTGGCATCCAACCCCCCCCCTGCCCTGAGCCAGCTGAGCTGGGAGGGAGAATGGTGGGGAGCAGCACGGCAGAGGGCTCACCGGGTTGGGGCCTGGCTCAGCACCCTCGTCCCCGAGGAGCCGTGGGACAAGGGGTTGTGGTGGGGCCGAGGGGGGTGATGCGCCGCCCGAAGAAATTCTCGTCCTGATATTCCACCCTAATCCGTCCTGATCTTCAGAAAAACGGCATCCCCGGAGCGTCACGTGGCTCCGCTGCACGGCTTAACCCTTTGCCGCTTTGCCGAGAGCCGTGGCTGGGGAAGGGGGCCGGTGGGTGGCATCACATGGGGATGGAGAGGGAACGGTGGTGGCCATGAGCATCCTCATCATCCCCATCCTGCCCCAGCTCTGTCAGTGTTCCCGTGGGGTAGCTCAAGGCCTGTCCTGCATGGCATCTGCCACCGGGGCAGGGACAAAGCGGCCGTGAACTGCCCCAGTTTCCTCCTGCCAAGTCCCCAAAAGGGCTGTGGGAGCAGGATGTGGCCGTTACTCCGGTGCACCATCACTTCTCCCAAGAAGGTGGAGAAGCTACAGGGAGACCTGGCTGCCTGTGTCCTACCCCACACCAGGGAGAGGGCAACGGGGTGGGAAGGCAGGTCTGGGGGTTGTCATGGGGTCCTGGTACCCCACTGCCCACCCGTGGGGAGCAGTTAGTGGATGCCCATGCTCTCCAGCTGTGTGCACAGCTGTCCCCAAGGAGTCTGTGGGCTGCGACAGTGCCCGGCCCTGGGAGGATGGGGGGCCGAAACGGTTACTGGAGCATGGCGCAGGGCTCGTTGTGCTGGAACTAACAGGGCCTGGCAGGGATTTAGTGATATAACCAGGGAGGCACCAATCCCTGCCGCCCTCCCCAGACGGTTAAAAATAAACGCGTGACTGTCCCTCGCTCAGCCGCCGAGTCGCAGATGGATGGGGGACCGCGGTGGTGTGTGGCGCAGCCAGCACTGTCCCCCTGCAGCTGCCAGTGCCTGCCTGGCACCCACGGCATCACCATCACCTTCCCTGGGCACCTGGGAAAGTGCCCGACCTGAATGCCCACGGGCTGCCCCGGTGCAGCCGCAGAGGTGGCAGAGCGCTGGGTGGCACAACGCCCAGGGGACCCTGCAGGGTGCCATGTGTGGCTGTTGCCCCCTGTAAGCCCTAGAAACAGTGCAGTGCTCAGTGCTGGGGTCTCAGTGTCTCTGGCTCTTTGCTTTGTCGCAGAGGGCCAGGGCATCCTTGGGGTGGTAGCCCCAACTCTCTCTGAGGCCAGGGCAGAGACCCCAGGGAGGGAGCACACCCACGGCTGGGGTTACCCTGGCACCCCAGTGCAAGTGAGCTGGGCCCAGCCACCCCCGCCAAGCCACCAGCAGCCGAGGACATGGGACCCTGCAGGACGTGGCTGCCGCAGCTCCTTGCTCCTCGCCGTTACCTGGTCTGAGCTGCAGCCTGGGGATTATTTTTGGCTCTGCATCACTTCCCAGCTAACGCTGCCGCCGCCTTGTTGCCGCTCTCCTGCCATGCACGACCATCCTTCAACGCCCACGCAGGCGCCAGCCCCTCACCCGCCACCCCACGCCCGCCGGCGCAGCCCATCGCTTTGCATCAAGGCGGCTGGCGGTGATGCCCAGCGCCCGCAGTGCCGGCAGCCGGCCACGGGCTGCTGCTTGGGCAACCTCAGCCAAGGGGGCTCTGCCCTGTTCCCCCCTGACACCCAGCCCCACGTTGCCACAAAGCTACTGGGGTGAAGCTGCAGAGCATTTGGCATCAAGTGACAGAGAAGTTTGTGCCAGCTCCTGCCCCCGCGTGCCCTTGGGCTGCTCCCGCAGCAGCCACCCCCCTGCCTCTCGCTCCCCATCAGCCCACTTGGTGCTGAGCACTGCAGCAGCTCATCTCACCCACTGGGCAACTCCTACCACTGCTGGCATTTGGAGGGCGGGCTGTCTCTGCCCTCTGTGGGGGCTAGGGACAGGGCCACTGACCCTGCACAGGCAGGCGGCTGCTGCAATGCAGAGAGGGCTGGCGCTGCCGACACTGCGGGCACAGGCAGCTGCCCGCTCTCCCACAGCCGGCGGCGCCCCGTCCCCAGGCGGGCAGAGACAGCCTGGTTTTGCCATTCCCTGGTCCAGGCAAAGGGGCTGCAGAGCTTTGGGCCAGCGCTGCTCCAGCATCCACACTGCCAGCATCCCTCCCACAGCTCCCCAGGGCCTGGGAAGGGCGAGAGGAACAATGTGGGTCCCCCAAGGTGGCCCAGCCAGGTCCCTGTCTTTCTCTGCTCTTTTTGCTTTTGCAAGAGCTTTACCTTTACTGTGACAGTGCCATTAAACGTGCAACCCCCTGTGAAGTGACCTTGGGGTGCATTCTCATATGGGGGTGCCCTATCCTGGGCTCTGGGGTCCCTGGTGGGTGCCAGGCACCAGCCCTGGGGAGAAGCTGTGTCCAGGTGGCAGGTTGCTCTGCCTCCAGCTATTTTGGTTGCCCTGGCCCCAGCACCTCTGCTGTAGCCAAAAACCGGGTGATGGGGATGTCGTACAGAGAACAGGCAGCTGCCTGCACCCTGCCTGCTTGCACATTGTCTGAGCTGGCTGAGGGGACCAGGAGGGGCTGCAGAGCCCCCCAGTGTGGGTTCTCCTACTGCAAAGAGCCCTTTGCCAAGGCAGGATGGTGATGGCGTGCTGCAAGGAGGGGACTAGAGCACAGAGTGAGCCCGTGCCCCTGCCCCTGCCCCTGTCCCCATCCTTCCCCAGGGAAGGGGCTTCAGAGAGGGCCGGGAGTGAGTCCTGCTGCAGGAGTGAGCACTAACGAGGCCGGGAGGGCAGCCAGTGACTAATTATTGGTGAAAGCATCCAGGGAGGGGTGAAAGCCATGCTGGCAGCTGCGGTCAATCTGCAGGAACCAGAGCAAGGAGGGAGCTCCCCGACACCAACCCTGAGCACAAACCCATGCAATGCACGATGCTTCCCTGGTGCAAACCCCTTCTGCAGCTGCAGCACCCCGACACGGAGCCGCAGCACAGCCCGGCTGCTGCCACTCGAACCGAGGGCACTAGGGACCTTTGCTTGCTCTGCACGTGAGCTGGGGACAGGGAGGTAATTTGCTGCACGCTGTTGCCTTGTAGTTACCCGGGGGCTCCTGGCAGCAAAGCCAAAGCTCAGCAATTGGAAAGGACCCAAGGGTCTGAGCTGGTTTTATTGTAACTAAACCCTGGGACTGACCTGGCCTGTCAAACCAAACCATCCATGGGGCTGAAATGTGAAATACCTGCTATGTTTTGGCTCCTTTTGTAAGCAGAGGAGGCCGAGGGGGAGTGCGGGGGTTTAGGGGGAAGGAGTCAGGCTGGGGTTTGGGTTTTTGGCCATGGGGAAGGTTGTCTGCTTTCTTATCTTGGCACGGTCGAGGGTCTGTCAGGGGGCACAGCACCAAATGCCACCGTGACGCACCACTGCTCTTGCCACAGGAAAACCATGTGGTTTTCAAAGACTAGAAACAGCCGAGGAAGCCCAGGGGAGCTGGGCAGCAGCATCTCCCCCCTGTACCCCGGCAGCTCTGAGGCTGCTGGATCGGCCACTGGTGGTACCCAACCTCAGCACCGCATCCACCACAGGTACCAAGGCCCACGTGCTGCTCCCGCTATGGCCAAGTATGGGGGGGCAAGATGCCCTCAACATGATGGCAGGTCCTCAGGCAAAGCCAGTGACGCTGATGTGCTTCACAAGAGGCTTTGCAGCTGCAGGAGCTGCCGTCTTTGCTCCTGAAGCTCCGACCTGACCGTCTGGCTGCAGGTTTCCCACCAGTGCAGGGCTGACCTGTGGAAATCTGTGGGGCTGGGGCAGGGAAACACTGCCATGGGGTGGCAAGGGTGGCACCCCTGGGAGTGAGGGGGTTCAGAGGGGTTTGGCTGTGGTGTGGCTGCATCGTCCCCTCTCTGGAGCTGATGTGGACTTTGCAAGGAAACAGTTAAAGTGGGTGCTGCTGATTCACGCTGGCAGAGGGCTCTGCAGCTGAGGAGGCAGGATTGGAGCTGGGGCTTGGGGCTGAGCAGCCTGTAAGGGACATGAGTAGCCTGAACACACGTCCTCCCCTCTTATTATCAAACCGAGCCCATGGATAGGTGGGAGCTGAGCCTGGACCCTTCCCAAGCCACCGGCTCCACCAAACAGAGTGTGAAGAGCTGGTTTCAGGACCCCATCCTGCACCACCTCCACCACCCCCCTGCTTGCATCCTCTGGCTGCAACCAGTAGAGTCAGAGCCCCGGGGCAAAGAGCAGAACTGTGGCCAGATATGGAAGGGACGGAAGGGACGGCTCTTCCCTGGGCACTGGGTGCTTCTCTGTGGGATCTGGGCCAGGGCAGCACCGAGGGGCTGGCTTGCACCCTGTGCACGTGGTTTCTCAAGCAGCACACGAGGTGGCTGCGAGGCCAGGAGGTTCCCGGAGGTGGCACGTAGGTAAGCGGTGGGAAACTTCTGCTGGGAGCCACTTTTCCAATGAATCCTGTCCAGGATGCCCCTGTGGCAGCCTCATTGCTTCAGTTAAAGTCATCTGCATCCACCGCATCGGGGTCTGAGGAATGGGGGCGCAGGGGTCTGGCGCAGGGACTCCACCAGGTCAGGGCTTAGAGTTTCCCCAGAACCAGAGTGTTTGCAAAGGAGGTTCGATGAAACAGGAATGTTACTGGGAGCCACGTGTCCCATGTGCAGATGGGATGGCCACCTCGTTGGCCAGGGTGGTGGCCACATGCCATAGGTGCTGCCAGGTTGCAGTAGCCAGAGGGAGACACGTTTGCTCCAAGCCCTGGCAGTAAAAGGCTTTGCATTTTGCGTGGGCTCTGTGGGAACCTTCACTTCCTCCTGCATCCCCAAAACTACCCCACTCCGGGCACGGGACACCCGTCAAAGTCATCTTAGGGATTTTAACAGCCTTAGGAAAAGGTTTCTGGAAATATGCATGGCATTTGCGGAGAGCGGCGGTGTCTCTCTCTGGGGGAGCTCTCAGCCCGCTCAGGTACAGCGGATGTGCCAGGAATGTGGATGGGCACCGCGGCGGGGTGCGGGGGCAGGACTGTCAGCCCCGTGCATGTGCCCGGGCCTGGGGAATGGAGATGGGGCTGAGCCTCCTCCGGTGGGGCTTTCACTTGTCTTCCAGCCCTGCAGCGTTTCTCAGGCTGCTGCCCGAGCCTGACGCTGGAAATGAGGATGCTCGGACTCTCAAGCAGGGGTTTTTGTGGTTCCAGGAGCAGGATTTAGGCAGAAATCCAAATGTGAGGTTTGCAGTCAAACCAAGAAGTAGCCAGCAATGGTGGTGGAGGATACGGCGGTGCCATCCCCTCACTTCCCCACCAGAGACAGGGCTAGGGGGGGAAACAGTGTCACGCACTGGCACTGGGGGGTCCTGTCCTCTCTACGTCAGGGGGACAAACACAGTGACAGGAGGCAAAGGGGGCTGGTGGGAGTGGGGTGATGGGGATGGGCAGTGGGATTTTAGCTGTCGGGGGGGGCAGGGGTAGAAGGAGACTTGGAGCCAGAGGGGGCTCAGAGGAAGAGGAGGAGTAGGAAAGTAGAGAGATGGAGGGGGGCGGCAAGGGGGGAGCTGGGGTGATAACGGCAAAGGAAGAGACTTCGGTGAGCGGCAGGGTGAGGTGCACAGCTGGGGAGGGGAACAGCGAGGACACGGACAGCACAAGTGTCCCCCTCATCATTTGGAGCTGGGGAAACTGAGGCACAAATGCAGGAGTGCAGCAGCGTCACAGAGGGGGTGTCCCTTGCCCCAGCACCCCATCGGATGC
>VZTM01002588.1:556648-606843 GCA_013400555.1 Jacana jacana | reverse complement strand
TTCCTTCATCCTTTGCCTGGGGGTCTGTACCCACCCTGGGGTGTGACATTGCTGCCAGCCCCCTGCCACCTCCCTGCTGCTGTCGGGGGGTGCTGTGCCAAGACCCTTGCCCAGGGCACGGACCCCAGGCTCCTGCCCTGGTGCCAGGTGAGTGCTCGCTGGTTTCAGGAATGGGACTACATGGGGTGCTGTGGCCTGGGGCGCTGTGGCCTGGGGCACAGGGATGGGGGTGGCAGTGGGGTGCCAGCAGCCTATGGCCGGGTGCACCTGAGTGTCTGGCCCCAGTGTCACTGTCTGACACTGTGGGGCTCTGTTAGGGTGACAAACGGGCTCCTTCCCCCCTAGGCTGCACTGCTGGGAGGCTCTTTGGGGAGCTGAGTGAGGATACCTTCAGGGGTCCTCATGCCGCTGCTCCTTGGGGTCCTTGTCCCTCTGGCACAGGATGGGACAGAGCAGTGTGCTCCCCCCTTGCCTCCCTCAGGCACTCTGCCACCTCTGTGGGTCCCAGGAAAGGGATACAGGGAGGGTTTTAGGGCTGAGCTGTGCCTCTTGCATAAACAAACACCCCAAAACACCTTCAGAGAGGCAGCCGGTGCCACCTCCTCGCCAAATGTGCCAGCTGGGAACAGGCTGGCAGGAGAAGCAGAAACAGTCCTTGCCACCAGGCTAGGCTGGGGAAAGGGGGGCTGGGGAAGGGGGTGATGGGGGGCTGCTCCCCAATAAGGCTTCTTTGAGGCCACAGCGCCAGGCAGCTCCCTCCCCTCTGCCATCAGCCTCCTCCAGAGCCCCGAGGCTTGTGCCCGGGGTCACCAGGGCTTATCACAGGATGCGGGTCCCAGGCAGGAGCGGGAGGCTGGAGCCCTCCCACGCCACGGAGGGGGCTGCCTGGGAGGATGTGGGTGGGGGTGACGACAGGCTCTCTCCCCCCCTCAACTGCCTGAGCGCGCCTGCATTTCCCCCAGCTCGCGGGTGGTGTCAGGGAAATTAAAAGCCGGCAGGAGACGAGCGCTTCCAGCCGAGTAACCGAAGCCGCCCGCAGAAGCTGCAGTAACGAGGCTGCCAGGCGGCTGCCGCCGGGATCGGGTTGCCCAGAGAATGTGACCCAGTCCCGGGGGGCTCTGCCAAGCCTCCGAGGCCGGCTCAGCTTTCCCCTAACGAGCGCCTTCGACTGCTTAATGAAGCTCGGTGGGGTTCTCCATCCTGCCTGCCTTCCGGCTCCTTCCAGCTTCATGCCATCCGAGCGTGTCTTCCCACCTTTCTAGGCCCCTGAAATATTTCATGCCCGGCTGTAGCGGGCGAGACCCAAGCGGTTTGACTCTCCCTGATCCTGACATGAGGATGGATGGTTTCCTGCAGGAGCTGGGGGCTCTTTACCCATTGACGTTTCATGGGGGGGAACCCTGGAGGGGTCTGATTAACCGGGCATCATCCTTGCATGCAATGAGTTGGCTGTTCTCAGCACAGGGTCACTGCAGGTGCCACAGGGCTGCCCCAGTTGCCTTCTGCCCCAGCAGCATCCACACTGCATGCAGAGGAGCAAATGTTCTTGGCATAAAGAACTGGGTGAAGTGCTCTCCAAGGTGGGTTGGAGGGGGGATCTCAATGACTTGGAGGGTTCCCAGTGCTAAAAGCCCACTGCCACCGGCTTTGTGGCAGATGTGGCCCGTTCAGGGAGCATCAACCCATATCTTCCCTGGCAGCTCGGGCTGCTCCATGCTGGTAGTGGGCAGGAGCGCTGCCTCCATGGCATGAGGCTCCCACAATGAATGTCAGCCCATTCCTTCACCAAAAACTCTGCCGTGACAAACTTTTCCCTGGCTCTCACCATCCCACCGCTTACTATTTCCCACAGTAAGTCATTTCCCCTCCTGTAAAATGAGTTTCCTTGTGGGAAGCAGCGGCCAGTATGTTGGCAGGAAATAAGCCCTGATTTATTGAGCCACTTGCTGCTCTGAAATGAGGGCTCTTCGAGCGCCACGGCAAACCGAGGAGCACAGCAAACTAGCCCACACCGTGGCGTAGTGGCTGCCAGCAGCCTGCCAGCGCAGCGAGCTGGTGCAGACAGGAGAGGAGGGAAATGCCACTGGCTATCAGCCTCTCTGCCCATCACCCGGCCACCAGTGCCAGCCTTCACACGAATAAGGGGGGGAGCTCAGCCAGCTCCCGCTCTGCCTCTCGAGCAAGGAAAGGAAAAGGTGTTTCCTAAATCATGGCAGAGCCCCCCATTACGGTGCTCTCTGCTGAGCCGGCTGGCACTGGGAGCAATGGGAGAGCCCCCAGCCCATAGGTGCTGCAGGACCAGGTGCCCTGCTTATCCCAAATCCATCCCTGGTCTCCTACTGCCCCTTCCCACTTGACGCCGGGGGCAGAGAGGAGCGTGAACTGGGGCTTGTGGGGCTGGATGTGGCCGGTGCCCCCCGTGCTCGCCCCATGCCCAGGCAGCCTCTGCCGCAGATGTGCCGCCAGTCCCAGGAACCCTCTTGGGCTTGCTGGAAGAATGCAAGCGTGGGGCTATTTTGCATCTCTAATTAGCAGCAGAGAATAATTGGCCGCTCTGCTGCAATTACGCAGAAAGGCAGCCATTGTGGAGGGTCCCGGCATGGGGCAGGTGCTGCCAGAAACCCAGCTCCCACCGAAACAATCCCTTTTTTGTCTGCTCATAACTGGCCCTGGGGGCATCCTCCGAGCCCTTCCGGGGAAGGGGCTGGGCACGGGACATAAAGGCTCCATTTTTTCCTGGGAAATTGCGTGGAGCTCGGTGCAGGCAGCTGCCAGGGAGGAGCCCGTACGTATCACCCAGGGCCAGAGCGATGGCAATGCTGGGGCCTCGCTCCCTCCTCGCCCCGTGCAGTGCCACGCCGAGGGCAGCCAGAGGCAGCCAGGAAGCTGCTGGCTGGACACAGCCTTTCCTCATCTGCAGAAGCACAGCGGGGTGCTGTGTTTGCCTCCAAGGTGTTGCACAAACACCAGCCGGGCTGGCGTCCCCAGCTCTGCGGGGATAATGTCTGTCCCTGGGCAGAGCCACACACCGAGGTCTCCTCCTCCTGCTGGGCTGTGCCAGGCTCCATCCCAGCTCCGTCCCAGCCCTGGCAGCATCACCTCCCATCACAGCCACAGGGACCAACAGGGCTGGGGACACGGGATCTCCAGCAGGGGGGATCCCACATAGAGCCAACCCCAGGCTTTGGCTGGTGGCACTTTGCCGGCACTGATGTTCCCTTCCCATTCTTGCCCTGCCCCTAATCGTCACTAATCAATGCCTGACAGCCGCCCGGGCTTGCCTTCCTCAATCCCTTTACAGTTAAATCCAGCTCCTGTCCTGCTGTAGCCCCTTTGGCAGCCACACACCCTGAGCAGAGGTGGGAGAGGAGGGGGCAGCCCTGGCCAGAGGGGTTCCCAGACCAGTACAGAGCCTGGGACAGTGTCAGCACCGTCAGCAACAGCTGAGCCGGTGGCTGATCAATTCCTGAGCCTACTTTGGGCTCCTGCAAAGGGAAAGAAAATTTCTAAGAGGCAGGAAAGACCTTTGGATGGGGCTTCGGTGTGATGGGAGCCCCGGTGTGGCACTGGTTTGGGGTGGGTGGTGCAGTCCCCCAGCAGGGCCAACTTTGCTGCAGCAATGACCTCTGAATATTTGCCTTAAGGGTGAGGTTTGCCCAGGGGAGGCAGTGTGGGGGGTCGAGGGAAGCAGGAGCAGCCCCAGAGGCTGCCGGGGAAGCTCTAATCCGTTTAGCAAAGCGCTTGCTTTGCCATTTCCAAGGCAGGTGCAGGAGCAGCGAAGAGGAGAGGTGAGCAGAAGCAGGCAGTGCAGCAGGACAAGGTGGGCAAGGGCAGCTCTCCTGCTCTGCGGGACCAGCCAGGAGACACACTTCTCCCCGGGGGGTGCTGCAATTGTCACGGAATTCCCGGAAAGGAAGAAACAAGGCCATGCAAAATTATGGTAGCAAAGCCCCAGGATGGCACTGAGCAGATCCAGGCACCTCGTGACATGCCACATCCCCCAGCCCCTCCTGTCCTGGCGCTGCACCAGCCTCCAGCTCTGCCCGGGCAGCCCAGAAGGCTGAGCCACAACCCCTGTGGTGTGGCGGGCACAAGCCTCTCCCAGTCCCATGCACCCCCCAGGGGCCCCCGCTGCTCCCTCTGATCTCCTTAGGGCGGTCAGTGGTCCCTTGGATCACCCCGCTCACCACCACACAGCCCCCAGATCACACAGCCCCGTTGCCGACACATTGGCTCCTGCCTGCAGCTGGGAAGGCAGAGCCCCCCGGCAGCCACCAGGGCTCAGCCTAAGCCACCTTGCAGAGCCTCAGCTCTCTGCCAGCTGCTCAGGCGCTGCAGTGCCCAGCCGTGCTTCTGTGGCTGAGGGGATCAGGGAGCTCCGGGGGGGCTCTGCTCCAGAGCCCCCAGGAGCCAGACTGGGGCTGCCGGGGCAGGTTGAGCCTCTTCGGCCACAGGGCTTGGAGCAGGAGCCTGTGTTTAATGCAGAGGGGGAGAGGAGAGGAGCACAGCTGCTGCCAGCCCCTTGACTGCAGGCCATCCCAGCCGGGGTCCCAGACCGGGGTCCCATCCTCAAGGGGCTGGAGGGAGAGGGACCCTGTGCCCAGAGCTGAGAGCAGATGCTCCATCAGCCGTTGAAGTCCCCAGCCCAACAGAGCAAGCGTGGCCCTGGGGCATCCCTGGCCTCACACTCAGTGTGTGGAGCCAGCAGCCCCCCACCCCAGGATCCGCTGGAGCCCTGGGTGCAGGGGAATAAGCCCAGACCCCTGCCCAGACCCTCCGCCTCTTGCTGCTTCCTCACTCCAGACCCCAGCTCCCCCGGAGGTGCAGAAGGCAGAGCAGGGACCTGTGGGACCCACACTCCTCTCCCACCCTGCCAGAGACGTGGTGAGGCCAGGAGAAACGGGTGACCCCAAAACTGGGGGGGGTGAGGTGTGTGCGGGTGTGGAACCCAAGGCAGATGGTGAGCCCCACTCGGCACAACCTAGCTGAAGTTTGGAAATGGCTTAAAATGAGTCAGGGACACCCGCTGCCAAAGCAGGTTTCATCTCCCTGCAAGCAGCTGCCAGCACGGGGTAGGGGACACCCATTTCATACCCACCAGCCGGGACCACCAAGGGGGACTAGGAGTGACAGCACCGTTGCAAGCCCCCAGCATCCCACCCACCACCCAGGGACGCAGCCACCGGCACCAAGCCGTACGCCAGCAACCCAGGCCACAGCAAGCCCCCGGCCAACCCACCCACGCCAACCTCCCGACTGGCCCCCAAAACCATCCAGGAGCCGCGTGGCGGTACCTTTGGGACGTGGGGGACGCTGGTGGGGAGCGGGGCTGGCTGGCTGTCCCCGGGGCTGGCTCTGCGCATCGGCAGGAAGGTCACGGCAGATGGGGAGGCGGGGGGGTAAAGATCAGCACGGGGATTAGGGAAGCATATTTAGCCAACCAATGGCCACCCCGGCATAACGACTCCTTGGCCGCACAAGGTGAAAACGCGACTGCGGAGATGGAGGGGAACAAGCCCAGTGGCCTCCTGGGTGGTGGGGCGTCCCCATCCTCCACGGCCCCTCCATCCCCTCCCATCCTTTTCCATCCCCTTCCCCTTTCCATCCCCTCCCTCTCCTCTGCACCCCCAGCAGCAGAGTTGGGGGTCCATGTGGTCAAGCTCCCCCCGTCCTCGATTCGGAGTGTCCGTGGGGGGGCAGTGGGGGGACACCTCCCCTCCAGCAGCCGCGGGACCCTGTTGCCATCACTCCTGGGGTGTTCCACCGGGGCAGGAGCAGCCCTGCTCTGGCGGGGGGGACATACACAGGGTGGCCCTAAGGGGACACAACTCCTGTCTCCCTCACTGCACGCTGCCCAGGGCCACCATACCCGCCACCCCGGATCAAGAGCCTTGGGCGGGGGGTGCGTGTGCGGGCAGGGGAGGGGGGCTGCGGGCAGCTCCTCACCTCCTGGAGGGCATTTTGGGGCGCAAAGGGGACTTTGTGTGGCCCCAGCGAGCCCCGAGGGGAGCGAAGCAACCCCCGTCCCCCGAAATGGCCGCGAGTCATCCCGCTCGGCTGGGGAAAGAAAGTCGTGCTTGGGAGAACTGGGGGGTGGCTCCCCGCTCCGCGGGGTGAGATCCGGAAGTGTCGCACGGCGGGGACTNGTGGCGGGGGGATTTCCGCCATGAGGGGGGATCTAGGCCCGAGTTTGCGGGACGGAAGGGAGCGGGGGGCACTAGGCCGCGAGGAAGTCCTGTTACCGGAGGGGGCAGGCCTCGGGGTTGGGGAGCCCTGACCTGGGGCGGCCGCTTCAGGCTGCGGCGGGAACCCCACTGAGTTCCAGCGGTCGCAGCGGGGCTTTCCTCCCCGGGCGGCTGCCATGGTGAAGGTCCTCTAACGGCCATGGGGCCCCCGGTCCGGCTGCTCAGCGGGCGTGTGANGTCACGGCAGATGGGGAGGCGGGGGGGTAAAGATCAGCACGGGGATTAGGGAAGCATATTTAGCCAACCAATGGCCACCCCGGCATAACGACTCCTTGGCCGCACAAGGTGAAAACGCGACTGCGGAGATGGAGGGGAACAAGCCCAGTGGCCTCCTGGGTGGTGGGGCGTCCCCATCCTCCACGGCCCCTCCATCCCCTCCCATCCTTTTCCATCCCCTTCCCCTTTCCATCCCCTCCCTCTCCTCTGCACCCCCAGCAGCAGAGTTGGGGGTCCATGTGGTCAAGCTCCCCCCGTCCTCGATTCGGAGTGTCCGTGGGGGAGCAGTGGGGGGACACCTCCCCTCCACCAGCCACGGGACCCTGTTGCCATCACTCCTGGGGTGTTCCACCGGGGCAGGAGCAGCCCTGCTCTGGCGGGGGGGACATACACAGGGTGGCCCTAAGGGGACACAACTCCTGTCTCCCTCACTGCACGCTGCCCAGGGCCACCATACCCGCCACCCCGGATCAAGAGCCTTGGGCGGGGGGTGCGTGTGCGGGCAGGGGAGGGGGGCTGCGGGCAGCTCCTCACCTCCTGGAGGGCATTTTGGGGCGCAAAGGGGACTTTGTGTGGCCCCAGCGAGCCCCGAGGGGAGCGAAGCAACCCCCGTCCCCCGAAATGGCCGCGAGTCATCCCCCTCGGGTGGGGAAAGAAAGTCGTGCTTGGGAGAACTGGGGGGGTGGCTCCTCGCTCCGCGGGGTGAGATCCGGAAGTGTCGCACGGCGGGGACTCCGCGGAGCCACTGATGACAATTCCCATCAGGCAATCCATCGGGCAGCCCCATGTCGGGGCTGGAGGGGGCCTTCGCGCCCCGCTCAGGCGGCGTCACGGCCACCTCCTCAGCCAGAGGGGGGTCCTTCGGGAGGCCGGAAGTGGCGGCGCAGCGCAGGCGCGCTCCTTTCCGCTCTTGGGCCTGTCGGTGCCGCCACGGTGAGGCCGCGCTCCGGGCTCGCATCTGCCTCGCATCCGCCCCATCCCGGGGCGGCGGCTGGGGNCGGCTGCCATGGTGAAGGTCCTCTAACGGCCATGGGGCCCCCGGTCCGGCTGCTCAGCGGGCGTGTGAAAGGCTTCCTGAGCTCTGCGGTTCGGTGTGTATTAACAACAGAAGCACAGACAGCCTCTGGCACCGGCGGAAGAGCTGGAACATGCCTGAACCTGAGCTGGGTCTCTCCCGGGCCGCCTCAGCACTGGTTAGCATCGACAGCCTTTAACACTGTGGTGTGATCTAATGGCAGTGAGCGAAAATTTGGACTGCTCAGTTTGCCTTCACCGGGAAACACGGGGAAGGGGTGCCTGCCCAACAGCTCTGGTGTTAGAACACAGCTCGAGAAGTCCTTATAGGAGACATTGATCTGCGGGGCTTTATTTACCACTAGGCTTCCATATAGTGCTGTTACTTTATGGTATCTGGTAGACTTCTGAGCACACGTGCTGTAAATCAGCAGGGTTTACTGTCTGCTATCTGTTGTTTAGATGTTGATGCCCAAGAAGAACCGAATTGCTATCTACGAACTCCTTTTTAAGGAGGGAGTGATGGTGGCCAAGAAAGATGTCCACATGCCGAAACACCCCGAGCTCGTTGACAAGAATGTGCCCAACCTCCATGTCATGAAAGCCATGCAGGTAGGGAGGCCAGGGCTGCTGCTGGCTATGGGGAACATCGTGCAGCTGTGAATAAACATCATCAGGCATTATCAAATAACCGTTGTCAGATGTGTTTTGTTTGTTGGGGTTTTTCTTATTACAGCTGTTTTCCCGTTTTGCAGCTCCCTCTTTGTTTTGTTGCTCCCCACAGACTGTAGAAGGTTATTCTTTTGTTGATGCCCATCTCTAGCTCACTTTTTGTAGCTGTGGAAGCTCTGTCACAGCCTTGTATTTTCTCACAGGACAGGAATCATGCTGTAATGTTGTTCTCTGCACCCTAACGTTTTACCTATTTCTAACTTTTTACTCCCCACATACCCCAATAAGCTCTTTTATTCCTGAAAACATCTGGTGGAAGGTATTGATGGGAGATGTTGAAGGATGGCTCATGAGGTAACTGCGAATTCTCTCTCCAGTCTCTGAAATCCCGTGGTTATGTGAAAGAGCAGTTTGCGTGGAGGCATTTCTACTGGTATCTGACCAACGAGGGTATCCAGTACCTGCGTGATTACCTTCACCTGCCCCCTGAGATCGTCCCCGCCACCCTGCGCCGCAGCCGCCCGGAGACTGGCAGACCCCGGCCCAAAGGTAAGCGCTGCTTGAGCGGTGGCTGCTGGGTCAGCAGGAGGAAGCAGGGCTGGAGGTGAAGGGTGTTAGACAGCGCAGGTGTGGTGGACACGCAGCTGAACGTCAGCTTCCAGCCCAGACTGGTGTGAGTTGCTGTGATTTTTTGGATGTGTAAACAAGAATAGACCAAGGAGATGTGCATTTGGCACTGGTGTGATGGCCACTGGCCTATGGAAAAGTTGGAGGGGACTAGAGAAAGCTGTGAGACTGACTGGGAGAAAGGATTTGAGTGTGGGACTTGGCCTTCTCTGGTAACTCAAGTGCCTGGAGCAGCTGTGGGCGGATGCACTGAAGCCACAGGCAGTGGACTGAGGTACCAGATGTGGCTGAGGTCTGAGATGAGGGTGTCTTTAGCTGCCAGGGCTTTCTAAAAACTGTTCTTGTCATTTGGGAAGAGCCTACAGCTATCACTACAGTTCTCCCTCAGGAAAGGGAGAGCTGATCTCTAGTCCTGCAGGCACTTGTCTCTCTCTAGAACCTAGTCTCTGCCTGAGTTACCTTTTGAGTGACTGCCTGAGAGGCTGTTGTGTAAAAGTTGAGTGGCCTTGGCTAGGATTGCTGAGGCAGGGAACAGGCTTGCACTGGGATGTGGCACATGGGCACAGGATTCCCCCACTGAAAGTTAAAGGTAAGCCTGAGTGTTGGATGTGCCTCATCTGTGGTACCTGAGGTCAAGGTGGGTACCCACAGTTCTGGCTTTAGCATGCTTGACAAACTGTTAGCCAAGTCCTGTTATTAAAGCTGCCTCCACTTTATAAAAGATCTACAACAAATGCGTGTGGTATGGAGGGCTTCTGGTTCTGACCTTTTCCTTGGTGGGCTTTTTGTACTGCAAAGTGGAGATGCTGGTTGTGCAAACATGTGCTGCTGCTGGTGACCTCTCAGATTGCCCGCAGCTGCCTCTGCATAGGCTCCTCCCTACAGAACTAGTTGTAGACCCACCTGCAGATGGTTGGAACCTATTTCCAGAAGGTGGTGTTCTCTGGTTGCAAATAGCAATATTAAATAATACAGTTTGGGTTGCAGGTCTGCTTGCTTAGTCCACACAAGGCAAAAGCTAGACTTTTCCTCTGTGAACCCTTGGTATTGGCCTATGAATGGCTTGTGAGCTGTTTTGATAGCCTTTGTGGTGAGCAGAGTCATGCATTACTATAGTATAAATTATGTGGTGAAGCCACCGTGCCCCTCAGTTCACATCTGGAAAGATTCCTGTGTTCCAAGCTAATAATTCAGAATAAGAAGGATGGTTATGTTGTTTGTATGCATTTCAAAATGCTCTGCAAAAGCCCTTCTCTTTGGTTTTCCTGGTTTCTTCTGCAGTAGCAGAGAAGCAACACCACAGCATGGAATGTGGATTCTAAAATTGCCCAGAAGGTCTTTGGGGAGATCAAAACTTCTGGAAACAGAGAAAGGAGAAAGTTACTGCAGCTGTGGCTGGCAGAACAGCATTGCTGGGTCTCCAGGGGCAAAAAATGTTTCTTCTCCCTCAAGGCAGGAGGTGGTGGGTCTGTGCCTTGTGTGGAGCTACCTCTTGTGTTCACCAAGAATGATGTTGTAGGATGTTATCCCGCCCTTAAAGCAGGGTTTGCTCTGTGAAAGGGGAATCTTACCTGACAAAGCTTATTCTGGTAGATGGCAGGAGCCAGCTCTTCCTGCTTCTGAGCCACAGCATATTCCATCCCCAGGTGCTGGCCTGGGGACAGAAGCTGTGGGCACAGGGTGCTGAGCTCACCTGCAACCCGTGCAGCTTGTTTTTTAGCCTAACAAAACTAGCATCATTTGCTTCAAAGGAAAGAGTTGCATCGCATCTAGGTTAGATGATGGTTCCTTTGATCTCTGAGCAGTTTGGATGTTAATAAATTTACTGTTTGGATGTTGCGTTTATCCAGTGAGCTGAAGAAAGCACGTATCCAACAGGAGGATGGGGCTTACAGTTCCTGGCTGGGGTTTGCTCAGGTGTTTTGCAGCAAAGCAGCGATGCTGCAAGGTGAAGCTTCCCTTTTCAGTGCAGTGCCAGTGACCTCCATCTCTTGACACCTTGGCAGGGTTAGCTGGTAGGGCTGCCCAAATTGCCTGTTTCTGGGCTGTTTCTCTGTGTTTTCTCTGTTTCTCTGCAGCCTTACGCTGCAGCAGAGGACTCAGAGGTGGGTGTGGATGGTGCTGCAGAGTCCAGGTTTGTGGGTCTGGACCTTTTGGGGTGTTGGGACCTTTTCTGGTACTTCCATGCAGTGCTGCTGTCTCTCTCAGTAAGGCTCGGTAGAAGAGCTGGGACAGTTAATCTAAAGCAGGTTTTATTTGATACTCGCAATCTGTTGCAGATGTAGTCAAACTGTTAGAAATTGAGGATGGTCAGATCTGAAGTTTAAAAAACATAATCCATTGACGTGGGGTTGTACTTTAATGGTTTAACCTGACAGAGAGTAAGGAGGTTAGAAGCACCAGGAGGATTAGTTACTCTGTTAGCACACTGCTGGGTAGTGTTTCTCTTTGTAATAAAAGCATCTGTTATAAAAACTGGTTTTCTGTACAGGGGAGACTGGTGCCTATGGAGTAGGTCAAGCCTCCTGAAGTGCCTGATTGGTGTTTTCTTGCAGTGTGTGAGACACTGTGGTGGGCCAGGCAGCAACCGCCCCTGAACGCGTCTCGCTGCCTGGTAAGGAGGGGGCGTATTTCACCCTCGGTGCTCAGGGTGAACCCCAGGGTGAACCCCGTAAGTGGCAGTTCCACCTCGTCTGTTTCTTGCCGGCACGTGTTCTCTCTGATGTTAACCTCATGTTACACGGATAATCGGCTCTTAGTTTTATTAATGTATTCCACTGTGGAGGATCTGTGATACTGATAGTGTAGCTGTGTTTTAGGTTGGGATCAGGATGTCGTGCCCTCTGTGATTCAGCTATGGAACAGCCTTGTTGGATGGGACAGATTCCCGGTGTCCCTGATATTATTCTTTATTACTAAATTTTGTCTCGCTTCCTGGTTCTTCTGGCTGTTGAGATGAAAATGACTGAGATGATGCTTTAAATGCATTTTTCATATTATTTAACTTCAGCCCAGCACAATCTGGTGCACTTCAGCAGATTTTACCTGTAAAGTTTCCCTTACTGCACCACTTTTTTTTGTTTAGGATTTTAGTGCTGAGCTGTCTCAGGTGCAGCTCTGCTGGTACATCTAATGGAGGGCTTTTTTCCACCTTGAGATGAGGGCTCACCCATGAAATGAGTGAGTTGTGTCCTGGGTAAGCAATGTATTTCATGGTGCTGTTTTCACTTTCAGGTCTGGAAGGTGAACGCCCCGCACGTCTCACTCGGGGCGAAGCTGACAGGGACACGTACAGACGCAGTGCTGTGCCACGTGAGTGTCCCCTGGGTTGCTGTGGGAATATCAGGCTGACCTTGCTCTTTATGCAGCTTGTCTCTTTGGGAAAAGTGTTTTGGGGATTGGCCTCCTTTCAAGAAGAAAAGGGGGAAAATCAAACTCCTGACACAGCTTAGGCATTTGCACAGCAGAGTTCACCTGTGTCTGCTTACGGATACGATTCTGTTCTTGAATTTTGTCAAGCTGGACTGTGGGATTTTCTTGGGGGTGGGCTCAGTGACTCTAATAGTGTCAGTAATAGCTGTTTCACTAGGCTATATTTAGCCTCATTTGTAGTTGTCTTTGATTGTAAACCTGTGATTCCAGGCAGTAGTGCTGCACTTGGGGAGTGGATTCCTTGGTTAGTAATGCTTAGTAACTCCTTCTCTCTCTTCAGCTGGTGCTGACAAGAAGGCTGAGGCTGGTGCTGGAGCAGCCACTGAATTCCAGTTTGTGAGTATTTGCATTCGAGATTTGCTTCTTTTGTTGGGGCTTTGATAGGGAGAAAGTGGATAGGTTGTATCTGCTGCTCAGGGTGCTGCTCAGGGATGCCAGCTGGGGTTAGGGATTTGGCTCTGGCAGTGTAACTGGGGCTGGCAACCCCTTTATGCCCAGCTCTGCTTGCTGCAGTCCTGGGGGGGAAGCTATGTGGTGGCCTCGCTGCTGTGACCGGAAGCCGGTGACACATTTGAGAAGCGAGTCGAGCTCTCTGGAGGAAATGCATGATTTTATACTTCTGAAGTAGAACAGTCCTAGATGTGATCTGCAGAGCTGGCTGGGATGGGTTGATCTTGTTCTCAGGCTCACTCACCTGTCTCAGGTTCAGTCTGTAACAGATCAGTGTTAGGCTGTGCTGGGGGCAGGGGACCCTTAGCAAAGTAATGCAAAGCCGAGGAAGGGCAGGTAGGCCTTTCATGATGGTGGTGGTGGTTCCTGCTGCTGTGTATTTGCTAGTCGCTTGCTGAATAGTGTGAGTTCTAATGCTCTTCCTTTTCTGTTGCAGAGAGGTGGATTTGGTCGTGGACGTGGTCAGCCTCCTCAGTAGAACTTCCTGCTCATGTTTTGTGTATAATAAAATCGGTGAAAATGCCACCTGGGTTGCATCACTGCGTCTTATTTAAGGGCACAAATCTAGAGCTCGCAGGGAGGTGACTCCAATCTTTGGCATGTGTAACAATTGTAGTGGAATAACTTGTGATTAAAAGCAGCTTATAGGAAGGAACTTTGTAGGTGTGGTGGCTACTGATGTAGGATTTCCCTAGTCTGTAGAGGTGGTTCTTATGTAAGTATGAGGAGCAGAGGCACTGCAGGCAGTTTTTCTACTCTGCTCAGGAAGACACAAATTTCTGGTAATTCCTAGTAATGGAGTAAGTCTGGGTTGAGACGGTTCTATGTTGCAGACAGAAAATTCAGCTGTGTTGGCTTGAGGCCTTCTGTGAATTGTACACGGCCTGTGCAGGCAGGTGAGCAGTTCCTTTATCGCAGTTCTGAAATCACTGGGTTAATTAAGGGTGGCTCAAGAAAGATGGGGTGTTTGTGGACAGCACCTGCTGCCGAGGAGAGCTGGGGAGCACAACGTCCCCTGCAGTGTGCAACCTACCAGTAGATGTCACCCGCCAACTAATAACGGGTGATGCTAATTAGGAATGGGTTTCTGTAGCCTGGTAAATGGTACCTTGTGCAGGGCAGCCTTCATACTATGCAAGTGCTAGACACTAACCCAGGGAAAGGAGTTCTTCCAGTCTGGCTTGGGGTGTGGGAAGTGATGGGCATAGAGTATTTTCTATTTATTTTATTTCTGGGGGAGCTGGAAGTGTAGGGAGAGACTAGATGTTTCGAATCTTTGTTATAACTGATCCATCTGCCTCCCTTGGAGTTTGTAGGTGGCAATTTAGCTAAACCTAATCCAGACTAACCTTGTTCTTAAGGGGAATGTGCATTAAAGCAGCTCTTTCTTCAGCTTTGCTAGTGATACTCTTGAGCTTCTGGGGTGACTGCGTTTACTGGGGCTTTTTGTTAAAGATTCTGCTTATTTTATCCTATAACGCAGTGGTAATTAATGTTTCCACTTGCTGTTATGCATTTATAGCTGTGATTCTGTTTGGGAAGCGGGTCCTTGTGTTCAGCAAAACATTTAGCTTCATGTGAAACTGTTTCGAACCGCTTAGAGTACTCGGTTGTATGGCAATTGGTACGAAGAGCTAAAGGTTTTCTTCTGAAAGAACACTTGACTCATTAAAGATCCAAATGGACAAGTGAAAATTGCTTTAGGTTTGAGGTGAAGAACACTAACAGGCTCTTGGGGGAAGTATTTACCCCCTCTCCTCATCCACCCTGGGATGGGAGCTCTGTGTGGAGGAGAATGACCCGTCCTGCTCTCAGCTCTGGTGTGGTCGTGGGGCTGAGCCGTGGCTGTCCACCACATCCGCTCCCTGAACAGAGCCTGTGCTGGCTGCTCTGGTGGGCTCCACACCTGGAAAAGGGCCTTTTATTCAGCAAATACCTGGGATCAGAAGACATTAAAGGCGTCTTGGCTTACCCTCCTGTTTCCCACTGCCTCCAGTTGCAGAGCGGAGGCCGGGCTGATGGTGCCACAGCAGGGTGGGCAGAAAAGGGCTGGGGGAGCACTTGCTGCTTTGCTGGGTTTTCTTCCGGGGGGGGGGAGGGCTGTGTCATACCCTGACACCTCTCCACCTCTGCCCACCATGCTGACCAGCTGAGGGGTGAGGGTGACATTAACCCTGTCTGTGGTGCAGTTTGGGGCTCGCAGGTGGCCTGTGACATAGTCCAGAGGATGGACTGCAAAGCAGTTCACAAAGGGCCCGTGGGGGCGCAAGGATTCTGTGTGTGTGCGCCTCCCGTGAGGCGACACCGTGCAGCGGCCCCTCTTCCCCTCAGGAATCCCGCCCCGGGGTGCAGCACCCCCCCGCTTTGTGCCGCTCCCCCGCTGCCGCGTTCCGCCACTGGCGTAACCGGCGCCCCCCCTCCCCGCCTTGCGCTAACAGGCATTCTTCCCTCCGCGGCGTCTGCGCGCTTTGCGTAGAGCCGCTGTCAAAGCTGAGCCATGTGCACTGGGGGGCCGGCACCGCCCCGGCGCCTTTTGCGTAACCGTCACGCAGCCGCCCGGCCGCTTACGAACGGCCGCCTTATTCTGGAAAGCGGCCTGCGCCGCTGGCGCGGAGGGAGGAGGCGGAGGCGTGGTGGAGCTGTTTGCGCGGAGGGGGGGGGAGATTCTGGAAGCCGGGCTGCGCCGTCTGCGTGGTGGGCGCCCCGTGAATCGGCAGGGGGCAGCCACCGCCTCCCCCGCCCGGCGGCTCTACGCCATTTGCGTAGTGTGCCCCAAGATGGCGTCGCGGTCGTCGTCGTCGGCGGTGGCTGGAGTGCTGGCAGCGGCGGCGGAGCGGCTGGAAGTGAAGGGAGGGATGAGGCGGGCGAAAGGCGGTAGCGCGTAGCGGGCGGCTCCCGGCCTGCGGGAGACAGAGCGGAGACCGAGAAAGAGACTGTCGCGGGGAGGCGGCCCCCCTCCGTGTCCCCCCCTCCTNGGGGTGGTGGCGGGGGACCCCGCAGAGCCGCCCGGGCTGTGGGGCGGGGGGGGTATTCTTCTGAATGCCATTAAGCGTGGCTGGAAAAGTTGGTGTTTCTCCCCACATCCCGCCCCATTTTTTTTTATTATTTTATTATTTTTTTTTATTTCCTCTCCGCTAAACATGAGGAAAACGCTCCGAATGAACTGCTGGAGGGGCGGTGGAAGGGTCTGGTAAGGAGTGTTGTGGCAGGGGATGGGGTTTGGCAGCGGAGGGGACCGACCACGCTGGCAGAACTTCAGTCCAGCACATCACATGAGATGGGAGAGGAAACCTGACCTTGGATTTATAAAAAGAAACTGGGATAAAAGGGGACTGATGGAGTGCCAGAAGTTGCTGTCCAGAGAGGCTGGGGAGGAAGTGGGAATTAAAGGTAGATTGGTTTGGTTTAAGAACGGCTGCGTTGCTAAGTGGCTGTATTGTCTGTGAAGTAAAAAAGAGAAACTTTACTCACGTGGGCAATTTTTCCACTATTCTTGTCTAATATCCCCAGAATACGGGGCTCGGGGTACTCAGTACCAGCGGAGCTGCAGGTCTCGCTGCTGGTGCTGGAGTCAGGCATACTTCATTTCATTTACTAGTTCCTGAGTGGCTGTGCTAAAGTCTTTGTTCTCCTGATTATCATATTTGTAGCTACAGGAAATCGGAAGGGCATGCAGACAGTTCACTGGAGGAAAGTGAATTAGCATACTGTTCAGTTATTATTTAACACGGTGGAGGAGACTTGACGAACCCTTTGTAGCTGTGCTGTCATGGTGAGGAGTGTCAACATTTCAAGCATAAATGGGCTGAAATGAAAACAGGGCGTTTTGGTGAAGGCTTGGTTGTAGCTGGTCCTTCCCACCGACTTTCAGGAAATTTATGCTGCTTTGAAATACCTGTGAAGAGGAACGTAATCGTGTTGTGTAATGATCCTGGGGCTAATCAGCATGGGAGGCTGAGGGCAGCTGGGTTTCCTGATGTGATTTTACACAATTTGTGAGGCAAGTGTGGCAATTCTTAGAGTCATAGAATGGTTAGAGATGGAGGGGGCCTTAAAGATCATGGAGTTCCAACCCCCCTGCCCTGTGCAGGGAGACCTCCCACTGGACCAGGTTGCTCCAAGGCCCATCCAGCCTGGCCTTGAACCCCTCCAGGGATGGGGCTCTCGAGAGTTAGGGTCTTGACCATGTTTGATTACAGTATGGTTGAAGGGAGAAACGTAATTCCAACAACTACCTGATGCTTTTGACTGGTTGTTGGTCATTATTTTATGACGCTTGCATTTGTAGCATCATATGGGGTTCAGTTTACCCTGTGGGGGTCTTTTTTTGTCTTCTTACTGGTGGGAACCAGTCTCCTGAGCTTTTCCAGTGTTGGTGACACAAAGGTTTGTTAGCACAGCAATTTCACAGCACTGACCCGAGATGGTCAAAGAAGGAAAAGTAACCTCGCTCTAGAGGCACACGAACTTGTGACAGGTTTCTTCCAGTGGAGTTTCAGTTTAGGTTTCCTCGAGGTTGAGCTTTAAAGCCATTTTTATGTCAAAGTTGTGTCTGTGTCGTGGCTTGTAACAACTTGCAGTGGGTTGAAAAATGTCATTGAATTTATACTGGTACAATTTCAGGCTTTAGTTCTCAAGACATAGAATAGAAAAATCTGTCGCCTGTTCCAAAGGCAGGAGCTCCTGTGCTTTTCCACTGTCATTTCCATGGGGCTGTTGTGAAGGCTGCAAGGGAAGCTCTGGGGAACTTTGTATGTGTCAGGGTGATAGAGGTTCTTGCATCGCTTTCGCACTTGGGCTTTGGTCACTGTTGGTGCTCAGCCTTGTCTCTCTGCCCAGTAAAATCAGGTGGTGTGTAGTACTGTTCCCTGGCACATTAAGGAGCACTAATTGCTTTGTAAATGATGCAGCATGGGATGAAGATTGGTTTCCTTGGTGTGTGCTTTTTCGTGAGTGAGCCACAGAAATAGGGGAGCAATGAATTACGGTTTTGGTCGACTCTCAGTTGACGTTCTGAGGACATCACACAGCCTTCAGACTCTGCATTTCTGCATGGTATCTCGTGTATTTAGTGCAGAGCTGAAACTGCATCCCGTGTTCTCATCTGTTACTTGCCCACTGCAGTAGCTGGCCAAGGACTTGTTCAACAAATGCATTTAGGAAAGTTGTTATCAAGTCCGACCCTGCTGAGTGCACCCCCCAGAACGGACTCCTTTCACAGATGCTGCTCTTGATCTTTAGTCAGAAGGCCCAGAAGCCTCTTAAATCATTGTTCTATCGAAATCAAAAAGCGGGAAACCTTGATTTTCATTCATTTCTCTTTCTAATTATTTCTTAGGTTGGTGTTTATTTAAACTTTAATTTGAGAGAAATCTACTTGTCTTATCTTACTGCTGCTTGCACTTTTTTGATAACAAGGGTGTTATCTGTACACATTTAATTACAGAGTTTAATGTGTCTGTCAAAGACTACTCCAAGAGAAAGAGAAAAACCAAGAATAACCTTTCTTTTTTGTGCTACTGACATATTTTGTTATTGATAATTACTATTTAAATGGAAATTGAGATCTGTTTAAAAGGCCACTCCAGGGAGGGGGGGAAAAACCCAGAACCAAAGCATGTTAGTTAAATATCTATTAAAAGGTTACTGTTTATAAAGAAGAGAGAGGAAAAAATGTGTGTTTTGATAAATAATTTAAACTTGTTGTTTAAGTGTAAAGCATTTTTTTCTTGGACTGACTGTTTCTGGTTATTGTTTCTCTTAAGAAATAGCTCTTAGCTCTTGAGTTTCTTCTTCATTTCCTGCTGTGGATTTAAAATCCCAAGTTTTCTCCCTTTTTGAACCCCTAATTAGTTCCTGAATTAAACAACGAACAAGCAGCAGTAAGAAAAATCCTGTTTGCTCTTACAGAGGAGGCTACTCATTGTGGTTTAGGTGTTTGCCCCCTAACTCTTCAGTTCATTGATGCAGTTTTCTTTACAATCTGAGCAATCGATGGAGGTGGCTGCAACAGCCTGTCTTTGCTTAGGCGTTAAATTTGCAAATAGAGAGTTTTAACATAATAATACTTAACTTTGTTTCTTGTTAGTTTTTAAGTGATTTTTTTTTTCCCTTATGCTGCTGGAGTTTGCGGGTTTGCTTTGTATTACATTTGGAAGCTACTGCTTTTGGCCATGAAAGAAGCTCTGGAACGTTTTTGTAAGACCAAACGTTGGCTGAAAAGATGTCTTTGTTACGTATTCCTTTAAAAAGCAGCACAGGGAAAATTCATTTAAACAGGAATCTCAAACGGAGCAAAAAATGCACTTCTTAATTGGGCTGTGTGGGAAAAAAAAAGCTGTATCTGTGTTGTTTCCTAAACAGTCACCCACCGCCGAGAGATGCCTCTCTGGGCAGAAGGGAGAACAGGGGAATCGACAGGATTAATTCACAGAGAGTGTGAACGGACTTCAAAGGGCCTTTTGGCAAGCGAACGCCAGAACTCTGCGATTTTCATCTTTTCAGCCGGAGTAAACTCCCTTGATACTTGCTGCTCCCGCGGGAACGGGGCAGGAGAGTGAGCGGATAAGAGACCCTGCGCTGTCCCTGGGATCGCTCCTTTCGGTGCCCATGGTGCCGGTGCCTCAATATTGCTTTTATGGTGTTATTTTTAAGTAACACAAGTATCTTTTTGTGTGGGCCAGCTGTTTCAATGAGGAAAGCTTCCAGAAAATGTCACTAATGTCTTACTATTAAGAAGCAGATGGAGGCCGGCTCAGTGGCAGCATCTTGGTGTTTATATTTGATAGAAATAAAGGGGGAACCGTTTGGCTTGAAGTCCCGCACTGGTGTAGCTGCAGGTTTGAGCAGGCCTGCATTGTACTGGTGAAAGGACAAGCTGCTCATTAACAACTGGTATATTTAAAGGCTTTTTGGAGGAAATGCTTGGGGAAGAATAGGATCCGGGGACTGGTCATCTTGTCTTAATTGTGAATGAAGTCTAAGGGGAGATGAGGAAGCAGAGCTTTCACACGGGCTGGTGAGCACCCTGGCTCTGCTGCTTCGCGCGCTCACCAAGCCAGTACGGTCGCCCAACGCTGCGTTTGTGTGGCCCCTCAGCAGCTTCGGTTGGGAAAGTACTTTGAATGCAAAATAACCTTTTTTTTTTCTTCTTCTTTCTTGCTTTTCCTGGGTCAGTTTTAAACCGAGCCGTGATGTAATCCAGGCAGTTCTCAAATTTGAACTGAAGGCTCCGTTGGTGATCACACAATGTTCCTGGGCCGTTCTTTGTGCTTTTGCTTCAATATAAGAATAATAATAGCTAAAACCACTTAGAGTGCTTCACTCTTGGGATGCAGAGGGAGCTCAGCCTCATATAATCAAAAATGAGCAAAATATGAGACCGTATTTTTCATGGAATTATGGTCTCAGAATCTCTGTTCTGATGTCTTGGCTTGGTTCTGTACGTTCTCTTTGGCTACATAAAAGGCTTGTGGTTGAAACCAAGTTCTCCCTGTCTGGAGCTAACACGTTTCTGCATCTCCAGTAGGTTATAAGCTAGTTTAGATGCAGTGCTTTTGCTTGTGTCTCTCCTGTCCCTCTCCCCTCTGCTTGTAGCTAGTTATTTCCAAGAGCAGGGGCAGAAACCTCTGCAAAACCTACCATTCCTCTTGAAAAATGTTTTCTAGCCTTCTCGTAAAAGCAGCTTTCATAAACACTTTTACAAGCGATTCCATGATCTCTTGTACTTTCCCAATCTACAAAAGACGGAAAATTGTTAAATTTTCACTTAGTTTACTGGAAGCTCTGTAAGCTGTTGTGAAACTGAAGAGTTGAGTCAGTTTTGTTCTGCTGCAACTCAAGGAAAGCGATGAAAAGGGAGAGTGGGAGAAAGTGCACTCCATCCCTAGGTTTTGTTGAGAAGGTCCCAACAGCGGTGGCCACCGTCTCTTCTCGACACAAGAGTTCTCTGGAATCCCTCTCCTCTCGGATCCAGTTGTTGCCTGACCAGAGGCTGTAACTGATTTTCCATCCTGTGTCACCTCACTCGCTGTGTCCTGTGCCTTCTCCCACTGGTGGCAAAGGACCTAATCCTTCCATGGATGGTCTCCCAAGGTGTGGAAAAACAACTGTTGCCCTTCTCAGTCAAAGGGAAATGACGGTGTGATTGGATTTTTATCACCACTGATTGAAACTGGGAAGGTTATCCTGGTGCCTGTACCTCTGTCACGGGGTTGCCCAGAAAAACGGGACAGAGCAAAATGCAGAAACTCTCAGTTGTACGTTACGAATAGTGAACATCAGCGCTCAGATGGGGTCTGTAGTATCCAGCAGCTGCGGAGCAGGAGCTCAGGTTCTTCCAGGAGCAGTTCTTTTTCAGTTTAACTGGGAGACTGACTGCATGGAGTGGTCAAGGCTCTTCCAGCTTTTGAGTGTATTTCTATCAAATTTGTGTCTCTGGAGCTGTCTTTGTTCTGCAGTAGATAATGCACAGTGACTCTTTGTTCTCAGAAATTTCACGTTAACATGTGAAATTCAGAGGCATTCACTTACCTACTGGGTAGATTTTTTTAATTTTTTTTAAGGTGCTTCAGATGGTTTGAATGTTATTTCCGTTCGTATTGACTTGGGTGGTTACTTTTTCTTGTGTAAATACCCTATATTGATCTTACGCGTAGAATTAACTACTTATGTTTGATAAGCTTCTCAAGGCTTTTCATGGCTGTAGGGTTTTTGCATGCTTTATGTGCTGAATAGGACTTGTTAATCCAAACAGTAAGTGTATACACATGCAACTGCTGACACCCAGTCATTTGGTCTGTGTAAAAAACACCAGAAGACTCCATTTCTTCTTTTTTTTTTTTTCTTCCCCTTAGGGGAGGGAAACAAACCAAAAAAAAGGGGGCAGTTCAAAAGCTAACATTCCTTCTGGAAAACCTCTGCCTGGACAAGTTGTGTGAGTACCCAGTGGTCAACAAACTGGTTTTGACAGGCAGAAATGGGTTATCGGTTTTGGGGTCTCTCGCTGGGAGTGTCTCCTTATCAACCCTCCGCTTCTGAAACAAGCGGTGGCTGCTTTGGGCATTTTGGCTCGTGTCTCTGCCCTGGCCCTGCTGTGAAAGGCAGGTTGCAGATAACTTCTGTGGTTTATCTAAAACACAGTTTTGATGGAGGGAGAGGACTCTGGCGTGTGGCTGTGGCGTTCTCCAGGAAGAGCGAGCAGTCACTCTACAGTCACAGGAAAACTGTTGGTATTTTGAAGCTTCCATTTCTTCTTTGTACGTGGTGATTTATTATCCTAAGAAGCAGCTTAAACAACAGGGTTTTCTGTATTTTTTCCCTCTATGGTTATAGTACTGTAGGTGCTATCCAAATGCTTGAAACGACTTGAACTTCTGGTTGGTCTCTTACTGCTTTTCCAAGACCTGTGCTTTACCTCTGTCAAGTTGTAGCCTGAGTCCTTTCCCCTCCAGCTTTGTGCCACCTCCAGCTTCCAGGTACCACTCTGTAGGTTAAATCACATCATGCCACGGCCTTTTGCCAGTGCAAAAATAGCACTTGCCTAAGGAAATGTATGGTAGCGAGGACAGGCTGTTATGGTCAGGAGAGGCTTTTCCTGTGGCTCGTGTGTACTGTCGTAGCTAAAGACACCGTGGTGCTCAAAGGCCGGCTGTAGCCTGGCTGACCACTGGCTGCACTTGCAGCTCCCATGTGCTAACTCCACAACGTGCCCTGCATAGCAAGAGGGTGGGAGAAGCCCTTCTGTGAGCCTTGCCCTGTGTCTTTAGACCATCCTGCATTAGTAGGTTGGCAAAAATGCTTGTTTTGTTGTAGTGTAGTCGAGGCCCTGTGTCTGTCAGTTAGATTAGCTGAATTTTTGCGTGGCTTTGCTCACTGTGGTGTGTCTCTTCCCCTCCTGCTCCTCTTGAACCCCGTTTATCAGCGTATGCAGTTGTTAGTGTTTAAAGGTGGTTTGATGTGGTTGAACTGAGCTCTCAGTTTTGTCAGATACAAAAGCATTAAGTAGAGTAACAATAATATATAGGGATTGTGAGAGCGTTGTGTTAACTTTGGAGTACAGCAGAAAAGGTCTTTATTATGCTGGACACAGAGCTGCAGCGGCTACAATATCCTGCCTGGTCATAGGGCAGAGCGGGCAGAGTCGCTAGCACAGCTAAGCTCCAAACTCCTGAATACAGAGACTCCTATTAAATTGAAACTTTCAAACAGAGGCAGATTGTGCGGGGGGAAACCACTGAAGTCAGCCATCTTCTCGGCTGGGCTCCCTGCATACAGCCTCTCAGGAGACCCGGTGCTTGCTCGCCGGCCTCGTTCCGATAAATAACGCTGAAGTGTGAAATGAGTTGAACCGTCGGGAGGTTTGGGCTTTGGTTGCTACACAAAATCCATGATTTTGTGGCTAAATATTGGGAGCAAAACCGAAAGAAAGCGCAGAGGCTGTTTCAGTAGCCAGTGGCTTATAGATTGGCTTTTGGCAGCAGAATGCTGGCTGGGCCAAACCCCACATATTTAACATCTTGTCTCCTGTTTATTATGAAGGCTGCCAGCTTGATTGTCCCTAGGCTGGTGCGTGGGGGTAGGACTGTCTTTTCCTGGAAGCCTGGAAGGTTCGCAGCTCATTTTCTAATAACATTGTAGGCCAGCTTCTAGTAACGCTGGAGCCCTTTTTGTCTTTGCTGTAATGCTTCTGTGGAGCCTCTTTCTAGGAACCGTGCTCCTTACAGTGTAGCTGCTCTTGTTTTATTTATGGGTGGTAGTGGTTGTTTGAATCCTCCATAGCATGACGGGACCTGGGAGGCCCTCGATACCTGTCCTGTTCACTGAGAATTCATTCTCTGCCTTATTTTGGTTGCCCAGTTTCTTGCTTTTTGGAGCACCATTGTTTCTTGGGTGGGGGAGAAATAAGGAAAAAAAAACACCTTGTGTGAACGTGAGTTTTGGATGGAGTTAGGTTGTCTTAAGGTCAGCATTGTATATCGGGGACGCCCAGTTTATCCTGGTGACAAGCTCTTTTCCCCTGTTCCCATGGAGCTCCGAGCTCCTCATGTGCTTTAGATGTCTTGGCGTGTTTCCTGTCTCCTCTGGGGAGAGTTGGTGGGCTGCTCGGGATTTGTTTGGGTTTTTTGTTCTCCTGCTGCTTTGAAGGTTGCTTACCGCAGGGGCTACAGTCCAGCACTGTTTAGGAGCCCCTGCTGCTTCAAACTTTGCTTATTTTTCTAACCTTTCTCTTATTTCATTGATTATGTGTGAGAGCTACTTCAGGGCTGCCCTGTACATTGCCGGAGAGGCTTGTGTTGCTCATTTCCCTGCTTTGAAATGACATAATTGTCTTTCAGATCCTGGAAAACAGAACTTGGCCCTGTGACACGATACCTGCAAGTGCTTTTCCAAAAAAGGCTGCAAGTCTTGGCTCCAAAATCTGCCCCTAAAATCTCTGGTAGACCAAGAGTCTCCGTGGCCGCCTTAAACACAGTTGCCTGGCAAGAATGAAGTGGAAATGTCAGCCCTCCTTTTGTTTTGGCCTGATTTAAAGAAATAGAATAAGTGTATATTTATTTATCTGTTACTGTTTTGATTCAGATCTCCCCTTTAGTATCTACCCAAACTAATCTTTCTACATAATAAGCTAATGAACACAAATTTAGGTGTTGAGGATAGAGGAGCTACCAAGTGGTCCTTCAGAAACACACACACCTGTACTTCCTGTTCTGTAGAACTCGCTTGGATTCGAAAATCTTCCGTCTAATCGAGCAATTGTGTAACGGTTCTGTCACCTTGTGTGTGTAATGAAGGTGTAATGGCCATTCTCTGTCCCTGCTTTCTGCTGTGGTGTAAGTTAACCTTATGCTATCTCACATGTTTGGAAACTCAGAAAATAATTCTGACATCGTTATAGCAGAAATATCAACTATTGCATCCCTCCTCTGCCAGCTGCTCAGCAGGATCTTGGCTTCCCCCGGTGCCTTGTGTTCACCCCGTTCTCAGCTATTGGGGAGAAAAGGGTTTGTGCTGGGAGTGTATTTCTGTCATCTTGGAAACAGCATTTGGGTTGTTCCACCCGAATATTAATGGTTTTCAGCGAGAGGTTGTTTTCCAGCAGATCTGGTTTTACTGGCTTTGGGGCAGTTTGTAAAATATTTGCATGATGTTGCCTTGGGAAAATATGGATTTGGGTTGTGGTGACCTTTCTGCTTAATCTCTTTGAATGAGTTGCATGTATTGGGACTCGGGACTTTTTTAGATGTGTGGTTTTTTAAATCACACCAGTGTCTCACCCTCATTTTGAACTAGGCCCCTTTGTCTTGGGAGAGCTCATTGGTAGCAATATCCTGTTTAAAGTTGTTTTAAAAGAATGACCTTGTAGGGCATGTTTCCTGCTCTCTCTTGATGGGATTTCCTTTTTATTAAACAGGAAATAGTCTGATTACATAAAAGTGTGAGAATGACAGGTTTTTCCTTCCCAGTGAGGGTTGTTCATGTTAATTCTATTCAGAAAATGCCCAACTGCCAGAGCAGCTGAAGTTAATTTACTTTGCCTAAAACTGTTGTTTACACCTAAAAGTTCTTACTAGTGTGTAGCTAAGGCATTGTCTCAACCTGAGCAGTCCAGCAGGCCTTCCTGTGCAGGTCTTTGTACAGGGATTTTCTTAGCAGATGCTTTTTCTCACAAGTGGAAGGTGGCAGGAGTTCAGTGGCATGAAGTGTGCTGGGCTGAGTTTCAAAGGTCTGTTTCTGCAGGGTTTTATAAAATTTCTTTCTCTTTTCCCTCGAGCTGAAACGGTGAACTTGAACTGGGAACCGACAAAGCTGATGCAAGAAAATGTCTGTGTGAAGTGTCTGTTACGTTTCTTTTAACTTTGCCCTCAGAATCACCTGCTGACCTGAAGTTAGGCGTTTCAGTCCCGTGGACAGTACTGGGAATGAGTCAGGATGAAGTAAAAGTCCAGTAATAGGAGGAGGTACCATGGTAAGGCAGCGTGGGCCGGGAGCGTGTTGTGCGCTGAGCCTGCGGTGGCCAAATACTGGCAAACCAGAGGTGGCTGCTGGTGACAGCCTCCCAGTCCCAGCCCACAGTACCTGGCTGCTGTCCCGAGCCCTGACGGCTCTGAGGCTGAAGGAAGTTTACATTCCCTATTTAGGTATGGCTTATGGATCGCGTTTTATATGGAATAGATGTTTTGGGGAAAGGAATTCTAGCTTCCTCTTGAAGAAGGCCAAACACCATGGGAGATGTTACTATAAAGGCAATGCTGTTCCACTGCAGCCTTAGCCAGAAGACACCTCCATTAGGAAACTGCAAAATTAAGGTGGCCTTTTCAGCTTAATTTGTTTCTAGTATGTGTTGTAATTGCCTTAATTCAATAGACAGACTGGGGAGTGCTCAGGGATTTAACTGGGGTGATGAATTTTGATAAAAGGTGCTTCTTCACGCATCGCAGGGTTGAGGTGTGGGTTTGGAATGGAAGCAGGAAGAGGAGGCTTTGAGACATCATTACTGGTGGGATCCACAGAAAATTCCTGATTAGAGGAGTCCTGACACTTGAGAGCACCGACTATAGTTCCAGACGTAGGAAAGGTTAGAGCAGGGGTTGGCACAATGCTTCTTGTGACCCCTCTTCGGTTTCCACCCTACTCCTGGTTTGAGAGCTGTGGTTTGGACCCCCAGAATGGACCCTCATCTCCTCTCCCCGGTGCGTTCTAGTCTGTTGACCCCTCTCTTTTCCCTTTGCTGAGCTGGTGTGGTCTGGGTGGCCCTGGAAAATGAAGAATCACTTTGCAGGGTGGTTGGTTGCCAGATGAGAATTTTCAAAAGACAAAAGAGCTGGGGAAACCCTGGAACTCTTACGCTTGTTTGTTTCAGAAGTTTAATTTTGAATTCTGTAGGTAGGTTTCCTCCTGATAATTAGTGCAAATCTTTTCATATCCTACTGGTAAATCAACATTTAGACAGTAAAGCCTGGGATTTTAGTGTCTCGCACAGTTTAGCTTCAGAATGATTGAAACTGTTACAGCTGGCCTGTAACCTAATTGGACTGGTATGTTGGAAAGTTCCTGGAGCAAGTCGCTTTGGCTGTAAGCTTTGTGCCACTGAAATGATGAAGTATAGCCTGATAACTCTAATGAACACGCTTTGTTTAGAGAGCTGAAAAACAGTATTACTTTTGTTTTTAGCGTCCACCTCTGCTCAGGGAGGTATGGCAAGTAGATTTAATAAGCAAAGTGTTCTTTGGGAAAATTCTTAGCCAGCTGAGACTGTCAGTTTAGCTTTTTGTTTCCAGAAGATGCCAAAATAAAAACTAAACTTGTACGGAACAGAATTACACTGGAGTAAAACGTGTTTTGAGAAGAAGCACCACAAAGCAGGCTTAAGAAAAATTACTCTTGTGGAACCGGTTGAATCGTTTTCCTGATTCAAAAAAGTCTGTCCTTTATGCAGCCTTCTCCTAGGGTCCCTAAGTGGTTTTAGTGTAGGCTTATGTTTGGCTTCTATCCCATTGAAAAGCTTTACCTAAACCAAAAGTAAGCAAGTGTCAGCTCCAGAGCTGAGCTCCTTGCCTCCTGCATAGGAAGAGTCAAACAGGGAAGTTTGACTTACATTTTAATGGCCTGTTACCCCCCCTTATGTGTGTCCTAGAGCAACTGCAGAGGCAGCCAAGGCCCAGGGTACCAGTAAAGTTAAATCCAGCCACTTCTGCAGAGGGTGAAGGTGCAGAGCCTCTTCTGTACCATCTTATGGCTTTGGATGCATGTGTATCCCGGGCTGTCGGGACCATGGAGTGACTCCCAAGTTCAGCAGGGAGCTCTTACAGCCTAACTGTTGTCGTGCTGTATCAAGTAGCAGATCGCTGGTCTGGTATGCAGAGGCATAATTTATTCTGTGATGCACCGGAGCGGTGAGAAGGTAATGACTGAAATTCTTTAGAGTGTTGGAGTGCCTTGGTGTCACTGATAATGGAGTTTGCGAGGCTGCCTGAAAGGGAGTAAGCAGATTGGGAAAAACTGGAGCATTTTCAGGGACTTGTCTTGGATCGGTTGTGTTTGGAGGGGTGAGAAATGCAAAGACAACTTCTCCTGTGCCGCTGGACTCTGGGATGGAGCATTGTCCATCAGCTCTGCTCTCCTCTCCGCAGGTGCTGCTGGTTAGCAGTAGTCGTCATCCCGACCGATGGATTGTCCCTGGGGGTGGCATGGAGCCTGAAGAGGAGCCCAACGTGGCTGCTGTGAGAGAAGTCTGTGAAGAGGTGAGTGTTTGACCAGAACGGCAGCTTCTGGAGCTTCGCTGCCGATGGGCTCTGGGAATTTGTTTTTATCACTCCTGCTTGTTTTCCTTGAAGTGAAGAGGAATATGGTCACTGGTGATACCCACATCAGATGTGGGAGGGAAACCAGAGTCCTAAATAAAGATAGCACAGGAATGTAATTAAGGCTCTTAGTCGGAACGAACTTTTCCTCGCCTGGTATCTCCAACTGAAAACAGGTAAAATTCAGCCATAGGCATTTCAGAACATACAGTGATATTCTCTGGTTTGTTTTCTCTGTATGAAGGACAGTTTCTTAAGAGAACCTCGAAAACCAGCTGTGCTTTTGCAGAACTATCTAATACTTGGATAGAAAGTAGAAATAAGACAGAGCCACTAAAGACACTCCAGACCAGGGACCTCAGTTTGGTACGGTCCATACTTTGGGGTTTATGTGAGTAAGAGCAATTGATTGGAGGAGTTACAAGGAACAATTCATGTTTTGTTTGTTTTTTACTTGAAGCTCTTTCAGAAAGAGATCAAACAGCAGACTAAACACAGATTGATGCTCTGTATGGAGAAAGGCATATTTTTCTCTTAAAGCTGGAAGAACAATTTTATTCTTCACAAGGAGTTTAAATACAGCAAATAGCAGTCAACTACTTTGTATGTAAAACATGCCTTTAGAATTTGCTTCCAAATATTGTCAAATTGGAGAGATGCTGGGATTCGGGAACGATTAAATGATTATATATGGATGACCAAGTATGCTCAGTGCGTTATGTAAGGCAGGATTAAAAATGCTGTTTGAGAGCGTTACCAAGCTTTGTGGTGCAGAACAGAAATCAAGAGTTAATTGATGGGACTTGGGAGGGAGCTTCCCCAGTAGTTTATTTAATTGTCTGCTATGTGAAGGTTTTTCTCTGAAGTATTTTTAAGTACCTGCTGCTGCCTAACAAAATGCTGCATATTTGGGCCTCTGGATTAATCTGATGTGGCATTTCTCCAGTTGCATGTTTCTCTTGGTGTTTTTATAATCTAGCAGTTTATCAGAGAGATAAGAAAGATTATGCAGTCACGGTTTATTTTTCTGAACGCCGGTGGGTCCCTGCAGGGCTGGGGATTGCTGCTGGCAAATTTTGTTTCCAGCTTGTAACGCAGCTCCGGCTTTTTTAGTAGCTCGGCGATCTTTCAAACGCATTACCAGCCCAAGTGAGTTTAACCAGAACAATAGGAGTATTTATAGCTGCAGACTCCTGCTCTGCGGCCCAGTCGTTATTAAGAATGAAGTAATTTGATGCAGAAGTCAGGGGTTCGTTCGGGAGATGCAAGGCTTCCCCTTTCAAATCCTTAAAAATAAATCTCTATCGACCCTCCCTCTCCCAGGCAGCGCCTTGGAAGAGTCTCTCTTTCCGTGACAGCTCGGTGGCTGAAAGGGAGCCTTGGCACGAGCTCAATCTGCAGCGAAGGAACTGGTTTGGGCTGGCTGAGATAATCCCCTCTCGCTCAGCTGGTGTTCCCTCGCTCACGTGGACCGGTGCCGAAGGAGAATGTAATTCAGAGCGTGGCAGCCTGGCAGGGTTGAGTCATTCCCTGCGAAGAAGCGCCCATCTCCTTGAGTCCCGCCGCACACTCGGCATCCAGAGCTCTGGAGGCGGCAGGATCACCCCAGGGGCTGACCTCCGCCGCCCCTGGGAGCGTGTGCTGCCAGCGCAGGGTGGGAGTCTGAACTGGGGCTCCGGGGTGGCTGTTAGTGATAAAGGCTTTCCTGAAAGCCCTCTGCAGCCTCTGTCACGGGTATAAAACTACCTGAGCTCTTCCAGCGCTAACGATGAGGCTGACTGGCATGGGAGGGGGGAAACACGGGAGAGCTCTTAGACCTTCCTCAAATGGGTTTGTGTTCCAGGTCACAACATTACAGTCTACCTCACCCGTCTGAAGCTCAGCGAGCTCTTTGCTGTGCGGTGCTGCTGGGGAAGGTGTGTGCGGGAGGGGAATGGGGGCTGTATTTACAGCTCTAACGCTGCAAAGGGCTTTTTGTGCCCCTGGCTTCCCAGCTGGTGGTGTTGATGTGGCAGGAGGCTGCTTGCTGGGCGACTGGTGTGCACGCTGACTGGTAACTCTTGTTCATCTTCTCATGTGAATCTGGGTGTTTTCAGGTAGGTTGTGGCTGATTTCTGAGAGGGTTTGATGTTTTTGCTCCTCTCTCGGGCCAAGCACGTCTGTCCCTCGCAAGGGAGCCAGAGCTTAGCGGAGCAGGTAGAGTCTGCTGCGTGTGCTGGGAGGGGGAGAAGCCAGTGTCCTTCAGGTCAATGAACGCAAAGTGATTTTTGTCCTAAAAGAAGGTGGTTTGTGTGCTGGTCAAAGTTATGGAAGAAATTAGTGGACTGGTTTTTGCTGTGGTGTGCCTTTTCCATTTTAATGAGACAGTTGGAAGAGCTGGAAGGAATCATTACCCTTTCAGTTGCTTGTGGTCTTTGAAGATGACAATAGGCTGTTTTTTCTCAATTCATTCTTTTTTGCATGGTATGCATTTGCTTTTTACAATATGCTTCCCTAAAGTAAGATTTTTAACTTCTGCATTCACCGCTTTAATTTGACCTTCTGTGTGCTTGAGTTTATCCATGTCATTGCTGGAATAATCATCATATAAAGAAATCTTTTTCCTCTCTTTCTGACTTTCAATATTTAGAAGACTGCAAATGAAATGTTGATTCTGTGTGGAACCTGTGATCCTTCTGTCCCAGTTTGAGTTAGAAGTCCTTGTCCTAGTTTGAGATAGTCCTTATCTATATTAATCTGTACTAACACAAGTATTAAAGTAGACAGGTACCAACACTTGTCACGCTGGCTGTTGTCTGCATGAAATTTGAAGTGACTTGAGTTCTTGGGCATTGTTTTTAGGCAAGGCAGCAGTAGACAAGAACGTTGGCTCTGAAGGAGAGCAGCCTTTCAGAATAAACCCACTTATTTCTGACAGAATGTTGAAAAATGGCCTAGTCAGTCTTACACAGCTGTAAACTCCAGGTACATTGTAAGCTCCAGGTTTGGAGTCCTCAACACAGGAAGGCCATGGACCTGTTGGAACGGGTCCAGCAGAGGGCCATGAAAATGATCAGAGGGCTGGAGCCCCTCTGCTGGGAGGAGAGGCTGAGAGAGCTGGGGTTGTTCAGCCTGGAGAAGAGAAGGCTCCAGGGAGACCTCAGAGCCCCTTCCAGTCCCTAAAGGGGCTCCAGAAAAGCTGGGGGGCACTCCTGATGAGGGAGGGGGATGTGTTTGACACTGAAAGAGGGGAGATGGAGCTGAGATGTGGGGAAGAACTTCTTGGCTGTGAGGGTAGTGAGAGCCTGGACCAGAGAAGCTGTGGCTGCCCCATCCCTGGAGAGGTTCAAGGCCAGGTTAGAGGAGGCTTGGAGCCCCCTGGTCTGGTGGGAGGTGTCCCTGCCCAGGGCAGGGGGTTGGAACTCGATGATCTTTAAGGTCCCTTCCAGCTCTGACCATTCCATGATTCTGTGAGTCTGAAAAAATGCTGTGCCCTTTGCAAGCAGTTATTGGCCCCAATGTAGTATATTTTTTTCTTCTTCGTTCTTGGATTTTTTCACTGTTGCATTCTTTCTCTTCAGAATTAATTTTGTGTTGGGAATGAGGTTGTTTTTTTTTTTATGGGTGTGAGCAACTGGTGAAGAACATGTTTTAGAAATAGATGCCTTAAATTAAACTTATTATGGAGTGACTTTGAAAAAAGCCTCCACACTCATCTGTTAAACCCAAAGGCATTTCATTTTGCACTTGCAGCATCTTTCACATCCTGACCTTTAAATACTTAGTAAATGTCAAGTTCTATACAGTTATGGGAGTGTTAGTCCTGCTTTCTTCATGGGAATCAAAAGCTGGATAGATTGTGCTTATCTGTGATCAAACAGGCAATTCATGCCAATGTGAAAAGTCGTCCATCGTGATAGTACTTTGAGCTGGTCGCTAGACCTCTTTTTTTTTCTTTCTTTTCCTCTCTTAAACATGCCTTATAAACAGTCCTTTCTGTATTGTGCATTTTGTTAGTGATTTGGAAGATGAATACTGATGTTTTTCAGCCCTAAACTAGGAAGACTTTTTTAAGGAAAGGACAGTGGATAAGGAAGGGGACAAGGACTGAGGCGATGCAGTTGAACTCTTGCTAGCTTTAAAATGCTCAGTGCAAGTGGGGCACCAATTCCACTGCTGTTGAGTGCCCTGTGTGCTCAAACTCCATAAAAATCAGTGCAGTGCCTTAAAATTCTGTGCTCCGCTGTGGTATTTCATTTCCATTTCATGAACGTAAAAGCATTTGTTTTCTTTTTGTTTGTTTTTGCTTTACATTGCAATGCAGTCAAGAATTCAGTGAATAGGTGTAACCCTCTGAGACAGCAAGGAAATTTGCCTGGCAGGTCTGTAGTTAGTATCTTTAGAACTTGTCCGAGCTAGCACTCTTCATGGGTGTGATTTACCACCTTCAGTCCTGCGAGCATTAGAACAAAGGTTTGGGTGTTTTACCACAGTCCTCTTGCCCAGCAGTAATCTGTAGTAGATGCAGGCTTTGAGCCGAATAGAGCAAAGTAAAATAGCTGAAATTCCAACCCACATTTTCCTTAGCTCAGATGGAAGGAAATAAAAGCTGTCCCTAGGAACAGATGGTGTTGCTGCAGGCTGCTTTTTGCATCTGACCCCAACTTATTTTCAGCTTTGAAACCTGAACCTGCTGTTCTTGGATGTCTTCAGTAATTTTTCTTTATTAAAACAAGTTGTTCCATGAGCAGCAGAACTAGTAAAGCTTCATTTCCTCCCAGATTTCTGTTCCTTGTCCCGCATGCCTGGCCCACCCCTCTGGCTGCGTGGCAGCGGTCTGAAGTCCTGTGCTGGTGTGGGGCCGCTGGCTGTGGCTGTGACACCAGTGCCAGGTCTGTCTTCTCATCCAGGGGGGGCTACCTGGGGCATTTGGAACGGATTTGGATCTACAGAAGAGTGGGGAAAAAAAGCTCATTTTGCAAGCTCTGTCTGTCCTCTTTTATACCTGAGTGTGCCTCTTCCCGAGGGAATACTGTCCCTTGATTGATGCTTTATTTTCACACCTGCAGATGGAACAGTTGGTGCTGGTGCTCTCCTGCCTGTGTTTATGGGCTTTGTAGTGTCCTCCTGGGACAGGCGTGTGTTTGGAGGATTGCAGCACTTCTGACACTGGGCGGGGGGAAGCACGTGCCCAGATAAACTGTGCTGGCTCTGACAGACACCCTTGTGGCCCATGAGGGTGGAGGATCCTCAATCCGTTTTACTACCAAGGAGAAAATTCTTGAGTCATCTGGTGCAAATTAAGATTTAGATCCAGCTTCAGTCCTGGATGAGCCTGTGACTTTGCTCTTACCTTTCCAAGCAAATGCTCACTGTCCTGCAGTGGAAACGGGTCGGGAAGGTGCTGAGGGGTTGGCCCATAGGAAACCAAGAGATACAGAGCTTGTCTGGAGAGGAGCCTGGCAGCTCTGCTGCTCGTTATCTGACTTGCTTTGTTAGTGAAACAGCTAGAGAGTATTTTCTCAGCTGTCCTTCTTACTTATGTTAGAAACTTACTTAAGAGGGGAGATGGAGCTGAGCTGTGGGGAAGAACTTCTTTGGTGTGAGGGTGGTGAGAGCCTGGCCCGGGTTGCCCAGAGAAGCTGTGGCTGCCCCATCCCTGGAAGGGGCTTGGAGCAACGTGGTCTGGTGGGAGGTGTCCCTGCTCAGGGGGTGGCACTGGGGGTCCTTCAATGTCCCTTCCCACCCAAACCGTTCTGTGAAACTTGTGTGAGACTGAATTCCACTTCCCTGGTTGTTCCATTAAACAAAGTACCCAATCTTGGTTTGCAGACAGAGCGTTACTTCCATCACCTCTCTGTTCATCCAGAGCAGAAGGAAGGGAGGGCTCCTCGCCTGCCTGTCTCACCCAGGGTTAGAGCTGGGGATGAACTGGTTGTGCAGTATTCATGCTCGGTTTCCAGGCTTGTTAATTGCCTGGAGATAAATGTGTTTCTAGTCAGGCTCTAGAGTTTGCTAAACCATCACAACATCCCAGGCTTTTTGATTCAGTGCCTCTGCAGGTGAGTAACACAGCAGAAATTCAACAGCCCTCTCCAGGAGCAAGGGAAGAAAATTGGCCTAAGGCAGTTATTTAACTGAAACATTTGATTACTCTTCACTTTATAACACCCTTATATGTATGTGTGTTGTGAAGGTGGAAGCCCTGTGTTCTTTCTGTGTTGCTGATGGATATGGTTGCTTATCTAAAAAAAAAAAATAGCCCATTGTTCGAGGCTGCTGAAGGAATTCTTTGAATGAAATTCAGGTGAAGGGTTTGCCTTCCAGTTGACTTCTGAGAGCGATTAGTCCAGGTTAGCAGCAGCGGTTCTGCAGATGAGGTAAAATCACTCACCCGCAAAGGTCAGGCCCAGTTATCTGTCCCGGCCACGCTGGGCTGCGCTCACACGCGTACGTTGACCTTCATGGAATTGCTGTTTGACTCCAGAAATAGCCTTGTGGTTAGGAGTCAGTGGCCCACCTCTGGGCTGAGCAGAATGTCAGAAATACTGATGAGACAATACGTTTTGCATGCGAAAACAAGGCAAAAGATGGAGCTGAAGAGCTCCTTTCTAGAAGCAGAGGTCAGGGAGCACGGCACAAAAGGAATTACAGATTTCCATGAGTGCTTGTAACAAGGGGAGCTACAAACCCTTTGCTCTCGGGGCAGTTGTTAGAAGCAGTAGTGAGGTGTGTCCCAGCTGTGTGGTTTACCTCTGTGTGGTCATTTCATAGGCTGGGAACTTCACCAGCAAAATCTTTTAATTAATGAAAGTTCTTCCTTTCTAAACGCCCGTGACCATACAGTGACTGGTTAGCAGTTGGGCAAGTGGGAAAGGGTGTGTCTTGGCAGCCTGGGACAGAGGAGTTGCCTTATCATTAGAGGTGGAGTTGCCCTCACTCAAACATCCTTTTTTTGTTGCTCTTTTGAACAAAGACCAAAAAAGCCTGACATAGTCAGTTCTCTATACACCTTGTCTGCCAGAGCAGAGGCACTATTTTCCTGAACTGTTTGGGATGTGTTCCAGCTGCTGGAGACAGCAGCCAAATTTACCTTCCAAATGTAGCTGGATCACATGCCAGATTGTGTGTGGTGTTTCAGACCAATTAAAGTTGTGGAGCAAACTCTCATCTTGTCTGTAGCACTCGAGTTCCAGCCCTTTACAGTTGGGGAAAAAAAAGAAAAAAGAAGGGAATGTACATTATTGGAAAAGAAAGAGGAGGGGGGCGTGGGGGCAGGGGAGTGGGCTGGCACTTTGCATTCAGGCATGAAGCAAACCCCTGAGAGCAGAGGCGAGAAACAGCACTTTGAGACAGCGACCGAGCCCCGGCGCTGAGTGGATGTATCAGAAGTGACAGCAGATGAGCCAAAGCGGGTGGATCCCCAGTAGTATTCAGATAGAAGACAAAACTATTGCTCGGATCTCCTCTTGACTTGTCTGGGCGTGATTCAGAGTCGCCTTTCGGTGCGCTGTCTGCCTTGAGTCTTGCATCAAAACCAGCCTGCTCCTGCCGCGGGGCCTCCTTGCGGCAATGGAAGCATTTGATGTTTGTATGCGCTTGTTCCGAATGTGTGCAGCCACCCCTGAGGCACCTGGTGGCTGTCACCTTGCTCTGATGGTGTCAGTGGGTGTCCTATACATACTTTAAAGTTATTTTCTTAAACTAAAACTCTAAAGTGGTAAAAACAAGGCCCCAAGCAAATTTTACCCATGCGTAGAACCTTTAGAGGAGAGTTCTGGTCATTCAGGGTATATTGAAATGCAATCAATAACTTGCCAAGTAACTTTTTTTTCTCTCCAGATTGAATCCAAAATAGTTTAAATATAGGAAGAGAAGAAAAACCTGGGAATGCATGTATGGTTAGAGCCTGTGATACGTTTGTGTCATTTGTCTTGTGACTGGTTTTTTGATGAACAGAGTTTTGCAGCGTTTGCTTCCTGCATAACCCATAAGGGAATGTGCACTGGCCTGTTGTTAAAGCACGTTTGTTTTTCTCTTTCTCTTTGAATTTTTCACAGGCTGGAGTGAAAGGGACATTAGGAAGATTAGTGGGAATTTTTGAGGTAAGTTTCAGATGCAGAGACTGTGAAATTCTGATGCAAAAAATTGTCTTGGAGTAAAAACCACTTCCCAGTTTGTTGCGAAGTAAACTAGGTAATGTGATTGCTGGAAAAGGTAAAACTCCCCATTTCCATAAAAGGTCCTGCTGATCCCTTCCATGATGCCCATCATCTTGCAATTTCCACTTCAGCTGGACTCGGGAGTGAGAAGCCAGTGTCACACTGAATATTCTCAGTGCCTTCATGCCTTTCCTGCTGCCAGAAATGCCACCCACCAGCTGGGGAGCGGGGACTCCCCTTTGTTCTTCAGCACCTGCCACCACCCGTTGCCAAACTGGCCCCTGCAGTGTGGTGGAGCCTGTGGGACCACCTGGGGAGCGCTGGGGGGATGTGCAGTCAGCAGGTACCAGGCACAGCTCTCAGAAGCTGGGTTTTTGCTGGCTGTTTCAGAGGTGTGTGAACCAGATCAAAATCTTTCCTCTGGCTTTTTTTTTTTCCAGCTGAGGAACTGATTGATTTATAAGCATATCCATCCACCAAGTACTGCCTTACAGATTAGGAAATTGACTTTTGGGCTGCAATCCCTATTAATACTTTCAGACCCCTTATTTAAAACACAGCCATTTTTAATAGCTAAGAACGAGGTACAAGTGAGAGAAACCACACATGAGGCACAGCAGCTTCGTACCGAGGCACCGCGGCACTTGTGGTCGCCACGGGCCCGCCCGCCTTTGCTCCCTGTGCTTCCTTGTCGTTATTTGGTTCCCTTTGCCTTCTAGAATCGGGACAGGAAACACAGGACATATGTTTACGTACTAATCGTCACAGAAGTGTTGGAAGACTGGGAGGACTCTGTCAATATTGGTAAGCTCTTTGTGCTCATGAGTGTTAACTGGTTTGATGCAGATGAAACCGCGTCAGCATCCCTCTGGGAGCTGGAATCCTTCTGAGAGGTCGAGGAAAGTTGTGGTGGTGTGTCCTTTGATTGCTTGGGGAAAAAATTGTGATCAAATTGATGCCTTGTAACCCCTGTGACCCAGGAGAAGTCAATTCAGCTGCACCATTTGGTATTTAATGCATAGAATCACAGAATGGTCAGAGTTGGAGGAGACCTTAAAGATCATCGAGTTCCAACCCCCTGCCCTGGGCAGGGACACCTCCCACCAGCCCAGGTTGCTCCAAGCCACCTCTAACCTGGCCTTGAAACCCCTCCAGGGATGGGGCAGCCACAGCTTCTCTGGGCAACCTGGGCCAGGCTCTCACCACCCTCACACCAAAGAAGTTCTTCCCCACAGCTCAGCTCCATCTCCCCTCTTCCAGTGTCAAACCCTTCCCCCTCCTCCTAGGGCTCCCCTCCCTCATCCAGAGTCCCCCCAGCTTTTCTGGAGCCCCTTTAGGGGCTGGAAGAGGCTCCAAGGTCTCCCTGGAACCTTTTCTTCTCCAGGCTGAACTCCCCAGCTCTCAGCCTGTCCTCCCAGCAGAGGGGCTCCAGCCCTCTGATCATTTGTGTGGCCCGATGCAAATTCTTGAGTTTGAAGATACTGTGCAAAGGATGTGAAGAGTGAGTTGTCCTTTCTAGGACCAGAGGAAGGTACATGTGGGCAGTGTGGATTAATCATTCCTCATTATCCTTTGAAATCTTTGCATTTAAATTGGATTCCCAAAGGAAAAGAACCTGTTGTTCTGTACAAGGTTTGTGAACAGCCCTTTGCACCTGTATCATGACTTTCCTCTGGTTGTATGGAAGGAGTAAGAAATAAGTGCTAATCGACAGAAATATTTAAATATAGCAAGGATAAATAATGCCATTTTGATGCATATACTGATGGACTGGTTTTTTTTGTTTTGCCCACAGGAAGGAAAAGGGAATGGTTTAAGATAGAAGATGCCATAAAAGTTCTGCAGTATCACAAACCGGTGCAGGCCTCCTATTTTGAAACCTTGAGGCAAGGTTGTCTGGCAAACAACGGCACTCCTGTCATGACCACGACGTACTCTGAGAGCTCCGTGTCTGACATCAGATGACTGAAGACGTCCCCATGAGAAAAATTTTGACAAATAGACTGAAACACGGATTTCCCTCCCCCCCTCCCCTTTTTTCACAGCAGGCATGGGCAGCAGCCTGTGGCAGAGCAGGTGTTGAGAGTGCTGCGATGTAGTGCAAGGTGGGATTATTATTTTTTTGTTGTTGTTGGCTCTTTTTTTTTTTTTTTTTTTTTTTTGGATATGTATTTTGTAAAGTACATTTTGTGCATGAAGTGCCCCTTTCCCGTCACACTGCTTCCGAGGCTGCCAGTTTGGCCTCTGCCTTGTGTTCTGGACTGTCCCCTTCCTGCCAGCCCAGCCGTAGCCACGTTTTTTTCTTTTCTTTTTTTTGTTTTTAATTAAAAGACTTCAAATGTGAGATCAGCTCTTTTTAAGTCTTAGTCCATACTCTAAGGTGCTGCTCAGACCTGCGTGGTGGGCACTTTCAGCGCGTGTGTATAAACTTTTTTTAGATGGAGAATCTAACATTTTAATCTTGTGGGATTTTTGTTTTTGTTAATCCTGGCCTGCTTCTGAAAAGAAGGGTTCATAATTAATCTGTTTGCCTTTTGGTCTGCTTTTTTTCTTAAAAAAAAACCCCAACCAAACAAAAACCAAACAGAAGAAGTCGTTCCCATTTTGTGGCAGTGCTAGTGGCTGGGCCAGTTTCCTCCCCGTTCAGTATCTCCTCACTTAGAGCAGTGACACTTGGAGTGGAGGGCAGAGTCTTGCTCCCCCGCAGACACCCCTGCTGCTCCCTGGCTTCTCCTGCAGCTTCCGCCAAGGTTTCCTGCATTTGCGTCAAAATGAGAACAAAACAAACGAAAAAAGGAGTCGATCTTTTTAACCCTTGGCCAAAAAATAAGTAGCCTCCGGAATGCTGCGATAGGAACTGAATTCCTTGTCTGCGGTAGGAACCGGGACTCCAAGCGGGGTCAGAGTCTGACAAACTGGAGCGTCGATCACCAGTGCTGTTCTGCTGCTCCTGCCGCCTTCTGCTGATGGCTCTCCTTGTCCACATGCCTTATACTGTGCTGAACTGGATACTTGTAATTCGTGCTACAGCGTCGGATTGTACTCGCTGAGTGTTCCTGCACGAGCCCTGGGTTGGATAACTGTGAGTGTCCCTGAAAGGAAGGCCTGGGGGGAGAAATTCAGGTGTTTGGTCTCCTGTCCCGTGGTTCTGCAGCACTTCCAATTGCACCCTGGAGCACGCTCAGAACGTTTAAGCTCTCCCTGCACGAAAGGTACAGCTGACTCCGAGCAGAATTGCTGGCTGGAGAAGTGCACCATTCAATAGGATAGTTCCCCTGAAGCATTGGCACATTTCCTTCTTCCCCCCCTCCCCCGTTTCTGTTGTTTTTATTGATGTAAGTTTCATGCTGTCTTGATTTGCCAACAGTGTTGTCTAGTTGGGAAATAAAATGGGAAGGGTTTGGGGCTGGGGAGTGGGTTGGGACAGGTACAAGTTTTGGGAGGGGCATTAATTAATCCCTGGCTTGGGACAAGAAGTAGTTGCTGAGTTCAGTAACTCCTCCGTTGTCAGAGCAGAGCCAAGATGTGAAGTTCAATCTGCAGTACTTTTTCTTTTTTTTCTTTTTTTTTCCTTTTTTTTCTTTTTTGGTTTTGTTTTGTTTTGTTTTTCCCTCCTCTTTATTTAACAAAAAATATTCTAATAAATACTCACTGTTCTGGAGTTTTCTCTCTTCCTGAGAAGCGCTTGCAATCTAAAAATCGGATGGAAATATCCATGGAGCCTGGGACGAGGGGGAATGGTATCCTTGCCGGCTTGGCAAGAAGCTGTTCATTTTAAGGTCCTATTCTGTTCCCTCACTCGCTCTCCTCGCTCCCTCAGTGTGGAGTAGCAAGGCCAAAAGCAGTGCCAGTGACCACTAACACGAAAAAACCATGTGTAAGGAAAAGCTGAGAGGCATTATTCAAGAAGTAGCTTGAAACCGAGCGTCTGGAATTGAGCCTAAATTACACCAGTTCAGTTCCCTTCAACCGAGAGACCGAATGTACGATACTTTCTCACTCTGTGCTGGTTGGCCTGAACCAAACTCTCTCTCTCAAAAAACAAAAAAAGGGCTTGAACATTGTATCTGGGAGCGTACAGGCGTTTCAGGCAGTCACCGAGCCGAGTGGCACCAACAGCCATCTACTGCCCCAGTCGAGGGGCTTTTCCCGTTGCTGTACAGGGTAGTACGTTGGAAATGCTTTTGACAACAGCTGGTACTCCTGCAAGAGTAACTGCAGTTTTAATATCCACAGCATGCACACTTTGGGTTTTAAACTGAAGAGAAAAGAAAAAAAAGAAGTGTTTTAACAGGGCTGTTAACCTGAGGATTTAGGGTAGAATATTGTTAATGACTTGCTAAATGGCTTATTTGTTTGGGTCAGAAAAAAATAAATTGTGCCAAGAAAGCGTTTTTCCCGTGGCATGAATTGATGCTGTTAACCCAGTAACACCCAGCGGCTGATACGATGCCTTCTTAACTGGAAATAGCTCCTGGGGTAGAAATAGCCTTTATTTAACAGGTACAGATTTCGGAACGGGCCTCAGTCCTGTGCTGCCCCAGTCTCTCCCAGCCCCACACCAGTTCCTCCTCGCTGTCAGAGGCTCTTCTCCGGTAATGGATGTAGCTGTGTGCCCTGGCAGTTTAGGTGGTTTTTCTCCAAAGCAAAAATGATGTTAAATTGGTTTCGGACCGACGATCAAACTACCTTTCTTAGCGACAGGAGCTGGTTGAAGGATGGTGTGTGCTGTGGGTTCTGTGGTCCAGACTGGCGCTGCGAGGGGCTGCTCTCCCGGCCAACTGGTAAACCCCCCACAGGAATAGACAGCCTCCCCGCCTTGCTAAAACTGGTGCTATGTGGAGCTAGCCTTGGAGAGAAAGGGAGTCTTACCTCAAGCGACGTAGTGTCTAGCCTGACCCTTTAAACTGAGCGCAGGACATGTCTCAGCTTCCCCTTGGAGAGCAGTGTTCTTAGGTCGGCTTCCAACAGGCGCTTCCCTCGTGCTTGGTGCTGGCCCCTCCCCAGCAGAACAGAGGAATAAGGGTGCTTCGTTCAGACACCCCGCGAGTTTGCAGCCAAGTCATCGAGTCACCCTCGAGCTGTGGGTTTCTGATGCTTCTCTTCATCCTCTGAAACCCAGATAGGGATGAATGCCGGGCGTGTCGGGGATGCTCAGCCTCCTGTCCGTTACGTATCGGCAGCCTCTGAGCCCGGGGTCTCGTGACAAACTTCCAGCGTCCTCCGGCTTCTTACGGGCAGAGTCAATAGGATTGCCTTTTCCCTTCCTGCTTTTCGGACACGGAGAGCACATCTTACCTGCACGGGAACACCCCGCTCTTGAGAGGTCAAGGAGCGAGTCTGGCTGCAGCGAGGAAGAGGAGAATTATTGGCCCTTGAAACACTCGAGCGTGGGGTTTCTCTGTGCACCTGGGGGTCACAGGCTGGGCAATGGAGGAAGAGGGAGACCCGCTGCTCGGCACAGGGAGGGTCTTGGAGCGCGTCCTGCTCCAACGCTCATTCGCTTCCTCTGGTATTGTCAAAAGTACAAAAAAATCCTCCTGTAGCGGCGTTGCATCCTGCCAGCTGGAGTTTTAAATGTCTTGGAGAAGAGAAGTGCATTCAGCACTTAGACCCACTTAGCCTCCTGATCTTTTAAACCTCAAAATACTTACAAAAATGTGGGTCTCTGTCACTGGAAGCATTGGACAGACCAGTTGGGATTACTGCTGGTGGTGGTTTGAGCTGATGCTGGGTACTGGGGGAACTGGGAGTTGTTGACCCTGGCATGGGAGCAGGAGATGGGGGAAGACACCCCTGGGGTTCCAGTGTCTCCAGCAACTGCTGTTCGATTCTTCCAGTGGGGTTTGTTGGATCCCCTACCTTCTGGAGGATCTTAACTGGTGTGTAAAGCTCAAGAAGTCCCTCTGCAGAGGAGTTCCAAGGTTAATTAAACTTAGTGGATCCGAAATCACTCGTGTGGAGCTCTAGGAAGTCTCTGGGAGCAAGGTTTTGGTGTGATGGGACAGGGATTTTGATGTGTTGGATAAAGGCAGCTCAGGAGTGGCGTGTGGTGAAGAACGTGCAGCACCTTTGGCTTGGCGTGGCTACTCCGAGATGGTTTGAGGGTTTCAGATTTGACATTGCTCACAGTGAGGCTCTCCTCTCTCTGGTGACACTTCCCCACGGTGTTGGGTAGTTGTGCCCTGCGGCTGTGCCTGCTGGTGTGTCGATGCCTGGCTGCGGGAGGGTGTGATGTGACACTGCCCAGCCCGGGAGGTGACACCTTTAATGGGGAGGTGCCTAGGGAGGACTGAAGAAGGGCTTTGTTTTTTTTCCATTCTCCCTGAAATCTGGCATTCAGGGCTGTTAGAGTACTCCTGGTTGCTTCACAAAGATGGCTTTTGGCTTATTCACAAAGATGGATTGTTTGTTCCAGACAGATACTGGGTATTGTTACCAGCCAGGGGCGGGGGGGCTTGTACCTCCTCTATCTTTGCACGGTATCTTTGCCTTCTTACCACCACTGGCCAGGGTGGTTTGTGCTCCCTTAGGGTGAGCCAGAGCCCAGAGAACTCTCACTCACAGCTGAGGTGGCTTCTTACAAGTCCGAGAGTGGCATTTTCCTCTCCAGATTTGGCATCTGCCTCTCTAGGTGGGCATTTCCCTCTCCAGATTTGGCATCTGCCTCTCCAGGTGTATCAATTGCCAAAACCTTCCTTTGAACTGATGGTGACTTTGCAAACTGAAAAAATGAGGTGTTTCTCTTCATATTTGGAAATGCATTAGAGAGTGAACTGCAGGAGCCCTCTAGGAGTGGGGCAGTGAGGGCTGAGAGGGCGCAGGACGTGATGGCTGCGTGGGGTAAATACTTCTTGCTCCTGATTTCGGGCTCTCAGAACAGGACCCGTGGTCTCTGAGTGGTTTTACAGCTGAAAGGTCTTGAGTCTGTCAAAAAGAAGGTGTTTTGGGGAGGGGGCAGGGGGGTCACCTGTAGCCCAAAGGTGACTGGGAAGTTGCGGGTGGCCGGTTCGTTTGTGTTTGGTGCTGTTAAGAGCTGACCTCTTGGCTGCTGTTGCTGATCAACTCCATTAGCCAGTAATGGTAATTAAAATAGAAGGGGATGAAAGTACGGGCTTTAACGGAGAAACGCTTCCTAATGACGGGTTTTTGGGCTGCTGCAGGACCCGATGGGGAGAGCAGACCTGGCTTATCCAAATCTTGCTCTTTCTTCCCCCCCTCCGTACGGTGAGGTGTGAGAAATGAGTGGGAGCGGCCCTTGGTTCTTGGCAGTGAAACCTGCTGGGATTTACCGGAGTCCCTCCGTGTCCATTATGCCAGAAGAATCTCAGATCTCGAGGTGAAGGATAGTGTCTCCTGCCTGGCTTTGCCAGGGCAGGCTGGGGCACGTGCTGGCTCCCTGCATCTCTTAAAAACACCCATCCCGTGGGATTTACTTCCTTTTCCTTCCATTCTGGGACACGGTTCCTTCTCGGGGTGCTCTGGTTCCCTCTTGGTGGGGCAGGTGGGTGCTCCAAGGGTAGCTGCGAGGTCAAACCCTGCACGGGGCTGAGGGGAAGGAGCAGAGCCCAGCCCCGGGGGCGGAGGAGCTCCTGCCTCTCCTGTGAGGGTGGCCCTGGGTCTCTGCTGCGGAGGAAGGTAAGAGCTCTGCTCTGGGGGCTGGAAAGGAACTGCATTCCAGTTCCACCCTCCAGACAAAAAGCTGTGATGTAGGGGTTCACCTCGGCTTTCTTTACTCGGCAGAGGGAGGTTGTGTCCACTTCCCTGTTTCTCTGCAGAGAGAAGGGAGCTGAATCCAGCACCGTCTCGAATGTGCCTTTAAAGCAAACTCTAATGGCTGAGAAACGAAAAGGGATTGGAATCTGCTAGTGTGGCTTTTTCCCTGGTGCAGACACAAAGTATTCAGTGGCTAAAAATGTGGGTAGGGAATGTCAGGAATCCTCAGTTCCTTTCCCAGATCTCACCCGGACCCTGGGCCTCTGCTTCAGCTTTTCCATGCAGAAAGTGTGGTCTCCCTTTCGCAACGCGCCGGCTGTTCCAGGGGAGCAGAATGATTGAAGCTGCCCAGACCCAGCGTTTCCCTCTCCCCGTTAGAGCCACTTTGGGATTGCCTCGCTCGTTCTCAGAAGCCCCGCTGTGTCCCTTCGGGTGTGTCGGTGCTTTCCAGACAGCAGTGTTGTAGCTGGAGAGGAGAGGGGGTAACCTGGGCTTCCGTGAAAGATGGGGTTGAATACTTAACTTTCCTGGAGCAGAGGCCACGGAAGCTACTCCAGGTGCTGATTTTGGGGAAAGGATCAAAATCCGTCGGTCTCTTAAACCAAACTTGCACCAAGAAATGAAGTTGTTGTGAACACTTTGGGCATGAAGAGCTCCCAGCCCATGAATGTGCTCAACAGCCCCGTGTAATGCATCGCCCGCTCTGGCCCTGCTCTTTAAATCCCCCGGGTTTCCCTCCTGGCTCCTTTCCCTGCTTAATAAGACAGCATCATCTAGTGGCTGCGTCTGGGCCTGGGGAGGTGGGTGACCTTCCCTCTGGTGTGCTCTGCTCCGGGCCGGGGGCTGGAGCCCACCCGCAGAGAGGTTCCCCCTGTCTCCCAGCGCTGGGCTGGCTGCGGCGGCGCAGGGTGCTGCATGCATCCGTCTCGTGTCGTGAGCTCTGTACACAGCCGAGAGGCGTAGACGGGTGAGCAGAGATCACTTAACTGGATTGAGGATGTATTTAGGAGATGTGTGAAATCTCTTTTTGGTGCTAGTTGATAGGGTTGGGGGTTGGGGGGGTTGGGGTTTTTCTTTTTTTTTTTTTTTTTTTTTGTGGGAAAATGAGAATTTTGAAGTCATACTTGAGAAATTGGCTCTAGAATTGCCTCACGTCAATCTTGGGAGGTCCAAGAGTGTTTGCTGAGCTTCCCGTCTGTCCTATTTTCTATTTATTAAATCAGAAGATCTGGTTTGCATTTTCTGTTCGGTCCTTTCCGTGGGCTCTCTGGCCCCGGGGCCGGAGAGCAGGATCCCAGCGCCCCGCAGAGCGTGTGCCCAGTGATGGGACACAGAACTGGGGCACATCGTCCTGCTGGAGGCACCACCTGGGTTTCCATGGGCACGAGCGGCTCTGCCTTAGGCTTTTCCATTCCTTATGGCACCGAGATACCTCCAGGATCAGAGCCGCGGGGCTTTGGCCATCTCTTCTGCTCGTGTCTCAAACTTGCCCCTGTGACCGAGGAGAAGGCTTCGATACCGACCCAGGTACCGACCTCTTGGAGCAATCCCTATGGAAAATGGGGTTTTTCAAACCTTTTCTGGAGTCATTCAAGTGTCCAGGCCCAGGGAGGACGATGGCAGCAGCAGTGAGCGGTGAGCAATCTCCCGGGGCTTCCTGCTGGTGCCGGGTGGGATCCCAGTGCCGGCTCCAGTGCTGCTGCCGCCCAGCTTTCGCATGGAGATGTCAGAGTTTGGAGGAGGAAAAGCTGGTGTAGAGAACAAACTTGCTAATTTATTAGAATTGAAAGAAACCTAAGGCTTCCTGTGGTTATGCAGTGAATTGTAAGTAAGTTAAATACTCGGTTCTCTGTGAATTCTGGGTGGTTTTGGACTCGTAATTGCCGTGATCTGTTTTGGGTTATTTCTCTGGCTGCAGAGCTCTGTTCCTCACTCCAGCGCTTTGTGTTTCTCGTCTTTGGTAGAGTTAACGCGGGGTTTTTTACGATACATTCAGCTGAAACGGCTCCCAAACCACTTCCCAGCTGTGAGGGCTCTTTGGAAATGGAGCATTTCGGCTGATGCTTGTTCTCTCTCTTACTCGGACTCCTCCTCACTTACGACACGTTTGTTCAGTCAGGTGCATTGGTGGGACACAGACTCCGTGTTGCCGTCAGACCTCGCTCAGCGAGCGGTAACGCAGGTGCTCTCCTGCCCCTGCTTGGCCTTGGCTGGCGGGTGGAGAGTCTACTGACATCGGTTGGGTCCTTCCATCCCTAGGGCTCCCCGGACTGACTGGGGGGGGCAAGGCTCGCTGTCCATACCACACTCAGCTCTGGTGTCATTGCAACACNCGTCCCTCTCCTGCAACAGGTCTGGGGGTGGTTTTGAGGCAGATGTGGAGAAGGGGGTACAGCTGTGCTGGCGGAGGGCGGCGGGGAGCCTGGCTCCTTTCTCGAGGTGGTTGAGGTGTGAGCGAGAGGGAGGTCATCGCTGTCTTTGAAAGACTTAAAAAAATAAAGTAAAATTGGTGGATGCAAGTTTGACAGGAGTGTAGGCTGTAATCTAGTGCCAACCAATAAACACGCCAGTATTTCACACACCTGCTGGCTGCGTGGTCTCTTCTTCCCGGCGCTGATGCCTCAGTTTGGGGACTGGGTGATAAAGTGTCACCGGAGGAGAAAGCCCTCCCTGAAGTGGCTGGGTGTGCATTCACCGCCTGGAAAAGGCCAAGAGGGAATGGGCACAAACTGGAACATAAGGAGTTCCATCTCAACATGAGGAGGAACTTCTTCCCTGTGAGGGTGGCAGAGCCCTGGCAGAGGCTGCCCAGAGAGGTGGAGGAGTCTCGTCTCTGGAGACGTTCAGATCCACCTGGACACGTTCCTGTGGGACCTGCCCTGGCAGGGGGTTGGACAGGATGATCTCCAGAGGTCCCTTCCAGCCCCAGATCATTCTGTGATTCTGTGAAATTCAGAGGGATGTCACCAACAGCCTCGTGCTGAGATGGGCTCATCTGAGCAGGGGGGGCACCCAGCAATAAGACTGGTGAGTTTTAAGGCAGGGTGCAGCCTCATTCCAGAAACGTTCAGACACGAGCCAAGAAGCGGTTGTGGCTCTGAAGCTGCTCATAATTATTCCCCAAAGTCCTCGCTGAGTCTCCTTCAGGTGGGAATAGCCCCTGGCGTGGGAGAGGCTGGGTGGCACCGGCACACAGCGTGTGACAACGGAGCACGCAGCAGGTGGCTGGTGAGGAGGGCAGTAAGGGCTGGAGATGGCAAGGAATGTGTTTGGAGGTTTTGGGAACCCCAAGCCCCTTGGAGGTTGGATGCCATCCCTGCCTGCCTTGGTGCACGGTGAGCAGCAGGAGATGCTCAGAGGCCGTCAGGGAGGATGCGGGATGGGTGCCAGCGCACACCCGGGCCTCAGACAGGGCTTGTCACAGCCGGGTGCCTTCAGCAGGTCCCTGCGGCCTCGCTGCTGGTGGGACAGGGCTGCTCAGCACCTTCCTCAACATCCCTGTGCTGCAGCAAGAGCCACTCTCCCTCTGCCCTGGGCTGTGCCCAGCTGCGGGGGGATCTGCATGTGCCAGGGAAGCTCCTGTCCCCGTGGGTGCCCGACATGACCCCTCAGAGCCATCCCTTACCCCATTTCTCCACAAGTCTGGAGATGCTCTGGTGCTGTGGATTTGCCTTAGAGCTGGGGAAGAGCCAAAGTGGCTTTGCCCAACGCCCAGGGCTCTGCTCTGGCCCTGGCTCAGCCCAGGGGGAAGGTGTGGGTGGGTGGCGGGGCCATGTTTCTCCTCCTTTTGGGATGTGAAATGTGATTCCGGGCAGGGTTCAGTACCGCGCAGCTCAGTTACAGCAGCGAGCTGTGGATCCAGCCGTGGGAGCTCTCCCGTTTAGCTCCTGCTTGGGAGATCCGTCCTTCACCCCACCCTTCACAAATTCCCTCTGGGAGCCAAATGCAACCGGGCTCCTCCTGCGCCGGCTCCTGCCCGGCATCCTCCTGGTCCCGGCTGGGAGCCCAGCCGAGGGTGGAATTAATCTCTGCCGATGGCGCAGTTAGCGTCCCCGGATGCTGCCTGGTGGGAGCGGAGTGGGCTGTGTCCCTGTGGGGGTGGGCAGTGGTGCTTCCCCCCATCCCCAGTGTTCCCAGCTGGGTGAGCAGCTGTGAGGATGCTCTGGGTGGAGATACAGCCACTCGTGCTTAGCTGCTTACGGGGGAGCTTACTGGCTCAGCAAAGCTGTCCCCAGTTGTCTGTGGGGGGCCGAGCGGCGGAGGGGAGGGGGCTGGTGTCCCTCATAGCCATTTTTAGGAGCCGAAATAGCCTGTGTCACTGTTTTAGCTCTTGTCACCTGCCAAAACTTTGCCCCCCCTCCCCAGTGACAAAGGGACAAAGGTGCATCTTGAGACTGGTAGCCGTGCCCCCGGCAGCCCCTGGCATCCTTCCCCCTCCCTGGCAGTAGGAGGTTTCCCAGGGCTGAGCAGCCCCAGCTCCCACTCCCCGGGTACTCTGGCGGGTGGTGGATGGGGAAAAAAACATTCACCTGGGATTTGGGGAGGCTGCAAGTGCTGAGGGCTGCCTCCAGCCATGCTGGGGGGGCAGGGCTCGGTGACCCCCCTGGTCTGTTCCCAGGGCCTGCTGCTCCCCCAGCACCCCACTCGCTCAGACTGGGCTGGCCACACACTCCTCCCAGCCCACGCTCGCTCCCTCGCTCTCTCCAAGGAACTTTCCTAGAAATGGCTGGATTTATTTTTAGCTGCAGCAGGGCAGCTCTGGGCCGGGAGAGGATGGGCAGCGGCAGCATAAGAAGCCACACAGTGGGGATATTTTCCTGCCACCTTGCCCGCTCCTGCCCCAGCAGCGAGGGGGTCTGGGGGGGCATCCAACTCCGCTGTGCTTTTCCCTCAGTGCAGCGGTGCTGGCCAGATCCTGGCCCCTTTTGGGCAAAAAGGAAGGGTTGAGGATGAGCTGCGAGGAGAGCTCACGCAGGGGTGATGCCCTGCTGAAGGTGTGAGGCTCCCCCAGACCCATCTCGATATGCCTGACCCCTAGGATCTGCCTCTCCCAGTGCTCCCAAAGTCCCAGCTCACAGGGAGAGATGGGCACTGGGATGGAAGGGAAGCTCCCCCAGCTCCATGGGGGGATGGGTTTGAGGAACAGGGAGACTGAGGCTGTGGTTGTTTTGGGAAGGGTCTATGGGGCAGGGAGGGTCAACACAGCCAGTGGGACCTGTGTGACCACTGGGGACAATGGGGTCAGCAGGGATGCTGTGGACCTGCTGTGGGGACAGCAGTGCCAGGTGCTCCCAGTACAGCTGGTGGTCTGGGGGATCCTTCTAGCATGGGATGGGCCCCCTAGTCCCTTCCCGTCCTCTGTGAGGGGCTTCAGCTTCTGCCAGTTTGCACCATGCCTGGCTGAGGGCATCTCCCCTCATCAGCAGTGTCCCTCAGCCGTGGCCCTGGGCCGGCACAGGGACCTGGAGGTGGAAATAACTTGGCATGGGCTGGCAGGGGCTGAGGGCAGGAGGAGGACCCTGGCTGTGCCTGGTTGGCCTCTTGCTGGACAGCCTGGAGGCTGCAGAACAGGAGCTGCTTTTCCCCGCCGCTGCCACCCCCACCAGCACAGGATGCTCCGTGGTGGCACCAAGCCCCATCCCACCACTCGCCAGGCACTGGGGGCCATGTCCCCACAGCTCCACCATCTCCAGGCTCTTCTCTTCCATGTTCTTCCGTTGATTATGACATCTTTTTAGCTATCAGGAAGCAAAATGGGGCTCCTTGCTCCCTGGTGTCCCCTGCTCCTGCCTGACCCACTTAGTGGGGCCATCTGGTCCCTGCACGGGCAAAGCGGATTAGCCCTGGGGCTGGGATCAGGGCTGGGACAGTGCCACCACCCCGGGCAGCACCGTGGGTGGCACAGTCACAACAGCCCCTGCCTGGGCTCCTGGGGTCCCTGTGGGTCCATCCCCCGGGGGAACAGCCACAGCATGAGCAAGGGAGGGGACCCGTGGCAGCCCCCGCTGTGGGTGACCCTGCTCAGCCAGCCCTGTGCCTGCACCTGACAGGGACCCCGGCCCCCATGGGCCTGGTGTCTTACACTTTGCCCATCTGTCCCTCCATCCACACGTCCATCTATCTGTCCATCTGTCTGTCCCTCTGTCCGTCCATCCACCTGTCCACCCAACTCATGGTGCGGAGACACACCTACCCACCCTGGTGGGCACCTTCCATCTGTCCATCCTTCCATCCCTGTGTTCATCCATCTAGCCATTCTGCTGGCCGTCCACCCACCCATCCACCCATCTGTCCATCCCTCCATCCTCCCCCCTCCTTTTGCCCACCCCTGCCTCCAGCTGTGCACCCCCTGTCCCACTGTCTGTCCATCTGTCTGTCCA